>MU564352.1:12809997-12910616 GCA_024362625.1 Silurus asotus
ATACAAAAAAATAATTATTGTATTTTTCAGTTTAGATATAAAAAAAAAGGAAAAGTTTTAAACCATAAAACGTTTTGCTTTTCTACAATATAAGGTTTGTTCATTTCAGTCCGCATGAATTCATCTAGCGCATCTAAAAACATTTTTCGTGGTTATTAATGTTACTATGCATTTAATTTTGGCCTGTTACGTTTCATTTACAAATATATTTTTTCCGTACTTTTTACATTATATATTATACTAAACTATATTGTATTACATTATATGTATATTTCAATAATAAGTTGTTTTTCCTTTCACACTGTAGGAAACATTTCTATTTTTAACCTCAGCAACTTCACATTAGCTGTTAATAATTAAACTCAGGTGTTTGTTTTTCTTTTTGCTCTTTTTCCTGAAACTGGGAACATAAGGGAAGTTTGTTCTCTTCCCCTTAAATACTCCAGTTGAATTCATTATTATGAATAATTAAACCAACGATTATCCAGTTTATACCCACAATGCTTTTCATGCATATCCGGTTTTAAAAAAAATTTCATGATGGCCTGAGGAACTTTTTATTTCTTCTCCTGTCTCGACCTATTTACCGTATTTTACTCATTATTACCTCTGTAAGCGGAAATGTTGTCAGGGCACAATTATGAATCAGTTCTTTTTTTTTTCCACTTTCTTTTTTCAGTTTGGCTTTATTTGAATGTAAGTCGATCACATCTCTGTGAATGTGTTTCGATTGGTGCTTCATGGCTGAGTGGGCTTTTTATGTCACAAAAAGCGTGTCAGGCCTGGTTTTGTCTGGCCTTGTGGAAGCTCTTACTCAAGTTACCACAGAAAGTAGTTCTCGGGAAGGCAGCCTTCTGCTCCACGGCTTTGTTCACTTTGCTTAAGCGCAGACTTCACCACTAGATGCTCTCGTCTCTGTGTGCATGCACTGGGCAGGATATACATAAAAAAAACACAACACGACTACAGTTGCAACATACCGAGTGCGAAGATAAAAGGAGAAGGCGATTGGGACTGAGCGCGAAAGGGCCGTGTAAGGCGTAGGGAGTGATGGATTGTGGCTGATTGTGTCGACTGACACTCCTATCAGGGCTGCTCAGCCTCATCCAAATCCCAGATTACTCCCTCCTCCTCCTCCTCCAGCTGCAGGAGCAACACAGCCTTCCTTCCCTCCCTCCTTGTGTACAGAGCGTGGATTAGTGAGCTGCGAGGCGAAACGGGGGCTCCGGCCAAAATGGTGAGGTAGGAAAAAGTGCGGCTGTCAATACACTTCTCTCCATCTTTTCTCACATGCACAGAAATATGACACGCCAAGCTACGCGTTGTTTAAAGGATCTCGAACAGAATACATGCGAAGGCGTGTGTGAAGATTAAAGAGGCCATGGGCTCGGGATTAAGCTGTTGTGGGGGGGGTTAAATTAGGAGAAGGAGTGATTAGAGCTGGGGAACACGATGATATAATGCCGATAGTGTGACAGGATCTATAATAGTGCTTATAATAGCAGAGATGTCTCTTTCTAATAGTTTTTTCATCTTATTAACATGTCACAATCTTGGATGCAGCTGTTCTTTTGGGCTTTTATTGTAATTTGTAATTTGTCGACATTATATAAAAGCATTTCAAAGTTGTTTTTTATCTTCTGCAATTTACCAGTCAGCCATAGCATCAAAACCACCTGCCAGAAAAATATCTAGGTCTTAGAGACACGGACTGCACAAGATTGCAAACCTAATGCTCGATTGGATTGAGATCCGGGAAAGTTTAACACATTGAAAATCTTTGTCATGCTCCTCAAACCAATCGGTTTTTTGCAGTGTGGCAGACAGCATTATCCTGCTGAAAGAAGTCATTAATGACACAAGGTTTAGGTAGACGGTATGTGTAAAGCAGCATCACATGTATGCCAGGACCCAAGGATTTTCAGTAGAGTATTGCCCAGAACTTCATACTGCCTCCACTCGCTTGCCTTCTTCCCATCCTGCAGTCATCCCTTTCCCAGCACGCATGCACCACCAGTTATCCACAGAACGTGACAGAAAACGTGAGTCGTCAGAACTTTTTTTTGATTCTCCATCCTTCATCGCTTCACGGTTTAGCTCTGATGTTCACATGCTTATTGTAGAAGCTTTGGTGGTGGACATTGGGTCTGAATGGGAACCAGTCTATGGCTATGCAGGTTTATACTCAACAAGCTGTGAAGCATTGAGTTCTCTAACGCTGTTCAGTCTTCGCCAGCATGGACTCTTTAGGCAATTTGTACGAGAGCCGTTCTTCTGCAGGACTGGACTCCACAGCTTTATCTATCCATGTGCATCAGTTAGGGGTGTTTAAATAAATCATTTCAATGATGCATCACAATCATCAACGCAGTAATAGACCATAATCGATTATAGCCTACTGATGTCATTCGCTTGTCGCGCCGATGAAACGCCGAAGCGACGGATAAAAAAAAATGCACCCAGTATGTTCAAATCTGAGATCAGGGCAAATTTTGGCTTTTATGAACAAACTGGTACAGTAAGTGTACTTTCATTGATCGGATAAAATAGTTCATATCTCTGTCTGCTTGTATTCATTGATGAAAAATGTAGCCATGTGCAGTAACATTAAAGATTGAGGATGCAGCGCATTGTGCGATCGAAATGAATCAAATTGTTGACATAATAATCAAATCGAATCTTGATACCAGTGGAGATTCACAGCATCTTTCACCTTTGGATGCCTACAACTTGTTAGTCCTTCCTTAGACCACTTTTAATAGAGATACTTGGGCCCAGTCACACAAAGTCAGACTGGACTGCTCGATTGTATTTCTAGTTCAATAACTTTGAGAACTGACTGTTCACTGTAATCTTCATTGTACTTTGGTCAGTGTACTTTGTGCTCTATTTATTAGTTTATATTATAAATCATTTCATCCAAATGCATTGCGTTGATTTGATCTTTGAGCAAATATTAAGGATGCAGTGAGATGCCATGACTGCACGCTGAGATTCTCCATGCCTTTTGAGTCATTCAGTCTCTTTAGGGCTGGAAGAAGCGTGCCTGAATGTGTTAACAGCACCACACAAGCATCACACAATTGACAATCCCGCAGTGGTGAACAGTTCAGCGCGCACACGAATACAGTACAGCACAGAAATGTTCCGATTTCTACGCGACCAAAGAAAAAAGCGATAAACATTCAGATCAGTGCTGCTGCCCAGTGCAAGAACGGAATGACTGCTACCATTCATGTGTGATTCATAAACTGGAAATGTCAAGGAAAATATCATCTAAAAATGCGTGATGTGATCGAAATGTTCTAAATGCTTGCATCATTTTTGAATGTTTCAAGGAAGTCAGTGTCAGTTATATTTTTTAAAGTAAAGAGGGGGGGGGGGGGTTCAGCAGTCTTAGTGCTTTTCTATAACCTTTTCAAATAAGACATTTCACAATATATTTCATTGCTATATCATGCTATGTTCAGTTTCTGGCACATGGTTTTAGAGATAATGAAGCAGGAAATTGCTAAATGGAAAATCTTTTTTTTTCTTCTTTCTTTCTTTCTTTCTTTCTTTCTTTCTCTCTCAGTGTTCACATATGTTTCCAGGAAGTAGCTGCGCTGTGGCATGGTGTCGTCAAGTCTGATTATCAATAAGAACAGTTAGAGCGAATAGAGAAGTATTCATACTCAATCGGCCTTTATTTTAAGTTTCATGCTTCATTTAATAAAATAACTATGATTCAACCTCGTAGGGGAAAGAAAATCCGCTTCAGAGAAACACGTGAGTCATAGAACATATGAAGGAGTAAAAAATCGTCCCTGCGAGTATCATGCATTAATTATTATTTCGTGTAAACGCAAAACAAAAGAATATCTTAAAATATGATTCACACAGACAATTAACTTTAAAAGTATTTTAATACGTGTGAAACGTAGGCGGTTTATGTCGTAGAAACGATTTCTATGGTTATGTGAGGGTTTTTAGTTTTTAACAGCAATTAAAAATCTAATGATAGTGAAAAAAAAAAATAATTGTTACATAGGAATTAAACCTTTAAGGAATATCAGAGGTCATATATATATATATATCTCTGCATGTATTGAGGCTTATTACCATTTCCTTAAATATTATATCGGTATTTTTCTAAAGAAATATGTATCATTGACAATAGACGCTATAAGAATTGCAGTAAAATGCTTTGTACAGATCGCAGAAATGTGCTCTTTTATATTATACATTACTGCCTCATTACTCATGAGATTCCAGCTAAAAAGGATTTCTATGCAGTGTGGTGTAAATAAACTGTACAGCTTACAGAGCTGTGCAAGTGTAGTGATGGTGTACCATTAGCCTGAGTGCAGGAGTCTATATATATATATATATATATATAGTGGTAATGCCATTGTATTACATAATGCCAAGTATTACATAAAACAACAACAACAATATACTAAACAGTATCATTTAGTATTGAAAGGAAGGACAGAACAATTCTGTATAAAAAATTTTTTATATCTTTTTTTTTTATTTTTTTTGCACCGCTTATTCCATCCATACCTGGTTTATCACTGCATTACTGTATATTCCACACATATTTATTATGTATATACTGTATCATACATATATCACCCCTGTACATGTTTATTACACTGCTATTTATTGTAAATTAGTAATAAGGCAGGTATTTAATGGCGATTACAAATGTCGAATTAGAGTCATGTTTCCTAATATGATGTTTGAAGGAATTTGAGAATAAAATGTTGGAAACTCTGCATCCGATAGCCAGTAGTTAACCACTACCTCAGCATTTTGCAGCGATCTGGCACCAAAGAACACCTTTAACAGCGTAATGACTTGGAGAGAAGTAGGCAAGGCTCAGGTGAAATATTCGCCAAGTCAAAAAAATCAGGTTTATGTTTTCAGGGTCATTTGACTTATACTTTTAGGGACTCAGGATCTCTGAGCAGGATGGAATACTTTGACTGCTTACTTGAGTTTGTATATAATGCACGTGTGTATCGTATTGACTTTCAGTACAGTTTTTACATGTACAGCATTTATTATTTATTTAGTATTTATTATTATATGGGCAAGTTGTTTTCTCACATTGAGCTCTGTGATCTGGGCAGTGCTTCATTGTTACTGTGTTGTGATGTTGCACTAAATGTTGTTTACACATGTGCAGTTTAGGTCTTTTTAAAGTAGTACTTTTGTAAGTTGCTCTGGATCAGGGCTTCTTGAAGTTGAATGGGTTTCAACTGTGGCTGCAACTAATGATTATTTTGGTAATCGATTAATCTGACTTTTTGTTGTTTAGGTTTTTTTCTCTCTCTCTCTCTTTCTCTCTCTCTCTCTCTCTCTCTCTCTCTCTCTCTTTCTCTCTTTCTCTCTTGATTAATCTGTTTGTGTGGGGGGGGTTGTTTGTTTGTCTTTGTTGTTGTTTTTTTATTCTTTTTTTCCCAATGTTTTTGTTTCTAATAATGTTTTTTTGTTTGTTTTTGTTTTTTAGATGTATCTGTTTTTTTTTTGTTTGTTTGTTTTTTTAACCCTTTTTTTTATTAAATGTTTTGCTCATTGTAAAAAATATTAAACCCTTATTCAGGGTATAAACTAAGCTTTCTTTTATAAAGTTTATAGTGGCTGCTTGTTGAGGAGTGCATGCGTCATTTCTCCTCGAACAAATTCACTCATTCTGGGTTGTTTCTTTCTGTGAATAAAAGAAAAAAACAGCTTTTGAGTATGCAATGTGAAGCAATTTGTGTAAACCAACATTTGTATTGTTTTTAATAAAAATTGCAGATGGCAAGTTGACAACCATGCTCCAAATAATCAATATAAAATATAATACAACATCGTTTTAACATTGTTTGTTTAAAAAATAGACATAGTGTTCAGTTGTGAAGATATAAGCATATAGAATATATAATTTGATTTTGTATAATGATCAAATGATTTATGCTCAAATTCAATATACAAACATTGAAAACAAGCATTTGAACGCAGTATAGCCGCAGTAAATCACACGTCACAACAGATAAGTGACTGTTGTAGTAGATAAATGCTGTAAAAGAGAATAGAACGGAGAAAAGCAGAAAGCTAACAGGCTTGATTTAAAAAAAGGAAGAAATATGCAATGGTGTACAATGCAATCGCTGAAAACCACAACAGTGACTAAAAATGTAAGCGTTAACTGCTGCTGTTATTTGCTGCTTTTAGATGGAGTGTTTGTTTGCACTGTTTCAGTCGAATCCATCACTGTGTTGCGAATCACACCGGAACAGATCGAGTGCGACTGTCCTGAAGTCCCATACACTTTTCTTCTGCTGCGGGTTGACCTGTACTCTTAACCATTTCACAGATGGCTGTGTTATCTCACATCACGCTAACCCGTACCTTGGGTTTCATTGACAACTAATTTCATCATCGATTATTACAGATTTTGTCAATTAGTTGTTGCAGCCCAAGTTTCAACCAATCTAAAAAACCAAAACTAGTAGGACTGCACTGTTTAAACTGTTCTTTAAGATGAAAATCTACTTCTCTTAACCTTCTTTATATACTGTACATATACACTAAAGCTAAATGATGTGCGGGTTTATGTAGACCCGGGGTTTATGGTCGCTGTTCTTGTCATTTTGTGAAATCATTACATATCTTTTATAATATTTTTTTTTAATAGTTCTTTCCTATACCAAGGTTTAAAAACTCCTTACTATAGATATTAATATATATGACATGAGAACTGGATCATATCTGTGAAGCTGTAATCGTTTGAATTGCAGCATAATGGATTTGGTCATCAGCAATGACATGCTCTCATTGGCTTTTTGAAATTAGTCCTGTGAGGAAACATGAATGACACAATAAAGGGGCAGGTGTGACCTACATGACACAGCAGTAAAATGGGGTAATTAGTGCATAAAATGTGCTGACTTCCAGTTATTCACCAGTTACTTCATTCCTTTACTAAAATGTATTGAGGATGTTAGTAAATGTGTCGTTTTTCCTCCCTAAAGTAAAAAACTTTAGCAGTTAAAGCTCTGGGCTACTGATCAGAAGCTAATGTGTGACCATGTGGCCATTTATGGGCCCTTGAGCAAGGCCCTTAACCCTTTTTGCTCCATGATTCTGTACTGTATCGTTGCTGACTCTGCTTCTTTGACCTCATAATCTAATACTGAACATTGTGTGTATACTATTATAATGGTATTGTATAACACTTATATAATGGTATTTGTGGACATGTTTCTTATTGTACCATTGTGTACAATTACTTTAAAGTTATTACACATTATACATGTTATTTGATCAAAAGGGAATTATTGCTCTTTTATTTGTTTATGATTGATCGATTTGCACACTGGGAGTCAATGACACACAACAACAACATTCCGCATACACCGGCTGTCTTTTTACAGTAACATTGAATTGATTTTTGTTTACATGTGGTAGACACTGAATACTGCAGTGTAGCGTGGGCAATATTTAGGGGCTGCAGCTATCGATTATTTTATGACTCTACCGATTATTCAATCGAATAATGGGGCAATCGGATAAGAAGTTTTTTTTTTTTTTTTTACTTTATTAAAGAGCAAAACCAACGAGTCTCCGACGAGTCTCTTATAATGAACAAGCAATTAGTTTTCCTTCCTTTTTTTCCTTACCGAAAATCTGTTATTTTTATTGGGGAAATTGCATACAAGAATTATGTTTTTTTATGTTTTAGTTTGAAATTATCCTAAACCTTTGAAACTTTCTGTCGTTTTCTTTCTGGCTTGAATCTTCTCCTCCCCCACTCCCTGTTCTCTTCCTCCCGTTCCTCCATTTTCATTCTGCAGCGTCTCCAAATAATTTGCCTCGACGATTTTTTTTTGCACTCTAAATACTCGAGTCACTCAAGGTACCATTTCAGTTGTAGTATTATTTCAGTTTGACAATGGTAATTCTTCAAAATCGCATATTTTTTGAACACACAGAACAAAGTTTTTTTCTCCCCAAGCCTGTATGTTTAAACATTTTTGTCTCTTGCATATGTATCGACTGCGATGAACCTTGCAAACCAACACTGTCAAATTAGGTCAATTTTAAAGAGATTGATAGTTTAAAAAACTTCACATTGTGGTGGAAATCTTGAATCTGATTGGTCAAAAGGTGTGTATTTTGATTGTGTAGTTGTAAAGTGAATAATTGGTTAGTATTTTACAGTTCATCATTCCTTCTATAGCAACAGCTGGTGCGGAGGGACAAACGTATAGCAGACATTCAGGATGATGACTAGTAATAAACAGATTTCATATAATGCTTTGTTTCTAACAATTACATCTTGTGCATGTTAACAGGAATTAACTTGATTCTTGGAGGTTCCTTAGCAAACCGTTCAGTTCCTCAGGAACAAGCTGCATTAAATAAAATAACATTCTTATTCTTATCATTTTTTTTAGACAATGATATATACAGTATGTATATACAGTATGTCTGACATGCCTATATAATGATATTAAAAACATGACATTGCTGTATTTTTATTTTTTTTGCTATACTCCAGGTGGTTTCACCCCAACATCACCGGCATCGAGGCAGAGCAGCTCCTTTTAACACGAGGTGTCCCCGGCAGCTTCCTGGCTCGACCGAGCAAAAGCAACCCAGGAGACTTCACTCTGTCTGTCAGGTCGGCCTCTTTAACCTCATTGCCGTGTGTTTTATGCTCTTCTACACTTAGTCCTGCTCCTGAATGCATTGAAGATTGAGCGTTGATTCCCCAGGCCAGTACAGCTGCTGGCTGATCACATCAGACAGGTTGTTTGTTCCCCTTCGCTGCAGCTTGGTGGACTTGATGCGTATGTCTTCAGCTAGACAGCGAGCACATTTGTGTGCAGCGTTATCGATCGCTCCGAGAGAGCTTTGTGGTTTCTTTGAGCACTTTCAAGCCCGGTGAAGCATTAGCACGCTCTTTCTTTTTTTGCACAACCTCGATTTGTCCAGGCTGCACACTGAGGATCTTCGGAGCCAGGCACCAGGTGCAGGTTCAACAGCTGGAATTAGTTTATAAGGGTTATAGTTTATTTCAATGTTTTTTAATTGGAAATCAGCATGTGCAAGATATAATGTACCTTTTAATGATTCCAGTGTGTATATATCTCAGACTAAAATATAGCAATAACTAAAACAAAAATGTGGTGAGGAGAAAAAAATTCTAGTGAGGAAAAAAAGATTACATTTTTATATTTTTTTTATCTAATGCTGACGTGAAGTCCTCTACTTAAATATTGTATTACTTTTTCCTTTCAACATATTGCTCGACATATTCAGTAAGTCAAAGATTTCAAATTAACAGAAGGCTAAAAATTCTAAACAAAACATGCATTTTGTTCAAGCACCCTCTTAATATCTGAGCTAGAATACGAAAAAAAAAAATACAATTTGAAGGTCAGGTGAAAGTCAAGAGTAACACGTGGGTTTCTGACTTAAGGCTGAGTAGTGTGTTTGCTTGGTTACCTTGTTTGCGTTGTATCTACGCATATAAGCATTTATCTGAAACCGCAGGACGTCAGTGTTCCTAGATGACCTCGCACTTTCACACTGTCCAGGATGTCTGAGAGAAGTGTCTAGGTTTCGAGCTTGTGGCGGCACCATGTGCTCTTGCAGCTGTTAGTCTGGAGAGCTGGAGCCAAGAGGGAAAAGGCAGAAAAAGTGATGGGGGGATTAGAGAGAGAGAGAGGGAGAGAGAGAGAGAGAGAGAGAGAGAGAGAGATTGGCCTGTGTATTGTGGCTTCTGGCAGAGAATCAACAGCAGTGGCTCGTAATGGCTTTAAGACAGGGGGCTGCTGAACCCCAGACCCGCTGCCTGTGGTTTTGTCGGTGAGGCTTTGCTTTACACTTGTACACAGAATACGACCATGTGGTCCAGCTATACCACAGGCCTTATTTTTGCTTTCTCCACTCTTAGTTCTAAATACTGTAAAGAGAATATAGTATATACAGTCTAACCAAAGTGAGTACACTCCTCACATTTCAGCAACCAATTTAGTATTTCTCCTCAAGGGTCAATACTATGGAAATAAAACTGGAATATATTTTAGAGTAGTAAATGTGCCGCTGGTATAGCAGTATTGATTTGATGTTCTCTAAAAATAACTCAACATACAGCCATAAT
This sequence comes from Silurus asotus, assembly GCA_024362625.1. NCBI lineage: Eukaryota > Metazoa > Chordata > Actinopteri > Siluriformes > Siluridae > Silurus > Silurus asotus. The sequence goes on from MU564352.1 coordinate 12,820,139, forward strand.
TATCAAAACTGTTTGAGTACCATTGTTATCGATCACTGCCTTAATCCTCCTGGGCAAGGAATTCGCCAGAGCTGCTGCTTGTTCCTGAGATGCCTCCATAATGACATTACAAAGCTGCTGGATGACAGTCTCATTAGACACATGGCACTTCTCCATCTTGCTCTTGAGGATGCCCACAGGTGCTCAATAGGGTCCAGGTCTGGAGACACACTTTGCCACTCCATCACCTTCACCCTCAAAAAGGCAGTTGTCATCTTGTCGGTGTGTTTGGAATCATCATTATGTTGGAAATCTGAAAGAAGGGCATCATGTTCTGTTTCAGAATGTCACAGTACATGTTTTCCTCAATTAACCACAGCTCCCCAGTACCAGTAGCAGTACCCAGGGCCCAGACCATGATGCTACTACCACCATGCTTGACTGTAGGCAAGGCACAATTTTCTTGGTTCTCCACAGCAGGGTGTCACGACACATGCTGGACACCATCTGAGACAAACAAGCTTATCTTGGTCTCAACAGACTACAGGACATTGTTCCAGTATTTTCTTGAACAGGTTCTTCAGCAAACTGTTTGCGTTTTTCCTTGTGATCCAGCTTTAGAAGATTTTTTCCTTCTGTGACGACGTTTATGCAAACCGACTCGCTGCAATGTGTGGCGTATAATCTGAGCTGTGACATGCAGACCTTCCGACTTCTGCAACCTCTAAAGCAACTCTGCAGCACTCATGCTTTTGTTTTTTTCAAGCCAGTGTCTGGACCTGACGCACAGCACGAGGACTCAACTTCTTTGATGGACCCTTGCGAGGTCTGTAAAAAGTAAAACCTATCTTGAAAAAAACCTCTGTATGACCCTGGCCACTGTACTGTAACTCGGTTTCAGGGTGTTACCGATCTTCTTATAGCCTCGGCCGTCTTTGTGGAGAGCAACAGATCTAATACTTGAATCCTCATGAGGATATGGCTTACATGGATGGAGGTGCAAGATCTTGAGTGGCCTGCTATAGAACTTTTACCTCCAACACCTTTGGGATGAATTGGAACTCTGACTGCACCTCAGGTCTCCTCACCCCACATTAGTTTGATTGACTTTACCAAAACTTTTGTGGCTGAATAAGCAAAAATGTTTTTAACAGAATATCATCTCAGAAGTTATTATAACAGCAATTAGGGGTAAATGTGGAATGGGATTTTAGGTGTCAACAAACATTTGTCATTCTATGCATGCTGCTGTTAGAGTAAATTAATCAGCATCTTCGGACCAGTCTGCATCGAGCGTTCTAAAATACATTGTTCTGGTTTAAAGTGAACAAAAACGCAGTGTGTCATGTGTGAATCATTTACTACTATTGCAATAAACGTTAAAACACCACCAGAATGAAAACGTGGTGAAATTAGATGCTCGTTAGTAGTTCACAGTCACAGGCTGTTAAGCAACTGGATCAGTCAGTACTGAATACTGATTAACAATTTTCATTTAAAAGATAAACTGCAACAAAAGTTTTGAACACGACATTTTTCTTAGTAAATATATTTCTGAAGGTGCTATTGACATGAAATTTTCACCAGATATTGGTAACAACATCCTGCAAATCAAATTATAAATGTCCATAAATGAAGTTATGTGTAATAATTGTGAAACAATAGGTAAAAAAGGCATGGAAATCCAAGACAATCAGTAATTAGAAAGCAATCCTGCCCCGTGTCAGTACAAATTAATAGCAGCTGGTTCAATCCCAATTCATGGCCTGTATAAAGGTGTCCCATCACGAATGTTTCACACAAGAAACATTTTATAATGGGTAAAAGCAAAGAGCTCTCTCAAGACCTTCGCAATCTTATTGTTCAACATACAATCAACATACTGTTGGAATGGGTTACAGAAGGATTTCTAAACCTCTGAATGTTCCAGTGAGCACTGTTGGGGCCATAATCCGGAAGTAGAAAGAACATCATTTCACCATAAACCGGCCATGACCAGGTGCTCCGAACAAGATTTCTAACAGGGGAATGAAAAGAATATCAGAAGAGTTGCCTAAGAGCCAAGGAGCACTTGTGGAGAGCTTCAGAAAGACCTGGAATCAGCAGGTACAATTGTTTAAAAATAATGCACTCAACCGGCATGATCCGTTTGCACGCTCACCACGCAAGACTCCATTTTTGAAGAGAAAGCATGTTGAAGCTCGTTTAAAGTTTACTGCACAACATTTGGACATGTCTGAAATACTGGGAGAATATAGTCTGGTCAGATGAGACCACAATTAAACTCTTTGAATGCCATAATACACACCATGTTTGTGGGACAAACGGTACTGCACATCACCCCAAAAACACCAGGCCAACAGTGAAGTTTGGAGGTGAGAACATCATGGGACATCATTGTTTTTCAGCATCTGATATACTGGCAAACTTCATATAATTGAAGGAAGGACAAATTGAAAAATGTACGAAGACATTCTTGATAAATAATCTGCTGCCATCTACAAGGATGATGACGATGAAACAAGGGTGGACATTTCAGCAAGACACTGATCCCAAACACACAGCCAAGGAAACTCTCAATTGGTTTCAGAGAAAGAATGCTCCAGACAATCACCTAAGTTAAATCTAATTGAAAATATATGGAAAGAACTAAAGATCAGAGTTCAAAGAAAAGGCCCATGGAACCTTTAGGATTTAAAGAATGTTTGTGTGGAAGAAAGGGTCAAAATCACACGTGAGCATGAATGCAACTGGTTACAGTACAGACCAAAAGTTTGGACACACCTTCTCATTCAAAGAGTTTTCTTTATTTTCATGACTATAAAAATTGTAGATTTACACTGAAGGCATCAAAACTAAGTAGACAACTTTTGCTTTGATTACTGCTTTGCACACTCTTGGCATTCTCTTGATGAGCTTCAAGAGGTAGTCACCTGAAATGGTCTTCCAACAGTCTTGAAGGAGTTCCACGAGAGATGCTTGTCAGTTGTTGGCCCTTTTGCCTTCACTCTGCGGTCCAGCTCACCCCTAAACCATCTCGATTGGTTTCAGGTTCGGTGAATGTGGAGGCCAGGTCATCTGGCGCAGCACCCCATCACTCTCCTTCTTGGTCAAATAGCTCTTGATGCCTTCAGTGTGACTCTACAATTTTCATAGTCATGAAAATAAAGAAAACTCTTTCAATGAGAATGTGTCCAAACTTATATATATAGTGTGTCCAAATATATTTATATATATAGTTTTTTTAGAATGTTTTACTTTGAAGCATAATCCCCATCAAGCATAGACCCTCTGCTCAGTAATTCTTATTCAAACTATCCAGACATTGTGTTCCTCATTAGGTTACAGTTTAGAGCAAGCTGTCTCAGTGGGAAAAAAAAAGTACAAGCTGTACCTCGGTTAACTCAACTAAAAGTGAAGCTTGTAAAATGTACTGTAAGTGTGTCTTGAGTAAAGGTCCAGAAGAAAAGGTGAACAGGAAAAAATCGTTAGACAGGAATGCAATCAAAAAAGGCAGAGTTTTACCCTCGTCCTCTCCCCTCTCGCTCTCCGGTGCAGATTCTGTTCGATGAAAGTTGAATATTAAGTGGAAAAAGGGAAAAGATTATTTTGGTGTATGCGGACCACGTCGTAGGCACATATAAATGGGGTGAGCGTGCAAGTTATTACTCAATATATACAGTACATCAGCGTGTGAAATCATTTGAAGTCTTTAGCTGTTAAACTTTAGAGGTTGGTGATGTTTCCCATGATGTGAAAGATCGAGTGCCATATGTGGGAGTTACTCTATATGAAGAAATGTTTGTAGACAGTTCACCAATCTTTTAGATTTATTTCATTTCCATTTGCTGTTGTAATAATATCTGTTCTACTGGAAAGATGTTCCACTCGATTCTGGAGTGTGGTTGTGGAGATTTTTGCTCATTCAGGCATAAGATTAAGGTAAAGATTCACACCTTCCAATTCTTATGTCCATATTTAGTTTTGCAATAATATTGTGTTTCGTATAAAGATACTATTTACGTGGTTTTCTGGTAAAGAAAAAAAAAATCAAGATTGCAAACTGTTTAATTTTCAAACCATCCTTTCAAACCACCCTACCCAAAAGGTCATTCATGGCTTGGTAAGCTTAAGCTGCAAAACCAAAAATGAATAGGCCCAATACTGGTTCTATCCTAGTACTATGTTATGCCTCAGTGGTCACACTGCAACATTGCAAGGGCTTAACAACTGTAATAACTCTCTGTACTATCAGATAAAATAATTTGAGGTAACTAGGCTTGGTTTTGAGTCAATAAAGATTAAACAAACAAACAAAAAATTAGTTGGATATTATAATATTAAAAGAAAATTGCATGTGATCTTATAGAAATTGAACAAGTTTAAATTCGATATTTATTTTAGAAAAATACACATTTACATACAAAGGTCCATGATGGTGCTGCTTGTTAATTTTTTTTATTATATACATATACTTTATTATATTTGCAATGTCAGCTATTTTGGTGTGAAAGCTACATAAACTCTGTGTATTGTATTGTGATTTTTACAATTTTTTTCAGTAAAAACAAACAAATAAATAAATAATCTCTGTAGATTTTAAATAAAAATGCATTTTTTATGTATTAAAAATATGGTGTTTTTTTATGTGTTACAGCCATTTTTCTGCTAAATACATAACATTCTGAGGATTCAAATAATGGCGTAGTTGTTTTTTGTGGGGTTTTTTGCTTTAAAAAAACTGCTGGACTGTTGCACCCATCTTGCCTAGTGCCTACTGTACAAGCCCGTGGGGGCAGTGCTATGATCTGGGGTTGCTGCAGCTGGTCAGGTGTAGGTTTAGCAATGTTAAGTGCACAAAGAATAAGGTTCAGGTCAGGTCCCTGATGGCACGGGCATATATCACAAGATGACAATGCCAGGATTCATATGGCTCAAATTGTAAAAAGTGGTTCAGGGAGCATAAGACATCATTTTCAAACATGGATTGGCCACCATAGAGTGCAGACCTCAACCCCACTGAGAATTGGGATGAGCTGGAGAAGACTTTGCGCAGTGGTCCGACTCTCCCATCAATACAAGGTCTTGGAGAAAAATTACTGCAACTCTGGACGGAAATAAATGTTGACATTGCAGAAGATTATCGAAACGATGCAAAGGAAACTTGAAAAAGCTGACACCACAATAATCACTAATAACTGTATTCTTTTTTTTATATAAAAAATACAAGCTCGATGTTATTCATTATTATGTTTGAGATGGAAATGTGGTTATATTGAAGTCATCTGCATAGGGTGCTTTGAAATTTTTGCTTAGAGTGTTACTTTTCTAAAAGAGCTAAAACGGTATAATATAGCAATAATAATAATAATAATAATAAGATACTTGTAACTGTGTAAAGTTTAAAGGCAGTAAACACAACAATAATCCATGCAAAGGTTACTCTCGTCCCCTATGAGCTCTGTGAAGGTTATAACAAAGTCATTAAGGAAGTCTTCTGGACACAGAAGGATTCCATCAGGGTATTATCTTCTCCTCCATGCCTCTCGCTCGCTCTTATCTCTCTCGCGCTGAGTTTCCTGGGTGGAGACTGCAGCATGCCGTCGGCTCCATTGTTAACAGTGTAGGAGCTCGTACAGAGAGGATGTAGCGAGGAGTCCTTTCACACAAACATCTCACAGAAAGCCTTTTTAAATGTGTCAGGTGATATGTCAGTGCCAGGTAACGTGCGCTGTAACTGTTCAGGAAACGACCTTCAGGGCCTGTGTGGAACGCACAATGCGAGGTCATCCTGGTTAACCTCCCGGTTAAAAGCTGGAATAAGTTACTTCTGGGTAAAAATATACCACTGGAAACCCCACTCAGTTTCAACACTGCCTCCCAAACAAGGCAGAATGAACATTGCCCTGTTGCTGCTATAGATTTTTTTTCAGCTTTGGACTTACATAATGTGGGATTGCCTCAGCTAGTTGAACACACATCCTGTGCTTGGTCTTGGTGTTTTTAGCTGCTCATATATATGAGTTAGTCTAATAAACTGCTTTGTTGTGACTAGTCTATACAGGACATCATAGTGTGTGTGTGTGTGTGTGTGTGTGTGTGTGTGTGTGTGTGTGTGTGTGTGTGTGTGTGTGTGTGTGTGTCATTTATTTGTTCAGGAAGGAAATAGTTAAACTCAGACATGTGGAGTGACTCACTAGCATTGTTGTGTTCCTCTGCTCCCATTTCAGCAAGCCCGGCCTCTAGCAGTAAAATCGATGTTGAACGCATGAAACACGAAAGATAAAATTAGTGAGCAGGCGGCTTTGCATAAGAGGCTGTAGCCTAGCTGTGCTAATCTGTCTGGTCTAAGGCACAGTGTTGTTGTTGTTGTTGTTGTTTTCATTGTTGCTTTTGTATTTTGTAATCATTCCGTACCTTCTGTGCACCATTTTATTGCAATTATCTGAGGTTCATTGGGGCAGTAAATAACACTAGATCGTCACTTTTATATTCATTTAGAAGAAGTGTGTGTGTGTGTGTGTGTGTGTGTGTGTGTGTGTGTGTGTTATTTTCATGACTATGAAAATTGTAGATTCACACTGAAGGCATCAAAACTATGAATGAACACATGTGGAATTATATACATAACAAAAAAGGGTGAAACAACTGAAAAATGTCATATTCTAGGTTCTTTAAAGTAGCCACCTTTTGCTTTGATTACTGCTTTGCACACTCTTGGCATTCTCTTGATAAACTTCAAGAGGTAGTCACCTGAAATGGTCTTCCAACAGTCTTGAAGGAGTTCCCCGAGAGATGCTTGGTACTTGTTGGCCCTTTTGCCTTCACTCTGCGGTCCAGCTCACCCCTTTGTATATTATAACTTAAAGGCAAATATGACCATCGAAGGGTCGTATCTGAGAGTATTAGGAGCTAAATAAGATCAGCTGGGGCTTTTTTTTTTGTATTTTTATTTTTTGCCATGTCTGGTTGTGTGCACAGTGATTGCATTAGAGCAGCGTGCAGAGGGACAGCACAGGCTGCACATTTGCAGCAGCTCCTCACCCATTAGCCCTCCACAGTAAAATCCTGCATTGCCCCAGTCTCCACTGCTCCCAATGTAATGCAATTACACCCAGAAGAGAATGCCAATTTAGAAGCCAAGCCCACACAGAGACAGACCTACAATTGCATGAGAGAATGCGAGATTGGATTTATCTCACTTACAAATCACTCTGTCCTCATTATCAGTGTGCAGTACGGCCTTATTGGTTTTAAATACGAGGATGTACATTTGCTGAATTGACTTTTTTTTTCTTCTGGTGTGTGTGTGTGTATATGTGTGTGTTTTCATGCTTGATAGAATCTGACCTTACCACACACTTGTGGTGTGTTGCCTGAGCCCAGCTGATTTTATCTGCACAGGTGCTTGCGTTCACGTTTTCGTTTTTCCATACGTTGACATTTGAAGCTTCAGCATATTTGCTGTACGTTGATACTTGTAGTAAAAATAAAAGGCAGTGGAAAGTAAAGAAAGTTTCTCATGGATTCCTCCCAATGCAAACGTGGCCAGTTTATCTCTGCTGTAAACCGTTGAACTCAACAGTTTTTTTTGTGGTAATCAGGATGTCCTTGTGTCACTGTTCGAGAGGAAGGAGTTATTTTCAGAGTTTCAGAGCCACTTTATTTGTTCGTTTGAGCATGGTTTCTTGACAGCTTGTCTATCATCTGGGAAAGCTGACATGCATGTGTGTTACTTTTAGTCTCATAATAAAGATTCAAGTGGGAGGTGTTTTACATTTAATAGCAAGTACTAGTAAGTCCAATAAATATAAGATCATACGCACTTCACCTTAAAATCAGGGTAATTTATTAATATTATTCAAATTATATTATTGTCGACAATATGGCGCCACTAATATGTTTCGGTGTCACTCATCTGTAGAATTGCCGTTTAGTCCATTCGAGTTCTGTTTAAGACGCATGGAAAAAAGAAAATAGTTTTCACTTCGAGAACACGTTTTCCTTATTTATTTTAATTCAAATTGTTTTTTGCGATATTTAGTACAATATTTAATATTTGGACCATAACATTCAGATGTGCTTTTTGAACATCCTATTCCACATTTAGTCCACATTTCATGTCCTGTTGGGAAGATGTTCCACTAGATTGTGTGTGTGTGTGTGTGTGTGTGTGTGTGTGTGTGTGTGTGTGTGTGTGTGTGTGTGTGTGTGTGTGTGTGTGTTTGTTTGGAGATTTATAAATTATTCAGGCAAAAGGGTGTTAGTAAAGTCAGCTACTGGTGTAGGGTGAGGTGGTCTGGGGTGCAGTCAGGTACTGATGTAGTGTGAAGAGGTCTGGGGTGCAGTCAGGTACTGATGTAGGGTGAGGTGGTCTAAAGACAATCAGGTACTGATGTAGGGTGAGGAGGTCTGGGGTGCAGTCAGGTACTGATGTAGGGTTAGGTGGTCTAAGGACAATCAGGTACTGATGTAGGGTGAGGAGGTCTGGGGTGCAGTCAGGTACTGATGTAGGGTGAGGTGGTCTAAGGACAATTAGGTACTGATGTAGGGTGAGGAGGTCTGGGGTGCAGTCAGGTACTGATGTAGGGTGAGGAGGTCTGGGGTGCAGTCAGGTACTGATGTAGGTTGAGGAGGTCTTGGGTGCAGTCAGGTACTGATGTGGGGTGAGGAGGTCTGGGGTGCAGTCAGGTACTGATGTAGGGTGAGGAGGTCTGGGGTGCAGTCAGGTACTGATGTGGGGTGAGGAGGTCTGGGGTGCAGTCAGGTACTGATGTAGGGTAAGGAGGTCTGGGGCGCAGTCAGGTACTGATGTAGGGTGAGGTGGTCTAAGGACAATCAGGTACTGATGTAGGGTGAGGAGGTCTGGGGTGCAGTCAGGTACTGATGTAGGGTGAGGAGGTCTGGGGTGCAGTCAGGTACTGATGTGGGGTGAGGAGGTCTTGGGTGCAGTCAGGTACTGATGTAGGGTGAGGAGGTCTGGGGTGCAGTCAGGTACTGATGTGGGGTGAGGAGGTCTTGGGTGCAGTCAGGTACTGATGTGGGGTGAGGAGGTCTGGGGTGCAGTCAGGTACTGATGTAGGGTGAGGAGGTCTGGGGTGCAGTCAGGTACTGATGTAGGGTGAGGAGGTCTGGGGTGCAGTCAGGTACTGATGTAGGGTGAGGAGGTCTATTTAATGCTACCACATCCAAATACATAATAAACAAATGTATGTCTTTAACTTTATGATAACAGTTTTTGGAAGAACCACATACAGTATGGCTGCAAAAGTCATGCATACCAATAGTTTTGTCCAGATATTAAATCTCATTCTGGCTATTTTTGTTTCTAATATGTTTTAAAATGATTTTGTTGTTTCTTTTTTTATATATATATAACGAAAGTGTCATTCTTAGGGAAAACATGACAGATATTTTACAAAGATATAGTGCTTATGAAATAAGTTTTTTGTTGTTATTGTATTCACATTCTTATAGCTGATTTAATTAAAATGATACTGTTTCTGTAAAATAATTTGTAGTTCTCTAAATATTTTATTTGTATGTCCTTAGAAATCACAGTATGGTAAAAGAGATGCAGAATTTATTGCTGAAGCCTAAATGAGCTCACTGAACACTGCCTGCTTTTTGTGATGTGTTTTCTATCAACCCCAAATTAGGCGGAAAGACGAAGTCACTCACATTAAGATCCAGAATTCAGGCGATTACTATGACCTGTACGGAGGGGAGAAGTTCGCCACTCTGGCTGAGTTGGTGCAGTACTACATGGAGCAGCATGACCTGCTGCGAGAAAGGAACGGAGACTTCATCGAACTCAAATACCCTCTCAACTGCAAAGACCCTACTTCCGAGAGGTAGTACAGCTAATAACCAGCACACACACATTTTATTTTGCCAGTCTTTTTTTTTTTCATTGAGTTTTCAACGAATTGCCATCTTAATTATATTTTATTAACTAAAGATAAATACTGATCAACAACAGCAAAGAAAATGTCAAACTCTATACACATGATATTTCCAGCTTCAATGTGTCTCAGGCGACACTGCTTTTAGCAAAAAAATTTATAAAATCAGTGCATAAAATGTGTAAAATTATACAGCTGTGAACGACCTTCAAGCAGGTACAAATAGTTCCGATGCTCTGATTTCATAACCCAGCGAGCGCTGCACGGAAGCTCATTTAGAAACCTCTTTATATTGTAATGAGAGTCCCCCGTCTGATGGAGAATGCTATAATTCCGGCTTGGGTAGTCCGATTGTGCATTTGTGCTCTGTTACGTGCCACCCCTATGTAATGTGACGTGCAAGCCGCAGCAGCACGAGTGATCTTTCACACAGGTACAATGGAATTGAGCGCAGTATGGTGTACGGATTTCATTTGACTGAAAATATAAAAGCAAAAATAACTGCGAAGGAACGATATACTATCACACAGCCGTCAAACACAGTGATATGAAAGTGAAAAACAAGGTTTTTTCAGTGCAATCTCTAACACGGAGAAAAAGACGGTGAGAATTCATGAAACCATGCCCTCTAGTGTACAAACCACATGAAGGTCTATATACAAGGCATTGAGCCAACTTAGAGAAAGTATTAGCCTGGAGCACGAGGTACTGTAATTGAGGTATTAGCTCAGGGACCATTCGTGATTTTTTGCGATTAGACCGCAACCGGCTCTCTGTTCCTACGCTTTTTTTTAGAATAGAGCTCAGTGTTTATACTCGGTGTTTATAGGCAGGCCTGCTGTTTTTACTTTAGGAAACCTGCTCTAATTACTCTCACTCCTAACATCGTAAAAATGTTTAGGTTCGCTTCTAAGCCCAGAGATGCCTCACTTATCTTTGTCTGGTCATAAAGATCACAGTTTATGATAGCTCGGTTTTTGTGGTTTTTCCATTAAACGAAAACAGCCAGCGTGCCACCTACACATACCTTCACTTTTCCACATCAACAGCTCACATCACATGATGTAGGCGAGCATTCTACAAGCACATACGCCAATTTTCCAACCACAACCCTATAGTTTTTAAGCGCTTCATACGAGCTAAGTGATAAAGACTGCTGGCAAATGAAATGTTAGTGTGAGGATTGTTTTGATGCCTGTGCAGGATTTTATTTTATTTGTTTTTCGTTTTGTGTTTTTTTTTTTTAACTCAATTGCATGCAAAAAAAAAATAGAAACTAAAAATCAATTCGATTTGTGTGTTCAGGTGGTATCATGGACATCTATCAGGCAGAGATGCAGAGAAGCTCCTTACTGAGAAGGGCAAGCCTGGCAGCTTTCTAGTGAGGGAGAGTCAGAGCAAACCCGGAGACTTTGTGCTGTCTGTTCTCACAAACGAAGAAAAACATGAAAACGTTGACCGCAAGACAAAGGTCACCCACGTGATGATACGCTACCAGGTATAGAAAAGATTAGAGATTAGATGCTAAAGCGAACAATCGTCGGATTAATTTTTTCACAAATCTTTTTTTTATGTCGTTTGTGTCTCCTGTGCTGCTTCTACAGGATGTGAAGTATGACGTGGGTGGAGGGGAGAGGTTTGACACACTAACAGACTTGGTAGAGCACTATAAAAAGAACCCAATGGTGGAGAAGAGTGGGATTGTAGTGCACCTAAAGCAGGTGCACTTACTGCTTCACTCTTACAAATTTGTTTCATTTATGTTGTTTGTATTAAAGCACTTTTTTTTTTTTTTAGCCGTTCGCCAAGTCACAGTGTTTCTAACGCTTACTTTTGTGATTTTCTTTTACAAATGGAAGCCATTCAATGCCACTCGGATAAACGCTGCCAACATTGAGAACCGGGTGCGAGAGCTAAACAAAGTAGCAGACAATTCTGAGAAACCCAAGCAAGGCTTCTGGGAAGAATTTGAGGTACATCAGTGGGCTGATTGTCACTTTATTTATTTATTTCTTTGAATAGCTCAGTTCAGTGGAGATAGTTTTTTTTTTTCCATAGGGAAATAAAAGAGTATTTCATACATCAGTTTTTATTTGCCTCTGTACTTCTTTACTTATTATATCTGATGAAATTGGTCATTAAAAGATGTCTGAACAAAAGGTCCTCTGTCTGGGTTTCTTGCATGACCTCATATAAAGCATCTGTGTCTCTCTCCCCCAGGGGGCGCTGGCTGGACAGTTTAATGTACTCCTGTATATTCGACTGCCTAAATGCTTTTTTGCGAATCAGAAAACTGCTTCTGTTGTATATCAGAGTTCTACCACAATCCAACACCTGTGCTTAATTTCTTTTCAGTCATTTTCTTCTCTCATGTATTTCCCCCAGATGCTGCAGCAGCAGGAATGTAAACTCCTATACCCCAGAAAAGAAGGACAGAGACCTGAGAATAAGAGCAAAAACAGATACAAGAACATTCTACCCTGTACGTAAACACTTGCACACACCAACTGTCACTACCTGTTTTTTTTTTTTTTTTTAATTTCTTTTTCTTTCTAAGCATAGGGTTGGCAAACATATATCTTGGACAAGTTCAGTAAACCTTTAATCCAGCACCCCACTGAATTAATCCATGTTTGAGATTAAAAGCATTGTGTGGACTATACTTGAACTTAAAGATGCTTAAAGTGTTCTTTTACTAAGGGAGAGGATAAAGTGATAAAGCCGGGGTTATAGACTGTGTTTTGTTTAGTACTTATTCAGTCAAATATTTTTAGTTACATATGAATCTACACAAACCAGTCCAAAATATCTAACTGGTGATAAATGAACTGGGAATGATTTGGGATGGAAGATTGTGTGTATTATGGTCTGTACTACACTGATGTGAGTATTATGGTCTGTACTACACTGACGTGAGTATTATGGTCTGTACTACACTGACGTGTGTATTATGGTCTGTACTACACTGACGTGTGTATTATGGTCTGTACTACACTGACATGTGTATTATGGTCTGTACTACACTTATATGAATATTATGGCCTGTACTACACTGGCGTGTGTATTATGGTCTGTACTACACTGACGTGTGTATTATGGTCTGTACTACACTGATGTGTGTATTATGGTCTGTACTACACTGACGTAAGTATTATGGTCTGTACTACACTGATATGAATATTATGGCCTGTACTACACTGACGTGAGTATTATGGTCTGTACTACACTGATGTGTGTATTATGGTCTGTACTACACTGACGTGTATTATGGTCTGTACTACACTAATGTAAGTATTATGGTCTGTACTACACTTATCTGGTGTATTGCGTGCCTGTTCTTTGTTTCACATCTGAAAACAGATGTTTGTTTTTTATTTCTAATCCAAATCATGTTCTTCCTCTGTGGTGTAGTTGACACGACCCGGGTGATGATCAGGGAAGCAGATTCCGATGTGCCTGGCTCTGACTACATCAATGCTAACTATATCCGAGTAAGTCAAGTCCAGTTCAAAAATCTGGCCAAAAGGCGGTTTGTCAGTTTCCTTTCGCACACATCTTGGAAATAACACGCTTTAGAGAGCAAGCAGTGTTTTAGATTCAGAGAAAAGGTGTTACATCTGTGTGCTTTGCTCTTACCCAGTGTATGCAGGAAGAGGGCCGTCATATGGACCAAGGCAAAATGTTCATTGCTACTCAGGGATGCCTTCAGAACACAGTGCTGGACTTCTGGAAAATGGTCTATCAGGAGAACACTCACGTTATTGTCATGACGACCAAGGAGATGGAGCGAGGCAGGGTGAGGTCAGGCCCTGGAGGCTGCTGTGCTTTATTTGCAGCTGTTGCAATAAGAGCATAGCCAAGGTTTATTTGGATAATGGGAGCTATAAAAATGGTGCACATTACAGCATTGTACTGGGAGAGGTACCAGGTATAAAAAAAAAAGGAAATTCAAAACTGCTTATGTTTATTGTTTCATATTGGCACTTGACATTACCAATTTTGACTATTCACATGGAATCAGATCATTTCAGAAACATTAGTTTTGAATGTGACAAAGAAAAAGTGAACAGATACTTTGATGTTATTTGCCTTTATATATTTATTTTTAATTTGTTTTAATGAGTTATATCAGCTCACACCAGATGTGCACAGATATGTACAATCGGTTAAGTCACAACAGACAGTCTGCTCCAGAAGATGCTGATCAGCATATTGAACATCTTAAAATCTGTCCATTCACAGAATAAATGTGTACGCTACTGGCCAGACGCAGGCACAACAAAAGAGTATGGGAATGTGTGTGTAAGAAATATAGAGGAGCAGGCTGCTCAGGACTACATTCTCCGAGAGCTGGAGGTTTCACTGACAGACCGGGTAAGCCTTTTATTTACTGTTAAATCCGGGGTCTTAATAACTTTTGCAATATGTGAGATGTTTTAGTTTAAATAAATAAATAAATAAATAAATAAATAAAAAGCTGCATGTTTGAATCCTAACCAGTTATATAGAATTATAGATCTGGAATATTTCAAATGAGCTGGACTTGTTTCTGCTTGTTTTTTAGTTAAAATGACAAGTTTTTTGTGCTTGTAATAGGCTGAAAGATCATCACAGGTTAAAAACCACAAACAGCCCAGAAATAGTGTAGACTTGCTATTTAGAATTGCTTGTCTCAATTCAAATTAGAGATCTTCTAGTGTTTTTGCAGGGTCTTAAAAAGTTTGCTGTTGTAGGTCTCAAATCATTTTAAACAGGTCTTATTTTGTACTTCAGAACGTTGTTGTTTGTTTGTTTCCGTGGTGTTGTTCTTTCTTTCGCCAGTCCAAATATAATTTTCTCTCTTGGATTGTACCACGAACATAAAACGAAATTTTTTTTTCAGCGATGTGCAAGTGCAAGTTTAGCAATACTTGATTTTAGGTCCAGTTGCTAACGACGTATTTGTTTGTGTGTTTTTAAAGTTGTTATTTAGGTCTTACATTTCATTCTTAACTGTTTTTAAAAAAGCCCTAAATCTGACTTTGTGAAACCTGCAGAAACCTTGTGTTTACTGAAGTCTTGTTTAATAACTGGTGGTATAATTGTAGAAGGAGCCTTCTCGTTATATCTGGCACTATCAGTACCTAAGCTGGCCTGACCACGGCGTGCCCAATGAACCAGGAGGAGTTCTCAATTTTCTCGAACAAGTCAACCGAACGCAGAATTCCATTCCAAATACCGGACCCGTCATAGTCCACTGCAGGTAATTCCAAGTGCAGCATTACAGTCGTGCCTAAAATGTGCAGCTGTATACGACCTTTATCATTTTTATTACATCTTGTTAATGGTATATTGAATTTTGCAACGACACTCCGCTTTTAAGGCTTATTTGTTTGCCCATTACTTTTTAGCCTGTTTCCATCTACGAGTTAGTGGCGAACCACTGCGTCACAGGGCAGCTAACACGCTCGCACGATTCCCTCGTTCCACATGCATGAACTCACAGCCTCTCGTAACTGCCTAGTGTCACTGTGATCGACAGCAGAGCGAGTTTATCCCATGCACCCTGAGAGCACAGCTCTTTTTCTTTATTTTTTTTCTCTGCTTGGACTCTTGCATGCTCAATAAAAAAATTATGCTTTTTTAAATCTTTAAATAAATGTCTGTGTACCCTCTTTTGTATGTCAATTACCCAAAAGTAAAGTTATTTCCGTGACTGCAGCCTGAGCCCATCCAACTTTTTAATTACAAACTACATTGATAAATAGCGCTCTTGTATATAGCAACACAACATATCCACACACATATAGATGCTTCTTGAAACTGTTTAGAACTGTATTGTCACTTGGACTGGATAAGCTCACAATTCACAGCATCACCCTTTTGACCTCCTACTGCCTGAGATACGAGAATGCCAGGATTCTG
Source organism: Silurus asotus (assembly GCA_024362625.1). Lineage (NCBI taxonomy): Eukaryota > Metazoa > Chordata > Actinopteri > Siluriformes > Siluridae > Silurus > Silurus asotus. The sequence continues at coordinate 12,835,927 of MU564352.1, forward strand.
TTTATTATAACTCTTATCAGCTGGACAATATCCAATTTATTGTCGCCTGAAGCCTGCACTTCTTCTCTACTGCTTAATATGGATGCTTTAGATGCTATTCTAGAGGCATTTGATGATAGGCTATGTTGTATTACTGCCACCTACTGGACTGGCATGCTCATTATTTTCAAATTGTTTTTGCATTTAATTTCATGGACAAAGAATGGTAACTTTATGCATATAGGATGGGCAGGGATTCGCCAAATCTTAGACACATTCAGGCAGACCCACGCCACCGCCACGCCACACCACGGGTTAAACATTAAATAAAAGCACGTGTTTATTTTCTTCTTATCTGTTATGCTTTGCTTTTATTACAGCGCGGGAATCGGAAGAACAGGCACAATCATCGTGATAGACATCCTTATCGATATCATTAACAGACAAGGTATTTTTTTCCAAATGTGGTAAACTGCAGTGAGAGCTGATAAGTAATATATAAGTGTGTTTACATCTCTTCCTCCTGTTTTACCCCGTCTCTGTGTAGGGCTGGACTGTGACATTGACGTCCCGAAGACTATCCAACGAGTGCGTCAGCAGCGGTCCGGCATGGTCCAGACCGAAGCCCAGTACAAGTTCATCTACATGGCTGTCCAGCAGTATATTGACACAGCACAAAAGAGACTGGAGGAGGAGCAGGTAACTTTTTCGTTCCTTTTTTATAAAGCAGCAGTCTTTTGTCTGTTTTTTTTGTCTTCTCAGACTCCACTGTCTGGGTAAGAACATCCTTGGAAGTTTGAGTTCAAAGCTGTAAAGGGAGAAGATATGTTGTGTAGGGTTGCCACTCTCGCCTGCGGCCGTTTTTTTTTTTTTTTATGTTGTTGATGATCTTTTGCAGAGGAATAAGACAAAGGAAAGAGAGTACTCCAATATCAAGTACCCACAGATGACAAATACTAGGGCCATGCCCAACATGAGCTCCTCCCGCTCATCATCTGTGTAAGTTCTTCTCATGCACAAATGACACACGAGTGTATGCACTCCCACACTTTTTTTTTTTTTTTTTTTTTTTTAAACGTAGATGCACAAGTTTTATATATTTGCAAGGTTTAAAAGAAATCATTGATATTATATATGAATTTAAAAGCACCAGTTGTCTCAGTAAGTTAGTGTTTGTGATAGTGATATACAGTATACTAACCACACCTGCTCAAATTACCTTTGTTCGCAGTTTGATGAACACTGTGATATAAATCGACTCCTATTTGTTTTTATGAAACCTCGGTTGGACAGTAAACCGTTCATGTGTTTACCGATGAGGTTTGTTTACAAAGTAAATTCGTCGTTCACACTTTTGTGACTAACATCCGGTCTTATTGATCTAGAATGAACGATGAAGCATCCAGCGTATACGAGAACGTACACATCAAAACCCCAAAGAGCTCCATCTGCACAAATTCCAGGAGATAGGGCATGGGGCTGCTGCCTCGCACTCTCTCTGTGTGAGTATGCATTTCCGTTTGCACTTACGCACACACTCATGCACTTGCACACACAAACTGCAGGCTGCACTGCAATTACTAGCACATAGCTGCTGACACAGGTGGTGTGAAGGGTGTAAATTTTAGAAGATTGCCCAGGAAAGTGAATGCTAGGTTGCAGTAAAAAAAGAAAACAATTCTGGTACATTTTATTATAAATATCTGAAAATGAAAACGTTGAAAACATTCAAATAATTACAAGTTTTGATATTTAAGGTTATTTCATAGGTCATTAAAGGTGTGTGTTTATGTATATAAGAGCAATTTTTTATGCTTGAATTTAATTGGCCAGGAGTTTTTTTTTTACATTTCTATTGCAAGCAGATGTTTTTTAATACATTGATAATGAATAAAAAAATTCTTAAATATTTCTTAGAGAAATTAATGTGTTTGTATGCTTAATTTTTTTTATAACTCTACATTTGAAACTGTCAGTTGCAAGTTTTCCACCATGGAAAATTCTTCAGGACAGAAGTTTGTGTAGAGGTGTCATTTTTTTTTTAGCGTAACAGGCTAAAAACGACATTTCAGAAGAGTAAAAAAGAGCAGAATGTGTGGTTTATAGCTGTTAAAACTGTATTTGATAACTGGACATTTTTTTTTGCATCTCACAACATCAAATATTGTAAGTAAATTGTTAGTAAAACACTTTGGGACATATTGTTATAAAAGAGAATTTGAGACATAATACCAGCATTAAACTTCAGGCATCATACTTCTAGACTAGATCTTATATTTCCCTGGATTGTTTTTATGTATTTTGTGTCTTAAAAAAGTGTGCTATAATTCCTCCCAACAGAGTTTTAGGCTGCAGCATATTGAACCAGCGTTGATCTAATCACTGCACTTTTGTACGCCGCGCTGGATGAGAGTTAATAGCGTAAATGTAATACCACAGAAATTTTTTATCTGATTGGTCTTTGTTCATTAACTTTGCGTAACATTATTCCTGTTTGGTTTCTATAGTAACGGCTTGTACACAGGTGCTTCAACATAATTTGGTTTGACGTGCACCACGATAAGTTGAATGCTAATAATAATTATTTAGCTTTACTGTTTGAATGTTTGGGTTTTTTTCTGGACAATGTGGTAATACAGTTTTAAAAAATCTTTGTTTGACAATGTAAACATTTATTGGTTATTTAACATTTTCTTCTGACAATTATTTAAAATTTATGAAACAGCAAAATCTCATAGTTTGAGATTTAGCCTTTTTTTTTACACTTCCCTTCCCCTCAGAGTATACAGAGTTGTAAACAAATCATGTGAATCGGGTTTATAATCGGGTTTGAAGAAATAAACACAGCTTTGCACTTTGATAGTCCAACATTTCATTCCCAGGAATGTTGTTGCCATCTGTAGCATCAGTTAAAAAGAAATGTTATTTTGTGCATTATATTTAGAGACACACAGTATCAAGCGAAGGCCTTCTCCTTATATCAGCTTCCCAGAAGAAGGGCAGCTGTAGCCGGATACTCTGAATAAAAGCATTCATGTAAAAGGGAGTGGGTTGACCTTGAGTGTTCTTGAAAACACAAAAGCAGAACTGAGCTCTGTGTATTCGCTGTCAAGTCTGGATATATTATGCTCCTAAAAATATTACAGTGGAACCTCGATAGTCAGAACCTCGATAGTTCGTGACCTTTCATTTGGACCCGGACTAAGAGTAACTCGCGAAACATCTGATAGTTTGCGAGAAGGCGCGAGTGGCTCGAAAGTACGGAGTAACATTTCAAAACAGAGTTTGTACTAATTAATTACATAAAAATGTTTGTAAGACTATTTTATTATAGTATTATACATTTAAAGTAGTAAATAAAACTTTTTCATGTAATTCATTTTTAATGAGTTTACAGTACAGTACATGTACAATTCCCCTTGGAAAAGGATCCATCAAAAGGAGAGTCAAACCTCACGATTTTTTGTTAGTCACGAGAGGTCATAGAAGGTCACCCAAGAGTATCGAGGTTGCACTGTACTATTATTGTTAGACACTTCTGATTTTGAATGCCCACTTGTTCATCGACATTTAAATGAATTATGTGTGTTCTTGTGTTTTTCTTTTCCTCTGCTCCAGTAGAGGTGCTATGTGCAGGCACTAGGCTGTGAGGTGACTTCAGAGCTTGTCACTGAGGGGACGCCCGTGTGATTGGTGGACCCTGAGCACTCCACAGCCCCTTCGCTCCTTCCTCACTGACTGACTCGCTGTCTAAGTGCCTGATCCGCCGCAAGAACAGCCAGAGCCGCCTCGGCGCTTCTCCCGCCTGTCTGATAAGCCGGCACAGTTCTACCTACCTAGCTACTCAGACTGTTAAACAGGACTAACTCCAGGTTTCTGCAGGCTTTGTCCTTGTCACTCATTGTATGCCTGCTGCCAGACCTTGTGCTGTCCTAAGGACCTCCGTTGCATTTTACTAATAGTTTTGCTGTAAGATGTGGACACAGTGAAGCTATCTGACGTTCTGTCTATGGCAGAAGAAGAAAAACCCAGCTAGCATTGCAACACGTTCCGTCTCTCAAGCTACATAGAATGCAGAGATGTTACTAATGTTGTTACTTGTTAGCAAACAGCCAAAACGGGTGACTTTTTTAGAGTATGTGCTATAGATATAGATTTATACGTGCCAATAAGCAGGCTGCAATTTGGCTGCATTGCTTTGGTCAGAGTGTCTGCTGTGGTGCTTTGCAAAGCTTCATGTTATACTGATCATATATGAGGGTCAGATGTCCCTTATTAATGGGCTCTTAGACCAATCAGCTTCAGTGTTTGAGCATTTTCTCAGCAGGCATTTGGCAGTTCAGTAATAACACTGATCATTTCTTCTATGATATCTCCTTCTGATTCCCTATGACACATTTTCTGTTCGTTGTAAATGATATTTTTTGACAGATATCGGAATCATCAAGCAGGGTTGATTAAAAACGTCTTTCGATTGTTATTCCGCATTCTCAGAGGAAGACCCGGAAAACCTTTTTGATGGATTTTCCGGGTTATAAATACGGTGATAAAAACAGGCATTCAGGGATTGTGATGTGTTTGCACTCTTTGTTTTATTCGTGTCAGGTTGAGGTGTTGTGTGAGCTATAAAAGGTTTCAGAAAGTCGTGGTGTTCAGGCAGAAAAGGCGTGACTGCATACTGGTTAGGTCACTGATGTGAACAGTCCGTGGTGCAGATTTGAAGCAGTCCAGATGGCCAGAGTCTAAGAATACTGATTAGGTTTGCTTGTGAAAAAGCAATTTGCAAAATGCTGGTAATCCACAGGATGATTTGGAAGAAACCAGCACGACTTGTGATGTCAAAAAAAGGGTGATCTTACAGGAATCGCCCGCTGGCGTGAGGGGGATTAGACACACGTAACAGATTCTGAGTGCTAAAAATAACTCGGGTTATGATGAGTCGGATTAATCACCCGTCATCCACGGAAGTGGTTTTAGCGAAGACTATAGGAAGAGGAAGGTGAGGTGATGAGGTGAAAGAACTGAGACAGTGTTTTAATCTTACCCATATACGGTTCAGATTATATAGTGCCTTCAAGAATGATAGGTACCCCTTATATAACAGTGATTCATACAATACATGTTAAAGGAGATAAGAAATCATTTCTCTTTGTTTTTTTCATTTAAAAAAAAAATCCCACTATAGAACATTTGCCCTCATTCCCCAGGGTCGCTTGTTGTTTCCTTTATGTCTTGTTTTCAAGGGGTATACATCTAAGAGTGCATTCACTCTTCTTTATCATCTGAAAAGATCAATCGTTTTCAACACAAAAACTGATGTGTTGTCCTGCACAAATAAATAATAATAAGTATTTAAATAATAATATATATAAAAAGCACAATTAGGGCTGAGTTTCATGTTTCCTCACAGTAAGGATGAAGGTAAAAGAGGATATAGAGACACGTATCAGTTTAGCTGATTCATGTGATTGTCAAAATAAAAATCAAACCAAATCCAAGGGTCCAAAAACCACAAGCTGTTTGGAAGCATGTGCTTGTGTTGCAGACGTTTTCAGGAAGATAAAACTCGCCATCTTGAACTCGATAGCAGGATATTTCAATTCGATTTAATCGGATTTCAATTGACATCACCACAAAGCAGCTTAACAGAGATAACTAGAATTCATAAATTTGTCCTTATCGATATAAGAAAGCCATAGGTGACAAATTCTTCAGTTCAAAACCTGTTTGCTTCTGCCAGGAGGTTACACCTCGACTATACATGGAGCTTTTGAAAAAACCTGACCCAAAAATACTTCCAAATCATGAGCGAACGGGATAAAGAACCACACTGACCTCAGCCCACCTAACCAACACTCCACTGCTGAATGGCCTGAATTAAAGAAAGGCGTCCATGTGCACAAAACCTGAGGATATAAAGATTCCTATATTCTATGTCTCCAACCTTGTTTGGAATCACAGGAAGAACCTCTGATACAGAAATAAAGTGCTGATCATTTTTAAAGTGGTGTTTTACAGGGGGAAATGCGCTACATTTTGGTAAAGTAAAACACAACCCAAAAAATTTAATTCAAATTATTATTCAAAGCTCATGTATGCTTGGGTACAAAATCTATCACTTATTGCATGTGAGATATATAGGTGTATTTTTTCCTCAGTAAGAGTGCCAGTTATTTTGGAGGGTACTATATTACAGTTTCAATATTTCTTGCTGAAATCCACCTCATGGTCTCACTAGAGTAAGACCCTGAAGGGTATTTGGTCCATTTGTAGTGTATGTTCTACATAGGAAAGTGTACCTTTAAACACAGTGTAAATATGCTAAATAACTGTACAGATTTTATACCCCCTCGAGGGTCTCGCACGAGTGACAAGCAGCGGTACAGCACAGTACCTCTTGTTGTCTTGAGGATTGTTCAGACTGGTTCAGAAGCACACGTGTACAAGCGACGCATGCTGTGTGTTGAGCCGCACTGTCAATATCGATGACACCTAATGCCAAAAATGTTGTAACTACGCATGTGAAGGTTTCAGCCGTGCTACAATTTAACCGAACACTGCAGCTGATGTGAGAAACGCTGACGCAAGCTCGATCTGCAAGCTTCTTACCACTGTTGGAGCAGAAGGCGCTTTATTTATGAACTCTCTTTTGTGCTAGTACGAGTCTTTTGTCTCTTTTCGATACTTGTTGCGTTCAGTTCGCCACTGTGAAAATGGCTGTGGGTGTGTGTGTGTGTGTGTGTGTGTGTGTGGGGGGGGGGGGGGGGGGGGGGGGNNNGGGGGGGGGGGTTATGAGTGTTAGTGATTAGGTGTTTTGCTGAGACTTCAATACTTGAAACTGTGTATGAACTGCTGAGTCCTAGCTTCCAGCTAGCGTGAGAGCGTTCCGCGGGTGTTGACGTGTAGATAACGTCGTCTGTTAGTTTGTTGTTTTGCCATCACTGATGAATTTCAATTCATTATAAATTATGTTACACAATGAATTATTATTATTTAGTAGTACATGTGACGTATATGATGAAATGTTGACTGGTTGCTTTTGTATAATGTTTTAGATTTCTTTGGCAAACTATTATTATTATTACTGTTATTATTATTATTGTTATTTAGACTTTGCCATTTTAATAATATGCAAAACTTTGCTTTTCAACATTTTTCAAGTTTCTTTTACTGTTTCTTTTCTTTTTCTTTTTTAATTCCTAGTTTATTTGTATGCTGTCTGTCCGTGTGTGAATACTGTTTTTCCTCTTGCACTGGCTAAACCTAAACGCCTTCTTTTGTGGCAACCACAGCTCATGCGATGACTATCTTAACTGATAACGAATAAATAAAATATAATATTTCAACTTACATCAGGACTTGTTTTATTTCATGCTTAAGTAAAAAATAAACTCACTTGTACTTACACATATCTATCTATCTATCTATCTATCTATCTATCTATCTATCTATCTATCTATCTATCTATCTATCTATACTTATACATATACTGCCTGTCTATCTATCTATCTATCTATCTATCTATCTATCTATCTATCTGTCTGTCTGTCTGTCTGTCTGTCTATACTTATACTTGCCTGTCTATCTATCTATCTATCTATCTATCTATCTATCTATCTATCTATCTATCTATCTATCTATCTATCCATCCATCCATCCATCCATCCATCTATCTATACTTATACATATACTGCCTGTCTATCTATCTATCTATCTATCTATCTATCTATCTATCTATCTATCTATCTATCTATCTATCTATCTATTAGACATTAGGGTGTTATTTGATGTTTTTTATAGCACCACATCCACAATAAATAGCACAATGATAGGAATCAAGACTTTTACAGGTGCTGTGAAATAACTGTGAAACATCCTAAGTAGGTATTAAAGAATGTTTTCGCCACCTTTCCAGATGTGAATGGGGTTTATATTAATAATTGGATACAGTGATACCGTAAGTAGATTAGACTTGTTGGGATTGAATTATAAATACCCCACACTACAGGATAATCTGGAGGGGATAATAGTTTAGCCTGAATTTGAGATGATTGAGACAAATAAATCAGCCTGGAAATTGATCTGATAATTCCATAATGTGGATCTGGCTTTAGTGACACCCTTTTGGATGAATGAGTAGAAATCTCTACAAGGACACTGCAGAATCAAGTGAAACATCTTCCCAGAAGAGTGGAGGATATTATAACACAAATGGAGACTAAATGTGGAATGTTCAGAAAGCACATACAAATCTCATCTTTTAGTGTCCACAAACCTTTTCCCCAACTTTTTATTTTATAAAGCATAAATTATTATTATAAAGTTAAACAGATTGGTAATCTGAGTATTCTTTTTGTTGTTATCGTTCTCACTGTTTATGTTGGGGTTTTTGTGTGCCTCATAACAGGTGAGCACAAGTCTTTATTTATTTATTTATTTATTTATTTTTACCTATGAAGTTTAAAAGGAACCCCCATAGGGAAGTTTACCAAAAAGAAAAAGAAAACACAGCTACAACCCACTACTACTTTCTACACACACTAGAAGTTTGTTTTATATTCTTACTGTGTGTCAAATAAGTGTTGTGCAGGCAAATAGCTCTGATATCTAAACATTACACACAGAACCTGGCAACCCAGCTCATAGGACAAAGACCAAGTTCTGTTTTGATTAAGAGTTGCCCTTGTCTTATCAGTAGTGATTGTTCTAGTAATCCAACATAAGCCTTGCCTTACTGACCTAAATAAAACCATGATTGATTACAAAAGACAAAAGGCATTAACTTATATTTATATTATAATGCAGTTTTAAGAATGAAATTCATTCAAATCAATGCGTTTTATTTCCTGCACTGGTGCAAAACCAGAAATATTATTATTATTATCTAATTCTTTTTTCGGTAATCACTTAATTATTAAATCACTTACTTCTATGTTATATGTGATTTTTTTTCTAAACTAGGATACAGATATTGGAATTGCATTACATCCTAATTCGGGAATTCTGGATTTATTTATTATTTTTTTATTTGAAAAAAAAAAAGGCATGACAGGTATTGGATACCTTTTAGTATCATTAACACTCATAGACATGTCAACACCTCATTACTCATTGGAAACGTTACTACCATATCCATCCACTTTCTCATATACTTGACTACGGTTGACAGCTGCTCATGCTGAAGCTTCCTCGGTTTCCCCCATGGGCGTGTTTGCGTATTATCCCGGGCTACATACAGGAGCAGGATAGTGTTTCACACTTCTTTTACTTTTAACCTCATTTTCACACAGCCTTCATAATGAACTGCTTTAATTGGCTTCTTGTGGCTGCTAAAATACCCAGGAGGAAGGGGCAGGTGATTGATCCTCAGACTCTTCAGCTTTGCACCCGGTGGCTCGGCTTACACACACACACACACACACACACACACACACTAGAGTCCAGATCTTTAATAGAACAGCAAGTTAGTGCAACAGCAAAACAGTGTGCTTTTCATATTATGATATCAAATACATCATGCATCATTCTTCTTCCAAACATTGGTGTGTAGTCGGAATTTACTCTTCAGTAAACACACAAAAAAAGTAGTTCATAATACAGTGGGATCAACTGCAACATATAAAATGATACACAACTATAGAGATATAAGTATGTGTGTATGAAAAACCACATAAAGACATTCATAATGCAGGTCATTAAAAAAAGTTAATATAACCTTTAAATTGATTGTGGAATATATAAAATATGGAATATCTTGTTCACCAAAAAAAATATGGAATATCTTGTTCACCAAAAAAAAAAACTCTTTGAATACTGTTCTGAAATCAACGGTGTGATTTTACTTTTTTTTTTCTTTTTTTCACTCTGACATTAGATCTGAATAAAAGAATGTCATCCGGCCACATGTAAAATGAACAGCAAACTAATTCACATTCATTTCTAACAATCACAGATTACGATTTAGAACCTGGAGAAATACAAATACTTGTAGAAAGTGCTGCAGATCGAGTCTTTCACACACTGGTCCAACCTCTGATCATCTCATTATTTCTGTAATAAGCAGCTCCAGCCTTGTGCTTTCTGCAAATGAACCAGCGCGACAGTAAATGAATTCTAAGCAAAGATTTACCCACTGATTTGTCGTCACTTTACAGCTCCAGGGTTTGATCTTGAGCTCTGATTACCTCTTGTTCTCCCTGTGTCAGTCTGGGTTTCTGCTGAATTTGCTGTTTTTTTGTTACTCCCAAAATAAACAGTAGGTTATTGGCGATGCTTAAGTTTTTGTGTGTGGGGAGTGCTGACGACAATAACTGACATCCCATCCAGTATTTCAACTTCATTTTGCAGTCCTGGGATAGGCTCTGATTAAGAAAAAGTGGATGCGGAAAAAATGCGGAAAAAATGAATAAACGAACGAATCATGACGTTAATGAGATTCTGAATTGAGATGTCACATAGAAGGTTTAAAGTTCATCTTATTTTCTAATAATAATAATCATCGTAATGTTTATTTTGTGTCTTGCCCATCACTGCTGAGTGTACAGGACTCAGGAGAGTAAAATCAACAGTGCGTTTCTGTCAGTTAATGGTGCGTGAGTGTGCGTGGAGCAGTGGTGCTGGTGGTGATGAGGTTTGGTTGTGGGGGACGAGGCACGCAGCGCATTGAACCCGTAGTGACGATACACTGCAGCGGCCACAGAACAATCACCGCTACCAGTACCATGATTACAATAAAGAGCAGCAGCTTCTTCCAGTTAGTGAGTCTTTCCAGCAGGCTTGGCCTGGAGCGTGTCTGCGGCGCCGCCCTTGCACCGCGCGCACTAGCACCAATGTCAGTGCAGATGCAGAAAGCTGGCATGCCTGTCTTAGGTGGCCGCATGTAGCACAGCTTTTCCCCCTCAAGCCACACATTCTCCTCATGCTGCTGGTGCTTGGGAAGACGACACAGAACCTCGCGACTCGTGGTCAGAGCCGGCGGGCCGTTCTTAGGTATGGGTGTGAGGTGGCGGCAGAAGGGACATGAGATTTTGCCCTCGTCAGGGTCCATGGAGATGGTCACGAGGCGTGAGAGACACTCCAGGCAGAATGTGTGTGTGCAGTCCAGCTGTTTTGGCGTTTTGAAGACATTGTCGTATGTAGTAAAGCAGATGGAGCATTGCGGGTCAGGACCTTTCTCCACGTCAGTGTCCCCTGTTGTCTGGGTGTGCCACACAGTCGTTCCCAGGTCCATCTTACAGGTACATCCTCTCAGTCACAGCTCTTTTACTTCTGATTGGCTGGAAAAAAAAGTCACAATAGCACAATATAGAATGTCTCACAGTTATGACATTCATGTAGACAATTATGAATTACTTCTTCTTCTTCTTCTTTCAGCTGCTCCTGTTAGGGATCTTTCAAAACAACTACCTGCATGTCTTCCCTCATCACATCCATAAACCTGCTCCTTGGTCTTCCTCTTTTCCTCCTCCCTGGCGGCTCAATTCTCAGCATTCTTCTACCGATATACCCCATGTCCCTCCTCTGCACATGTCCAAACATCTCAATCGCCCCTCCCTAAACTTTTTTATGTCCTACATGCACGGTCCTTCTAATAAACTCTTATTTATCTTGTCCATCCTCATCACTCCTAATACAAATTTCAGCATCTTCAGCTCTGCTACCTCCAGCTCCGCCTCAGACAATTACTACATAAATAAAATCTGCAACCAATTATACATAGAAAAAGTAATTTATGTAAAAGGCACAAATAGATAAAAATCATAGTATTATCCTTTGATTTATTTTTCATGCAGTAGTTGTTCTTCCTTTTCATTACAAATTATTTTTTGTAATATGGCTTCTTTTGATGGAGCTGTTCTTCTTTTTTTATTTAAGGCCATGATATTTTATTTTCACATTCAGTTTCACTGTCATTGAAATACAAAATAATTGGAACCAGTGCACTGACTGAATCATTTGCTTTGGTGAGCTACTGAGAACACACCAAGGCAACAAAAACGTAGAGAACCCTATCAGTGTACAAGCTACCACTGGGGCTTTTTGGAGAATAAATATAATGTTTATATGACATTTACAAAAGTAATGATAATAAAAAAAAATTGCTGATGTGCTTATTTTATTTAGTTTAGAGAATATAAAATGCAATCCTCAGCCAATAATCATTATATTGGCAATAATAAAGAATATATTTTTTTTTCAGACGTGTCAAGAATATTAGACTCACTGACCCCAGTTCTAGAATCAGTGATATCTGCAACACAGCGTAACTTATCTGCTATGTTTTATATCTGTGACCTTTTCACCACATTCAACACTGAATAAAAAAACATCAGCATGAGATAGACTGTAACACTGTAGCAGCCTTCTAATGCCTAAAGATTCTGTTGTAAAACACAGCCCCTCCCCTCATTCATTACCATTTTTATTGAACTGTTAAGGTGTTCCTGACCTTACCCCACCCTACCCTGGCTGTTCCCTGCAAGTCGTAGCAAAAGTCAAATTAAATAGAGTAAAAACTAATGATAACGTAGACACTAAACTTTTCCTTATACACCACATGGACAAAAGGCATGAGGTGCAATCAGCATTCCAATTCATCCCAAAGGTGTACAATGTGGTTGAGGTCAGAGCTTTATAACAGGCTACTCAAAATCTTTTCCTCCAACCCATGCATTTATGCATTATAATGTTGGAACAGGTTTGAGTCTCCTGGATCAACTGTGTGGTAATAGAACAGGGAAAAGTCAGGTTTCCCAACACTTTAAATAAAATACATGACTGACTGATCTGTCTATTTATTTATTCACTGTATATGTGACTAACTAAATATAAACCTTTTTCTTTGTTGCATTACTTTTTCTTTTATAAACCTAATAAAAAAATTATTACAATTATAACCACTTTCCTAAAAGCAAAGGAGACAATAGCACATTTGCTTGAGTCAGTGTCAGATGTTGACTTTGACTTCTAAATGAAATAAATGCAAATGCAGTAAAAATTACAGTGAGAAATGTAAATAATAAAACGTTCAAAACAAATTTTATATTTGTAACTAATTATTGAACTTTTCTTTCAACTCTAGATATATGCCAGTGCGAGGATGCTTTTTTACTAGATGTTGCAACAACAACAAAAACAATCTACTGCATGCGGGTTCAGTAATGGCTTACCTTGGATTTATAGACTTGTGTACGTGCGGAATGCTGAGATCTCACACCAGTGGACACTCGAGCAGGAAAGCAGCTACGTCAAAGTGTTAAGAATAAATCTGTGTCAAAGGAAAAGGTGATTGAAAAAAATGCAGCACTCATTGCACAGTGTACAGTCATGCATCTGGTAATCTGTTATAAACAGGTGTTCTATTTTACTCGTTTCCATTTGACGTGGGTTAATATTTCTACAAACGTTTACGCATTCATTCTTGGCTGCGGTATCACACGACACTGCATTTGGGCTTTGGGTTTTCTGTCGGGGTTGTTTTTATTTTTGCTGCTTGATAGGACATGTATAGGATATGTGTGTGTTTCCTGTACAAGACACTGAGTTATGTCGAAGTCCTCTGTTTTGCAATGGGAAGCGCACAAAGACCACATTGTTGATTCTGTTTTCTTTGCACCGTCATGAGTGCCCTTTAAATGTCACTGTATTTGACACGAGCGAGACAGTCTAGGAAGAATAATGTACCTCTCCACTGTATCTGAACAATCTGACTTGTCCAAAATGATGCAATATTATTATTATTATTTTATTTTGGCATTGTGCCAAAACACAAGAACAAAGATCACTGATGGATGATTGGGTTGATTGCACTCTGTTTGGATTGTTTATATTGTCTTCAATGCGAACGATTATCTTGCTTAACAGGCCATCCTTACTGTTTACACTGAAAACAACTAAACACGTGTGTGTGTGTGTGTGTGTGTGTGTGTGTGTGTGTGTGTGTGTGTGTGTGTGTGTGTGTGTGTGTGTGTGTGTGTGTGGTTGTGTCCATTTGTAGAGCCAGGATAAGAGTCTTCAGAGCAGATGTTTTGTTCACACAAGCCTGAAGGGTATATATGTGTGTGTGTGTGTGTGTGTGTGTGTGTGTGTGTGTTAGTGTGTGTGTGTGTGTGTCCTTCTGTCTGTCTGCTCTTCTCTCTTTCACACAATGCTCCTGCTTGTTCTCCCTTTTAATACTCTCTCTTTGGCATTCCTGATGCCCGGGCAGCTTGTGAGGCTCAGCACAGTGACAGGGGGAGGTTGAGACTCGACAATCACCTGCACTGTGGTCCACACACTGCACACGAGGAGCATAGACATCTTCTCTGGTATATATTTACCTAATTTCTTTGAGCACTTTGTAAAATTGTAAAATGGAAGCGCGTACTATACATACTACTTTTCCAGGATTGGATGTCGCTCCCTCTACACAGTAGTATTTTGTGCTATTAAACTTTCTAAGTATAGAAAGTTTAATACGACGTTTTTTTCTAAGCATTTTTTAACCAATTTTACATCCTACACAACAACTACATGACTGATACTTCACTCTTGTTTTATTTAAGATTGTGTTCTTGTACTCATATCAGATTCTTGAGCTTGTATTTACTAGTTCTTACCTTCGCAAATATGCATGCAGTCACACACTGTTTTAAGATCAGTAAACTTTACACACTTACCTGTTTGTGTTCCTGTCTTGTTTCTACGTTCCTGAGATCCTTCTTTAGCACCTTTACATTCTCAAGTCTGGAGTAAGTCAAGTCAAGTACTAGAGATGAAACAGAAGTGCACTGTGTTCTTGCCGCATGCTGACTGCCTCATCTGCACTCTCACCTGCCCTTACTTTCCTCACGCCCTGTCCAAATGACACTGATAGGCAGGAACAATAACTCTGCCGTGAGGCAGGCTTATTTGGGGGGGTGGGGGTGGGGGGGTGCAGGAAGAAGGATAAGGGAATTTTGGAGTGCAACATTTTCAAAGTTTCTGTCGAACTGTCTGTACATGTGTCTTCATTTTCTCTACTTGTCTGATATGATATCTCCATTTTTGTCTGCTTTGCTTGTCTGAGGGAGCAGAATCAAAATGAGATAAAACAAGGCTCGTATTGAAATTGAGTGTACTCTTGGCTGTCTTTGATTACACAGGTGCAACCGTCTGTATGCAAACTACAAACTGGGAGTTGGAGGCTTTTGCAAAAGCAAACACTGAAAGCACAAATGAAGTTTGTCTATCCAAAATAAAACCCCGTGTGTACACCTGGCAGGTTTCAGCAGCCTAATAGTAATGGTGTGGCTCATGGAATAATAGAACATCATCCTTTGATGCTTCAGAGTCATTGAATTTTCTCAGTTCAAACGTTTCTAATATTACACATTTGTTTAAGCTTAGTTCAACAATATGAAATAACAGGTAGATCTAGGTTTTTTTTTCTTCAAATAAGCATGAAAGATTTTTTTTCATCCCTTAAATCCTTTGAAGAACATAACATTTCCATGTCTGGTCAATTGCCAAATGAAACATTTGTTTTGCAATGTTTAGTTTGAACAATTAAGGAAACTCATTAGCATGTTTAATTAAACTGTATAAATTTCTTCTCACTGTTATTTAACCTTAATTTATTCTTTATTTTGTTTATCTATCACACATTTTACACCAGGAATGTTTTTATATCCTATAAGGAAGAGATCATTTGCTTATTCATGTTTTATGGCACCCTGAGCGGGAAGAATTAAAACTCCTAGTAACTGATAGCTACTCATTTGGGGTTATTGAATAACAGACAATGCATTTATTGAACACTGATGTAGAGGGTCATAATAGTCCTTATTTCTACTTTGGAGGAAAAGCAGGGTAAGAAATAAGAAGGACGTTAAGCCCTCAGCAATGTCAGTTAGGCAAATAAGGAAGCCAGCCAGCACACGTGCAAGAGACAGAAAGGTGATAAGTATGACTATCTCCACTCCTCCCGCTTCCGATCACAGTCCAGAATAAAATCCTTGGACTAACCACTGACGTGTTAAACTTTAAAAAACTTTGTATCAGGGAATATCAACAAAGTGGCAGCAAAGATCGCCAATGAGCAACAAATCTTTTTTATAAGAGTAACAAATCCCTGAGTTTCAGGCTCTTACCATTCTCTGTGTCTCGGGTCTCATTTTACAAGAATTTAAAGTATGCCTTTTACCGATACTCTGAAAGTCATGCATGAGCTCACACAAGAACGAGGCGAGTGAAGCGGCAAAGTGAGGAGGCTAAATTGAGAAAAAACAATGACAACAGAAATATAACTGTAATGCTTACATGGTGACAAGTTTAAGTCTCTACATTTCTATATTAAATGCTCTCTTTGCTGTAGATTTGCTTCACTTTTCCAAATCCAAATCTAAAACTAAACTAATCTCTTTCTACGTTATTTATACTGCTGGGCAAAAAGTAGGGTTGTGCCAAAAATGACAGATTTTAAAAGTTTTAACAACAAATCCTTAGTCAGAAAATAAACAAGTTTGAATAAATGACAAATGCACTCCTGGGACTCTCCTGTATCACTTTTTACTCATTTACTTTTCCTGTAAGCTAGAAACAGGGACTTCCAGGCATCTAGTCTTTTTGTATGCATGTGAGAATGTTTAAAATGTGTGGTGTGAAATGAATCCAAAAAGCAAACACATGTCTGGGTGTTTACAGCAGGATTGATAGAGCTGCGATGAATCTGAAATATTTGTTTTATTTCTGTAAATAATTTGACAAATATTTTGTAGTGTTTAATAATCATAATACAAAGGGGCTTGGCCTATATTTGGCCGGGGGTATATATTTCCAAAGATCATATTTCTCCGAAATTTCTTCAGAACTCTTCATTGTGTGCACACATAGCAAGGACTTTTTTAAGGATCTATTTTAAGGAGATAAAAAAACAAGGAAATAGTTTCAAGTCAAGTCAAGTCATTTTGTATATAACAAGTGTCAGACAATGAAACTAAGTAAATTTAATTAAATTTAGATACAATACTATAAAATAAAAAATTTGAAATAAATAAAAGAAAGAAAATACCACAAATTACAAGGACACAACAATCAAAGATGAAAATATCCCGAGAAGATATCTTGGACTAAAAGCATAAACAATGTGTCAAAATATTACTCAATTAAAGGTTATAAAAAGTAATTGTGATATTTAAGTGGTTGCTATATTTGAAGGAATATAAGATTAGAAAATATTTGATCACTGAGAAAATCAACGTCAATGTCACGTTTTCATTTAAAAAGCAAACTATGTAAATGCAACTATAGTGTTTTGGTTGAAAATATAATTAAAGATTTTTAAATATGACGTTTCATATGCACCACTAAGATTATAATTTGCTCATGAGTAATCAGAAGTTAACAATTTACCTACCAACTATTAAATATCCAAGTTAGAGACACATGTGCAGTGAAAGTTAGCATATTAGCAAAACATACCTCAAAATAGTTTGACAAAATAACATGACCTTCTTAGATAGAAGACTAAAAACTGAAGGCTATTTATTTATGAGGCTGGTTTTGTTTAGACATCAAATTTTTTCTCTTTTTCTGATAATAAAAATTGTGTCTAGGTCAAGACAAGACACTAGCTAGCACATGCCTCATTCATGCTACACACAACTAAATTATAAACACAACACTTGTTTTTGCCCCTATTTTTCATTAACAGACTCAAAGATCTAAGACTTTTTCTAAGTACACAAAAGGCCTATTTCTCTCAAATATTGTTCACAAATGTGTCTAAATCTGTGTTAGTGAGCACTTCTGCTTTGCCAGATCATCCATCCACCTCACAGGTGTGGCATATCAAGATGCTGATTAGACAGCATGATTATTGCACAGGTGTGCCTTAAGCTGGCCACAATAAAAGGGCACTCTAAAATGTGCAGTTTTATCACACAGCACAATGCCACAGATGTCACAAGTTTTGAAGGAGCGTGCAATTGGCGTGCTGACTGCAGGAATGTCCGCCAGAGCTGTTTACCCTTAAACTGAATGGTAACTTCTCTACCATAAGCCCTCTCCAAAGTCATTTCAGAGAATTTGGCAGTATATCCAACTTGCCTTGCAACTGCAGACTACGTGTAACCACAAAAGCCCAGGACCTCCACATCCAGCATCTTCACCTCCAAGATTGTCTGAGACCAGCCACCTGGACAGATGCTGCAACAATCGGTTTGCATAACCAAAACATTTCTGCTCAAACTGTCAGAAACCATCTCAGGGAAGCTCAACTGCATGCCCGTCATCCTCATCGGGGTATACGACAGCGTGATCCAGTTCCTGCCAATATCCAGCAACTTTGCACAGCCACTGAAGAGGAGTGGACCAACATTCCACAGGCCACAATCAACAACCTGATGAACTCTATGTGATGGAGATGTGTTGTACTGTGTGGGGCAAATGGTGGTCACACCAGATACTGACTGATTTTCAGACCCCCTCCTGGACCCCCAATACAGTAAAACTGCACATTTCAAAGTGGCTTTTTATTGTGGCGAGCCTAAGGCACACCTGTGCAATAATCATGCTGTCTAATCAGCATCTCGATATGCCACACCTGTGAGGTGGATGGATGATCTCGCAAAGGAGAAGTGTTCACTTACACAGATTTAAACAGATTTGTGAACAACATTTGCGAGGAATAGCCCTTTTGTGTACATCGAAAAAGTCTTAGATCTTTACATTCTCTCTAGAGTTCCCCTCATTGGGGCAAAAACAAAATGCAAGAGTGCATTTATAATTTTGTTCAGTGTAGGTACTTTTCAAACAGTGAGGTCTCTTTGTCCAGGGCTTTATAATGCTGTATACTGGGTTAATAGTGATAGGGAGTAATAGTGATGACATCGAGTTATAGGTTTTCTTAAAAAGCATTAATTCTGGAATTTATCTAAAATTTCGGTTTTCATGGTTTTTACCATAGCATTTCACCAACACATAGCCCTTTTGAGTCTCTACATTATTAAAACTGTGCTAAGGTTACAATGAGCCAGGAAATTAAATAAGGTTTTACTCACCACTCTAAACAAGCTAGCATTTAACCAGCTAATCTGCTTTATGCTGTCTTGGAATACATCATGTTTTCAAAACTATTTAATAATAATATTCAAAAGAGCTTGGTGTTGTTGATATGCATTTAGTATGGAACAGTAGTGAATAGGCTGAATGATGTTGAATTATAGTATTCCAGATAAATAATATCAATATTATTATATACCCTAGTCATCAAAGGTTTAATAAATGCAAATAGACAAATGCAAATTTTTATTGATGTAGATTATTAATTGTGTTTTTATTATTGTACTGTCGATAGAATTGCTATTTGTAAATCTGTCATTTAGATAAAAAAAAAGGGCTTCTTGTACCTGGAGGATTTCTGTGACCAGTTTCTGCTAATCGTTCATCTACTGTTTTTTGATGTGACGTGCTCAATAGATAAAAAGTGACAAATGAGACACTATACAGCCACATTCCTTAAACTGGTGTAAAGAATAACCTTACTCGCTTTGAGAACAGGTTTGGTTAGACTTTTGACCACTACATATAACAAGCTCATTTTTTAACTGAAATGAGTGGAAGGAGTTATTTTTATCCTTTCCTGGTTCCATTGAACTCATCTTCTCCTTACGCTGTAATTTATTCATGTCGCAATGCTCAAATCCTGAGATATATTGATTATCCTCTTCCTCTTTCGGCTGTTTCCGTTAGGGGTCGCCACAGCAGATCATCTGTCTCCATACTACTCTGTCCTGTACATCTGCCTCTCTCAAACCAATTACCTGTATATCTTCTCTTATCACATCCAAAAACCTCCTCCTTGGTCTTCCTCTCCGCCTACTTCCTGGCTGCTCCAGGACTGTCACACTGTCCTCATACATGTCCTGCACCATCCTCACATACTTCTCTGACACACCAGACTTCCTCATACAATACCACAACTCCTCTCTCACAAACACACAATGCAACTCCTTCTGACCTTTTCTATACTTTTCAATCAACATTCTCAAAGCAAATAATGTGTCCGTGTCCTGCTTTACCATCTCCACATCATCCAACCTTCTCTCTCTCTCATTTTCCTCATTCATCAGCTGCTCAAAATCCTCTCTCCACCTTCTCAACACACTCTTCTCACTAGTCAACACATTTCCATATGCATTCTTTATTGCTGTAACTTGCAGCACATCCTTCCCAGCTCAGTCCCTCTGCCTGGTCATTCGGGACAAATCCTTTTCTCCTTCCTTAGTGTACAACTTCTCATATGCCTTCTCCATGGCTTTCACCACATCCCTCTTTACCTTCTGCCACATCTCCTTGTAGTCCTGCCCACTGTTCTTAACACCCTGTCGATCCCAATTCTGTTTCGACCATCATCCGATGCTGTCTAGCTATATTGTATGGTGTTGGCAAGGGACAGTCTCCAATCTCATTCTAGTTGCATCTCCTACATAGAACATAGTCCACCTGTGTTCACTTTCCCCCACTCTTATACATCACCCTATGCTCCTCCTTCTTCTTAAAATAAGTGTTCACCACTGCTATTTCCATCCTTTTAGCAGAATCTACCACCATCTGCCCTTCCACATTCTTCTCCTTGAGGCCATACCTACCTATCACCTCCTCATCACCTCTTTTTCATTCACCTACATGCTAATTAAAGTCTGCCCCAATCACCAATCATTCATTTCTAGGTACACCTTCCACCACTCCATCTAACTCACTCACTAACACACATTTTTTCCTTCTCCTTCATCTCACAACCCACTTGTGGAGCATAAACACTGATGACATTTATGATCACCAGACAGGCATAGAGGTGATCTTGGCAGGTCGGAAGAGTGGGGCGATGTCACCAGACAGGCAGGAAGGCTGAGGTTGGGCAGCCCCCCCAGCAAAGCTCAGAGGCTGAAGAGACAGCCGTTTCAGGAAGTTATTTAAAAACCAGCTGGTTTGCCATAGATTGTTCATGACGCATCCGAAAATACTCAGTTCTCTGCTGGGGGCTGAGCTTCAAAATGTCGACTAGATTATACTGTCAGGAAGTGCGGGTGACTAGGTGAGTGGATGGGAGGACCCAAATGAAGGATGCGACAGGGAGTAAGGAAAATACAGGCTTTAATAAAAGTAAGCAGTGGGGAAAAAAGCCAAAACAAAGTCCAAAAACAGTCCAGGGTAAAAACAGAGGCAAACAGGGCGATGTAGGGAGGAACCAAAACCAAAATCCAAAACAGTCCAAATTTCAGACAGCTGGCAAACAGAGCAACATAGGCAGAGCAGAACCAAAAACCAATAAACAGTCCAGATTTTAAACCAGGTAATTAGGGAGGCAGAGAAGACCAGGGGTCATGAACAGGAGCAGGAGAAGGAACAGGAACAGGACCAGAGCAGGCAGGGTGGCAAGAGTTATCTCAGGGGCTATGGAGCCAGTAAGATAATCTGGCCTCAAGCTAAAGTCTTGTGTGTGATTAAATACAATGGGAAAAAGATGGCCACTGACCCGGAAGTGCACCCCTTAAAACCGGAACATGAACCAGACATGTAAACATGAATTTACATTTACATACAGGAAAACTATTTTAATCCTTCTCCAAACTGTTCACTGAAGCAAAGGTAAACAAGCACATGGTGACACAGGATGTCTCAGCAGTAAATTATATTCATATTAACTCATACTAAATTTCTGAACAATGCATTTGTAAACAATTAAAAAACTTATTTTGAGCCTGTCCTATATTCCATGTTAAAAGACTTCAGTGGTGTCAATATGCATGTTAACAAAATAGTTTTTAGACTTTGATATATAATATTAACTACATATCAAAATGTCACTATATACTGTATGTCAACAGTATGTTATTGGCAAGATGGCGCCGGTGAGGTCGGCTGCCGTTGCGACTGCTCCGGCTACGCTCATTCATGTATATACATATGTTTTCATATATTTTTTATAGTCTATACTTTTTATTTATATACCTTATTTTTATCCTTAAATCTATTCCTTTTTTATGATTAAATGTTGGTCAGTCGTACAAAGCATTTCACTACATGTCGAACAATTCTTGGAAAAATATATCTACAAAAGTAGGGCAAGCAATTCCTAGTATAAGAATAAGGCATGAGTCCAATTTTTTATAACAGATGTAAGAAGAAATTAGAGGTAGGTGCATGGACTTTGTCCTAAGAGCTTAACCTCTTTGATTGCTGTGCATCCTATTTATGCATTAAGGAAGTCATTAAGGCACAATAATTAATGCCAAGCACTAGTTTATTACCTGTAACAAAACATGTTGTCTTTAACACTATGCCTTGTTTTTATCCAAACAGACTAATTGAGAGAGAAAAAAAAAACAGAATAACTCTGGAATACTCTGATTAACTCTGATAAAGTGACCCATTGGATTATGTATTATTTGGTCAATGCTGGTCCCAAATAATAAATAAACTGTTTTTATTATTTTGGGTTTATACAGTACAACATACCTTAGGACTAACTGAAAAGGTGATTGAAGATGGGCTCCTCACTCAAAGTACCAGAAGTGGCATTGATTTCTTAGAGTGTCTTAATCTAATACCCATAACAAGGAGACCCTTCACCCTTCTCTGTCAGAGCCATGAATCCTCAAATCACATGTTTAGCAGAGAAAAGAATGTCTATTATTAAGCTGGACACATCAGCTTAATAATAGACATTCTTTTATCTGCTAAACAAGTGATTTGACGATTCATAGCTTTCCATCTGGTTTAAATAGTCAAGGCTCCAGCAGAGATCTATCACTTGGGCAATATAACCTTGAGTCATAAGCCTAATCATAATATCACCTCAGTCATCTGGCCACCAGAGGAAGGTGGGCCTTTCCTTCAACTTATCTTCATTCCATACAATTCAATTGGATTAAATTAAATTAAATGTATATGTATTTGTATAGCACTTATAATAATATGCATTACCACAAAACACATTTACAGAATAAACTCAATTATGAATATACATTTTAAATGTATTCATTTGTAAAGCTTGACAGAGAGAGAGAGAGAGAGAGAGAGAGAGAGAGAGAGAGAGAGAGAGAAAGAGAGAGAGAGAGAGAGAAAAGAGAAAGAGAGAAATAGATATACAGTAATAAATCTAGTTATTTCTGTAAATCTGCTTTGAGACATGGTTTATTTTCCAAAGTGTGATACAATTAAACAGTTGAATTCAATTGAATGACTGAATCCTTAGTTTATCACGAATGAGACAGGCAGAGGCAATTGTTGTAAATAAAAACTCTCTAAATGATATGAGGAAGAAACCAGACTTAAAAGGGAACCTTGTGGGTGACACCAGATATTTATTTAGTTCCCCCACTTCCTCTTGCAATAAAATTAGTTTTCAGAAGCATGCTCTTCAGATTTATATCCAGCAAAAGTTAATGAAGAGAGAGGAGCAACTCCAGCACAAGAAAGAGACTTCTGAGGATATATGGTTGATGGATGTGCCTCGCCCCCTATTTCTACAGTATATGAAGGATATTTTTGTGTGTATAAATGCAGATTTATATAGATTTTCTTGGTCTTGTTAACATTATTTGCTAACAGTTTACACCCCTGTGCCTGGCATGTTTTATTTTTTTTTTTACCAGAGATTTTTAATCAAACAATATCACAAATTATGAGCACAGTTGAACAAAATATCAGCACAGCTGTGATTCAGCTAAATGTAATGTGTCAGTATAACAGCATGACTGTGGGAGTGACATTGCTTTAATCAGGAGTTTTATAAATAAGAAAGCAATAAATAGTAGCTGAGAGGTAACACAGTGGTTAAGATGCTGGACTTCTGCCTGGAAGACTGGAAGTTTAAACACTGGCAAGCCATCAATGATTTGTAGATTCATGATAAATCTGCATTCGATGTTGACTATTCTTCTTCGAAGATCTTTATGATCTTATATTTTGACTATACCACATAGTTTTTTCATGACTTACACAGACAAACAGAGCGATACAAATAGTGAAAAGCCATAGTGGGGTTACACAAAATACTAAACAAGCACTCATTGAATATAACAGATTAGTGGAATGGAAGTAACTGCTGCAAAATAGTGTAAATTCCACTGACATTAAAGGCAAGCAATTGTTTTATAATATAGACTGGAAAAGTAGAGTTTTTGCTGTCTTGAATGTGTATGTATATAAATAAAAATAGGTAAGAATTCAAATAAAATCAAATACAATCCATAAAATCCATCTAATTTGTCTAGTCGACTATACTGTATAGTTAATATATTACTATATTATTAATTGAATGTAATTCTAAGCTATTTTGCACAACATACTTTACTGTACTGTGCACAGCTGAATGGAGCCACTGGTTACTGAATTGATTTAATGAATCCATAATGTGTGCACAGATTTCTATGTACTCTTTCAAGAATTTTCAGGATGTGTTGGTCATAATATAGTCATAAAAACCTTGGTTTTTGATAGTTAACAGAGTCAACAGTGAGCAATTCAAATGTTAAAAACCATATAATCCTTTAACGCCAAACATCAAGCAATTGCAAAGTCATGCTTTGGAAAAGATGATTACATCGGAAGTTTGGCTCACATGGTTTACTGTGTTTTATAGAGTGGAAATAGAAACTCACATGACCGTCCGTTATGATCAGAGTTATAAAAAATGAATCAAGCAGAAACAAAAACAACAACCACAAAGCCGCAAAGAAGCAAATGAAATGAACTGACAAAAGATTCCACTTAAATACAGTTTTGTCAGCATAGAAAATAGGTAAAAATAAATATTTTGGGTTTGTGTCTATATTTGAAGCTAGTAGCAGGAGGATTCCCAACAGGAGTATTTTTTTTAGAAGGTACATTAATTTTATGACAAATATCATATAAAACAAATGACAAAAAAATACATAAATTTAAGTGCAGATATGTCCATGTCCAGCAGGTGTCACTGAACAACACTTTCCTTGCTGCTAAATGAAAAAATAGCAATTTTCCAGTTTCATGTTCAAGTAAAAAAAAAAAAAAAAAAAAAAAAAAAAAAAAAAAAAAAAAAAAAAAAAAAAAAAAAAGAAAAAAAGAAAGAAAGAAAGAAAGAAAGAAATCAGAGGAAATGGTGCCATTGTTTTTTGTTTTGTTTAGACTGATACTTTATTTCCGGGACTGAAAAACCTCTCAGTGCCAGGAAAGTGTGTTAGTCATTTTAATTAAACATTAACCATTAGTGAATATTAGAGATAACACTTTATTGTCATTAAGATTGCATGACTGTGTTTAAGAATGGAAACTTATTATTGTGTACAATAATTATTGAATCTTTTTTTTTTCTTTTTTTTCTTTTTTTTAGAAAACAATGCAGACTAGAGTGTTACGCTAGATCTTCAACTTTCAATGTTTGCTGCACATTTATGTCTGAGGAAACTTCTGCTTATCATGCTGACCTTATCATGCATAGTAGACATCAATAAAATGACCTGTGTTTATGTAGGTCACAGCCACACTAAACACTGAACTAATGTCTCTCTCTCTCTTTCACACACTCATGCACACACTAATTCACACACAGACCACAGGCCTCATTACTATCATAGATTTTTGTCCTGAAGCACATACTATACATTCTTCAGTTTCATTTAACAAACGTATCTTGGTATCTCAGTGACTGATCCTGACCATGAGGTACTTTTTGTTTTAAAAATAAATGAGCATGAGAAACTCTTAATCACTTTTCGCAAAACTCTTATAATTCTTTTTTTTTAATTGTAATTGATTATTTATCTTTATTTATCTTTATGTGTAATAAAATTCTGTTCACATGCAATGTGTTTGTGGTTTTCACTACTGTTTTTAATGTGTTTCTTTGTGTGATAAAAAAAATCTTGCTATTATTATTATTATTATTATTATTATTATTATTATTATTATTATTATTATTATTATTATTATCATTAATAAGCATTTCATATTAATTTTACTGTAGTTACTTAATAACTCATCGTAAATCCTGTACAATATGCCGTAATTTAAATGCATATGTATTCAGTTATTTATTATTCATTTATTTTAAAAAAAAAATGGTATATTGTTCATCCTGGTATATTATTTATAACTTTCGATTTCCATGGACTATCAGTACACTTTCCTTTCTGTTTAAAATTTTTACACTATGCACTTAACGTACACTTTCGTTATTAATATTAATTTGAAAATGATAAATAGGTTTTTTTGTTGCTGGATCACGTTGGAGATTTGCTGTGTGGCATTTCCTGACCTGCCATTTCCCAAGTGTCCAGAGGGAGGAGATAATGCTTTGTCTTACTACTACTAAGATGTCTCTGAGGTTTACCATGTAGTGCAGGTTCTTTAACTATAACCATTCTAGAAAGCCATTTAGAATGGGAAATATATATTAAAATACTACTAATAGTCAAGTCAAGTCAAGTTAAGTTTATTTCTATAGTGCTTTTCACAACAGACATTGTCTTAAAGCAGCTTTACAGAAATCAACAGTCAAGGTGAATGGTGTGCATTTATCCCTGATGAGCAGCTGTGGCAACTGTGGCAAAGAAAAACTCCCTTGGATTTTATGAGGAAGAAACCTTGAGAGGAACCGGACTCAAAAGGGGAACCCATCCTCATTTGGGTGACATCAAGTGTTTGATCATAAATCTTTTAACAATACAGAACACTGGAGAGTGAGAACTAACATTAGCACTGGAGTGTGTGATTATAGATAATGTTTCTTTCTACAGTCTTATACTAATGCTTATACTACTAGCACTATTACTACTACTACTACTACTACTACTACTACTACTACTGCTACTACTATACTACTACTCTACTACTATCACTATTACTACTACTACTATACTACTACTGCTACGACTATACTACTACTCTACTACTATCACTATTACTACTACTACTATACTACTATTCTACTACTATACTACTACTTTACTACAACCACTATTACTACTAGTACTATACTATTACTCTACTACTACCACTACTACTACAACTACTATACTACTATACTACTACTACTACTATACTACTACTCTACTACTATCACTATTACTACTACTACTATACTACTATACTACTACTATACTACTACTCTACTACAACCACTATTACTACTAGTACTATACTATACTATTACTCTACTACTACCACTATTACTACTACTACTACTACTACTACTACTACTACTACTACTACTACTACTACTGTACTACTACTATACTACTACCACTATTACTACTACTACTATACTATTACTCTAATACTATCACTATTACTACTACTGCTACTATACTACTACCACTATTACTACTACTACTACTATACTACCACTATTACTACTACTGCTACTATACTACTACCACTATTACTACTACTGCTACTATACTACTACCACTATTACTACTACTACTACTACTACTACTACCACTATTACTACTATTAATATACTACTCCCACTATTACTACTACTACTATACTACTACTCTTTTACAACCACTTTTACTACTACTACTACTACTACTACTACTACTACTACTACTACTACTACTACTATTACTACTACTACTACTACTACTACAACCACTTTTACTACTACTACTACTACTACTACTACTACTACTACTACTACTACTACTACTACTACTACTACTACTACTACTACTACTACTACTACTACTACTACTACTACTACTACTACTACTACTACTACTACTACTACTACTACTACTACTACTATTACTACTATACTATCACTCTACTACTGCCACTATTACTACTACTACTACTACTACTACTACTACTACTACTACTACTACTACTACTATACTACAACTACTACCACTACTACTACTACTATACTACTACTATTACACTACTACTCTACTATAACCACTATTACTACTACTACTACTACTACTACTACTCTACTACTACCACTATTACTACTACTACTATAGTACTACCATTATTACAACTACTATACAACTACCACTATTACTACTACTATACTCCTATCACTATTACTACTATACTACTACGTCTACCGCTACTAATATAATACTACTTTACTACTACTACTACTACTACTATTACTACTACTACTATACTACTACTCTACTACAACCACTTTTACTACTACTACTACTACTACTACTACTACTACTACTATTACTACTATACTATCACTCTACTACTGCCACTATTACTACTACTACTACTACTACTACTACTACTACTACTACTACTACTACTACTATTACTACTACTACTATACTACTACTCTACTACAACCACTTTTACTACTACTACTACTACTACTACTACTACTACTATACTATCACTCTACTACTGCCACTATTACTACTACTACTACTACTACTACTACTACTACTACTACACTACTACTACCACTACTATTACTACTATACTACTACTATTATACTACTACTCTACTATAACCACTATTACTACTACTACTACTACTACTACTACTCTACTACTACCACTATTACTACTACTACTATAGTACTACCATTATTACAACTACTATACAACTACCACTATTACTACTACTATACTCCTACCACTATTACTACTATACTACTACGTCTACTGCTACTATTATAATACTACTTTACTACTACTACTACTATTACTACATTACTATACTACTACTCTACTACAACCACTTTTACTACTACTACTACTACTACTACTACCACTACTACTACTACTACTACTACTACTACTATTACTACTATTACTACTATTACTACTATACTATCACTCTACTACTGCCACTATTACTACTACTACTACTACTACTACTACTACTACTACTATACTACTACCAATACTACTACTACTATACTACTACTATTATACTACTACTCTACTATAACCACTATTACTACTACTACTACTACTACTACTACTACTACTACTCTACTACTACCACTATTACTACTACTACTATAGTACTACCATTTTTACAACTACTATACAACTACCACTATTACTACTACTATTCTCCTACCACTATTACTACTACTACTATACTATTACGTCTACTGCTACTATTATAATACTACTTTACTACTACTACTATACTACTACTACCACTACTATTATACTACTACTCTACAGCTACCACTACTACTACTACTACTACTACTACTACTACTGCTAATATTATAATACTACTTTACTACTACTACTATACTACTACCACTATTACTACTACTACTACTGCTACTACTACTACTACTACTACTACTACTACTACACTACTTTACTACTACTACTATACTACTACCACTATTACTACTACTACTACTACTACTACTACTACTACTACTGCTACTACTACTACTACACTACTGCTAATATTATAATACTACTTTACTACTACTACTATACTACTACCACTATTACTACTACTACTACTACACTACTACTGTAATACTACTATTATTACTACTACTATTCTACTACCACTATGAATGAAGGATGAATGGAATGAAGACTTTCGTAAAGTATACTGAAATAATTAGAGCAGTTATGTAGATCATAACTTTAGAAAATGTAATATTTAAATGTAAAACACACACAAACACAATTACATACACATCCATATTACCCAAATGGGGTCTAATAAATGGCAACAATTTCAAACTTTTTTTTTTCATTTATTTAATTTTATTTAATTAATTAAATTTGTGCCAGTTTAATTAATTACTTGGTTAAATCCATATAATTAAAAGAGAATTAATTAAATTGTATTTATCAAATTTTTTTTTTTTATAAAATTATATTCTTCTATTTAAAATTATTTTTTTATATATATATTTTATTATTCTTTTTTTATCCTCAATCCAAAAAGTTTTCACAAATCATCACCTTTGCATGCTATAAAAGCAAAAAAATATTTAGCTATTTTGACAAAACTGCACAAGAGTCTGCATCACTGTCAAACACAACAATTTATGAAATGCTCTAAATATTCAGATTTTTTTATTTGACTATTTGTGGGGTTTTTTTTTGGTCCTTTAGGTTTATCAAGCCTTGCAGATCTGGTCCTTTAGGTTACAGTTGGATCCTTACATGCAAAGTAATGCAGTTTGATATCTAAATGGCCCTTTATTTTATTATGTACTGGAAATAATGACTGGAAATATTATGATGAATGTGCTTTCTGGGTTGTAGGAACAGTGGTGTACAGTGAGTGAAGATCTGCTGTGTGTTTCTTTTCTGATATTTGTATACTATTGTTCACTCAACTAAAAACATTAGGGATTAAAAAAAGAAAGAAAATGTAGTTAAACTTGTCCATGTGTACATTTTGTACATGGTTATTTGTACATTTTTGTAAAATTGTTTGCTTATTTTGAAACAATCATTCTATTTTCCATGCAAACAGGTAAGTATTGATAATAATGAATACTTTATAGACAAAAGTATTTGGACATCTGTCTCTTTCCCAAACTGTTACCTCACAATTTTAAAGGATGTTTTTGATGCAATACCATTAATTTTTCCCATCACTTGGAGTCTAATAAACCCAAACCTGTTAAAACATGGAGATCTATTGTGCACACAGCGAGGTCTATGAAGATATAGTTTACATGGATTGGAGTGGAAAATCTTGATGAAATGCTCTAAAGCTTTTAACTCAACACTTTTGCTATAATCTGGAAAGCTGAGTGCACCCCAGGCCTCCCCACTCTACCTGTCTTTGTGACTGAAAGAACACAAATCTCCACAGACACTTTCCAACATTTAGTGGCACATCTTCAAAGAAGAGTGGAAATGATTATTGCCATAAATGTTGTTTAAATGTGGAATGGGATGCTGAAAAAGCACATATGAATCATTTGATCAGGTGTCTACAAACTTTTTGTCCATGTAGTGTCTATCATGGGGAGGGGCAGAGAATTTTTGAGTAAAAAAAATCTACATTTTTTTTCAGGAAAACTTGAATGTTTTGTGTTTAAAACTCAAAGGTCTGTGGGGTTTTGAAATCTACAGAGGAAAGACTTTGAAAGGTTGGACTTTGCAAGCAGACGTCACTTGTTTTACATTACGCCTTGCATTTTCCCTTGGATTTAGCAACAAGGAAATATTTGTTCTTTTATCCCAGAATCACCTGATTATCATACTGGAAATTTCCTTTTGGAAGATTTCTATTTCCTTCATGTGAATTTGTGTTGTTTTGTCGGTTTTTAACTTGAGAATTTTGACTCACAACTTAAATGTTTTAAACTCAGAAATTCCCTCTCCTCTCCTTCCAGTTTTTTTATCCCGTAGTGGCCCTAATACGCCTTCGTACATATCTGCATTATTGAAAAAAATATTTAGTTTTGATGTAAAAATTTCACATTCTTAATGAAAAAAGGACATGGTTGGATTTCATTAAGCGAACACATGCAAAACACTACACACTGTGTGAGTGCATTACAGAGCAATTTAAGAGAAAACTAAACATTTAAATTGTGATAAGTATCAGTGCAAACAATGTAGGAACAGCGGCATTCAAATAAGTGATAGAAATTCAAAATTTTGGGATCATAGATAAGCAATTCAATTATTGAATTAATCTTTTTGTGTACTGCATTTTTGGGTGGTAATTCAAATATTCTAGTATATTTTCTAGTAAAGGCATATATATGTCATATATACATATGTTTGTATTGTCATTAATGTATTATAGTACAAATAATATTACTTCTTCTTCTTCTTCTTCTTCTTCTTCTTCTTCTTCTTCTTCTTCTTCTGGCTGCTCCCATTAGGGGTCGCCACAGCAAATCATCCGTCTCCATACTACTCTGTCCTCTACATCTGCCTCTTTCAAACCAACTATGTGAATGTTTTCTTTCAGCCAACAGTAGCCCAATTTCCACCGGTACCCTGTTGAATAACAATACCTGTGGCAGTTGTTGGTAACACAGGCCTCGACCGATACGGTATGAATTTCTGATTCGTGATCCGCATATTTCATTTGGCACATGTTTTACGCTGGATGCCCTTCCTAATGCAACCCTCTCCATTGATCCAGGCTTGAGACTGGCACTAGGAGTGCACTGGCTTGTGCAACCCTAATGGCTCGGTTTACTAATACTACTACTACTACTACTGCTAATAATAATAATAATAATAATAATAATAATAATAATAGTAAAAAATAATAATATCACTATTACACCCTGCTAAGAATTCAACATGAAATTATATATAAATCAAATTATAACACAGAAGCTCAGCTCTGATCACCATAATAAGCCAAAGAAGCAGGAAATCCCCTCTTGAGCCAGTCGACTTTATTTTTTTATAACATCATATAAATATAAAACGTTTGTTTGTAACCTTACTTTCTTTATCATAATATATATAAACATAATTGTATGTTATAATAATATTATTATTATTATTAATAATATTAATAATAATACTATTAATATTAATAATAATAATATAAGCAGAAAAAGAAAAGGAAGAAAAATCATTATAGCGCTTTTTCAGATAGGGTCAGATAAAAACGCTTCAAGGTTTAAATATTATAATTTCAAGAAAGAATATTACTATATACAACAATAAAACAACAGGTACAGGGATAACTGATATAACTGATGAGCTTAATAATAAAAAAAAAACCAGACATTTCTTTTATTTATGATTTATCCTTAATAATATTTTTTTCCCTAATCATATGTTGTACTGAACACATAATAACAGTATTCAATAATGATAATAAATGTGTATTAAAAATAGCGCTGGTAACAAAATAAGGATGGTAAATCATTCATCATAATAGGTAGACTGCAATATTAACTATTTACACTTATTTATAACTTGGAGGAAAAGAAAGCGTATTTTTTACTCTGAAACTTCTCAAACTGCAATAATGCAACATATGCTGATGTAATGTTTAAAATATTTAATAAATATTCACAACTATTATTGTAGTTATATTAATCCATGGCTATTTTTACTTATTAGTTAGTGCAGAGCAGGACTTCGTAGTGACTAGTGACATTTACAGTAGACAATAGTGACCTCACAGCAGGTTTATGTTTACAGGGAACTACTTATAGCATATTATAAGAGCTTTATGAGACGTTGTTAGGGTTTAATGAATGCTTACACAAGAATTGCTATCAGTTTACAAAGAATTTAAAGCACCGTTGGAATGATTTATGCATGTGTGCTTCATAGAAAGTTTTTATATTAACTGACTGCTAAATTATTTATAAAATAGTCTTTTTTAATAGGACATGTCAATAAAAAGTACAAAACTAGTTCCTTGAAAAAAATGATGCATTAACCCATGAACTGTTATAATTATAATATTAGTAATATAATTATGTGTAATTTAGAAGGAGTGACACCATGTTGAGAATGAAAACCATGTGCCACAATCTGCAATTGCATTAAGCAATTTTATATTATTATATATTATCATTCGGATGCATTTGACTTGCACCTCACACTTTCACAAATATATTTGCTTGCATTTTTAAACAGTGCTTGCAATTTTTAAAAAGTGTTTGTTACTTCCCACCTCTGCATAGAAATAAAAATAAATCAAAATATACTTTACTTGTGCATGGACTTTTGGGCCCAGGTGTGTACATTGAGGTAAGTGTGAGGTGTGTCCTATACCTGTGTGCACACCTTTAATTGAGGTGATCCTGTAAGGGCCATCTGTCCTCCTGTGCCGATGCAGATGGGCCTTGTTAACTCAGTCCACTAATAACAGGCCTGCAAATGAGCTGGAGGAGGACGAGCCATTGGGGGAAACACAGAAGCTCTGCACAATCTGTGGTGGGCTTAAGATTTCAGCCCCTTTGTTAGCCAAGAATGTTGTCAAAAATATTTTATGTGTGTGTGTGTATATATATATATATACACACACACACACACACACACACACACACACACACACACAACTATCATGTTACTGCCTATACTGATCCATAGATAGATAGATAGATAGATAGATAGATAGATAGATAGATAGATAGATAGATAGAAATGAAAATGAAAATAGATATGAAAATAGGTAAATAAGTAAAAAAAAAGGACATGAATTCATAACTACCCAGTGCAAATTTCCTTCATGGGGAACACACACATTTCACATGTGATCATGTGAGTGTCACGTGTGGGATACGTGTGACTTGCGAACGTTTTCAAATAATGCAATGAAAGTTTAAGCATTTAATAATTTGTATTGTTATATGAATAATAGGATTGCATTTCAGAAGAGAACTGATTAATGTGAGAAAACATATTTTATTCATATTTAATAATAAAGATGAATGGAAAACAATTAAAAAGAAAATCATGTGAAAATGGAAGGATTGTGAAAAAAAGAAATCACACGTGAAAATGAACGAATCATATATAAAAATAACCACATGACCTACATGTAATTCGTTGTTTTAAAATGTGCAAATGTCATCATAAATGTATCATCAAGATGAATTTAGCAACATTAACAGCTTCTAACTGCCTTATTTAGTGTTTTTTATACTTTTACCTACTTCTTCCACTAAAGTATTGTAAATGGAAATGCATGTGAGCCTTAATGTAATAAATAATAGAACAATATATGTACTTATGTACAACTGAAATGTGCATGCCATTTTTTATCTGCACTGTAAACAAAGCTCAGTACAGAATACACTGCATCAAGAGCAGTCACTGTTACGATACTCTCTCTTCCTAAATTTAATGTTGGCACAATATTTCAGAACAATATTTTTAAAGAGTGAATCATTAAAATGTAGTGAGCAAAAAAATGAGCAATAATATGGTGAATTGGAGTTTATTTTTGTTGATCTTAATAAGGTTTATTTGCTAGTTGCAGACGTTTGGGCTAGTATACAGCTTGTTGTTATTGGGGGATGGGGCTTTGCTCCGAGTCTCGCTTTGCATGTTGGTTTGGTTGCACATGAAGAGTGAGAGCAGCAGCAGATGGGCACAGACCATCCTTGTCTCATGCCCTACGTGGCCATGCAAATCTATTTGAATAGAGAAATGAAAATGAGAACTTTCGTTCTTCTGTCATTCTGCTTCCAGTATTTTTTTTTCAAATTTCTATGCACCTTTTCGACATATTGCCTTAACATTGGTCAAATACATCATTGTAACTACTGTATAGGTCTTATAGGTACATATTGTATCATTATATGTGTCTAAATGCATATTTTCTTTTTATCTACATGTCTTTTTTATTCATTTGCAATCCATTTTTTTCTATGGATTATGCTGTGCTTTGCTAGTATTTGTCATTGAAAATAGTCTGCCTCCTTCATCGTAAGAATCACGCAGTAGTGATTTGCTTGTGATGCAAATATTAACTGAACCATATGATGCGCCTAATGCACCAGGAAGCATGACATAGACATGGCCTGAGGTCTATTTGAATTTGAGCGAGTGAGAGGAAAATGCACCTGAATTCACTCCAGTTGAGCAGGATGATACCCTGACGAGGACGTCACCTGCTGATATCCGACTTTTTTTCAGCTTGCTTTGTTTGCGATGTTTTTCAAAGGCGGGCTGCACGCAGGCCACCTTTGCAATGCTAATTGTTGTTTTCAAAGAACTTTGTATATCAAATGCACATTGGCCGTGAGTTGGCTGGGTGGATATGTCACTACTGGTGTAGTCTGAGTTGTGGAAATTATGAAAAATTACGCTTGTTTGATCTTATAGTCTTCTTTGTTTCTTTTTTTTTTGTGAGGCCAAAATCGAGGGACAGATTTTGAAAAGCGGTTGTTTGATACTAATTACAAAAGGGGCCTTGAAGGCTACTTCTGTGAAGACAAATCCTGTTTATGAAACTAATGACAGAGTTACAGAGAGGAGTTTACCATAGCACATCGCTCTTGCCTTTGAAGTGTGTATGCTTGTATGTGTGTGTGTGTTTGTGTGTGTGTTTGTGTGTGTGTATGTGTGTGTGTATATGTGTGTATGTGTGTGTGTGTGTGTGTGTGTGTGTGTGTGTGTGTGTGTGTGTATGCGATCGTCATATTGGTGTGTACATTCGCTCCAGTTTTTCTGTGCCTCGGGATAACCATTGTGTCTCGGCCCCAGATGAATAGGCCCTAAGCCTTGTGCAGCCAGCAGCTGTTTCCTTTGAACATGCAGAGACAAAAAAGACCCTAAATCTGCAGCTTTCTTTCATCTGTGCATTTGATACCAGTCTTCCTCACTTCGCTCTTATTTCAAGCAGCTCCAATGAAGTGCTTGAGCATAATATAATGAGCAACAGAAATCTACAGACCACAGAAATATTCACAGGATTTCCGTTAGAGATAATAAGCCGCTGACACGTATTCCCTCGTCTACAACTTTTTCTGGGGATATTTCTCGTGTTATAACCTGGAACTAAAATGGATAGCATAAATCCACAAAAACAGGTTGGATTAGGTTGCAAAATTATGCACAAATAAAAAAAACTCAAAATTTGTGACTGCAAAAGTATTTACCCCTGCTGCTGTGAACCTACAAAATTAGCAATCTGTTACCCTCAACAGTCACATAATCAGTTAAATGGCATCCACCTGTGTGCAATTAAAGGCTCACGTGATCTCATAATAAATGCACCTGTTCCTTTAAGATCCTAGACGTTGCTAGAGAACTGAGAATCTAAACAAACATCTTGATGACTAACCAGCTATCAAAACAAATCTAGGACACATTTAGGAAAAATTAATTAAATCAGTTTTTAAAAAATCCCAAAGCTGATCAAACTTGTTAGGATTAAAAATGGTGAACGTTTTGGTCATTTGGCTATCCAAAAAAAAATGATGTGGATCAAGATGTCAAGGGTAATTTTAAGTACGATATTACCACCTTCATAGTTCACCATACAATAAAAGAAAATGAAAATGCATGTGAATGTTAATCAGAATTTAGAATCTGATTTTCTTTTTGAAAATATAGAAATATTTTTTACAAGTAATCCCTGATGTCAATACCTGAAAAGTGTTAATAGTAATGTTACAGTTAATTTTTTGCTTATGAAAATTCATATATTTTCCTGTGTTTTTATATGTAGTTCATGTATCCTTGTACTATAAATTCAATATACTAATATGCACATTAGCTAACAGCTAGGTCAATAGATATTAATAAAACATTTATTCATCTGGTAAAAAAGAGCATCCAAAATAATTAGTCACCAGTTTTTATTATTGAGGAATCATATCTCTAAACCATTTAGTATGATAGCTGATGAAAGTTACATCCTTCTTTCTTTCCACAGCTGAACCATTTGACCATGTAGGTGTATAAGAAAAGGGTTTTCAATCCTAAAAATAGCAAAAAAAAATAAAAAAAAAGAAAGAAAGAAAACCCACACACGTTTGTATGATAACCAGCAGGACACCCAGCAGGAGTTTGATACTCTCCCACTCAGATAGGGCAATCAAGAGAATTTTTAGGGCAGGATTTCTTGGCCGCATGCAGCCAGGGGCCCAGTACTGTACCAGGCAAAGGTTTCCACCAAGCTATTCTTGCATAACCCCTGTTGATAAGGCCTGCGCATTTTTCAAACCTGCCTCCCCAGAAGACCGACATCTTTTCCCGCCCGTCCTGACTTTTACTCATACACAGTAAAAAGCTCATCATAGGCACAAAACTCAGCTTTGGGTTTGGATGGCAGTTATCAGTAGAATGTGCTAAGGCTTTTTTTTTAAGTTCTCCAATCATTGCTTCAGTTCTAAGGATTTTTATTCTGAGGGTTGTTTTAGTCCAGTTGGTGAAGTCCAGTTGGGCCTGAATATCCTGAGGTAGGTCATCTGAGGTTACAGTCATTTTTGCTGTGTTTGAATGTTGCATCACGGTTTCCTTCAAACTTCTGCTTTTTTTTTTTTTTTACATTTCGTCATATTAATGATATTATTTTAATGACTAATTAAAATATCTGCAGCATGTTTAGATACTGTAGCTGCCTTGTTTTTGCACTAATATTCTTGTCCCATATCCAAAGCATTAGTGTTAATGACTCGAATAGTAGTAAGCTGTCTCCACTGGATGGTGCCTCCATATACAAAGAGCTTTGTATGCTCTGAATTTTGTGCTGTATTGCTTTTGAGCTCAGGGCCTCTTTATTGAAGAGTTGATCTCTGCACAGTGTTTACAAAGCAATAAAAGTCAGACTGCATGGTGATCGTGCTTTTATTTTTATTAACAGCGTAGGGTGTGTTCACGTGTCACCGTCTGTGAAAGACATGCATGAAGGATGATCTTGAGCTCAGCATGTTCAGGGTTTAGGATTTCAGCTGTTTGGGATAAGGGAGAAAAAAATGAAATGTGCATATTATTTGCATACAGTAAAATAGAGAAGGGAGCTGGTGCAGGTATTTGACTTTGGCCTTGTGTTGTATTTATTACATGAAGGTATTCACAATGTTGAATGTAGACTTTATGTCAAGGTTGGAGACCTTTGACCACTACACTTACAGGCCTATTAAATCATGTTTATCTGTTCTCAATGTCACACGTTTTCAATGTATTTTATGTGCTAATGCTGGATGGGCTCTTCAAATTCTTTTGAAGTGTCAGTGTATCTAAGACCTCTGACTGTTACTCTAAATCACTTTTAATTGGGATTCTTATGATCAAACATGAATCTTTTGCACATAAAACCCAAGGACACTGAAAAAACGTATGCATTAAAAATATCAAGATAAAAAAAAATAAAAAACAGATGCAGTCAATTTGTGATTAAAGAGATATTAGTACTGGTGGATATGTCTGTGAAGATTCTCAGTCA
The DNA here is from genome assembly GCA_024362625.1 of Silurus asotus. Taxonomy (NCBI): domain Eukaryota; kingdom Metazoa; phylum Chordata; class Actinopteri; order Siluriformes; family Siluridae; genus Silurus; species Silurus asotus. Next base: position 12,874,709 of record MU564352.1, read on the forward strand.
TCCAGGTGCAGTTATCTGGAGGTTGAGTCATGTCATCTGGACTTCTATCCAATGTTTCGATCCAGCCAAATAGAAGCTCAGTTGAAATGACTCAACCTGCAAATCCTGGTGGATACTGAATGCTAATGCTAACTTAAAAGCCTCCAGTTACCACTATTGTGCATAAAGCAATGAAAGAGCTACAAGTTACTCTATGTCTTTGGTTTATAAAGTATTTTCTGCCTCATTACATGTCTTTTTTGTGCTTAATAGACACACGATCAAAGCAAATTTTAAGGTTTTAAATCTTTTTAAAGATTCAGTCAAATCAGGCATACATTTATTGTGAGATAAAAATTGGTCTTCTGTTAAATTCTTCTTCATGACAGGTCTACAAGCAAAACGTGCTTTTCACCTTACCTAAAATCACATTGCCCTTCATTTACATGCTGTCAGCATGCAAAGTATTGTATTTTCAGCAATGCTTTGCTTAAAGGCCCATTTTTTTAAGACTATACAAAAAATCCTTAATATGCATTTTATTAACTTTCATTACCGTTTAAAAAAACAACCTTGTTCAAGCATTTGATGGGGTGAACGTTTTATAGCTGGGGTGTCCATTCTTTTTCATAAAGGGCCAGTGTGGGAGCCTTTGTGGAAAAAAATCAGACATCCCTGGTTTATAGGAATATACAGTGGTTCTTCCTCTTGAGACACTAAGTCTTAATCTTTGTACAAATAAGATTCGGTCTAGGCTGTGTGAAGCTTGCTCCACTATGTTCACTATATTGCATTCAAGACATTTTGTTACAACTCTGGAAGATCATTGTCCTGCTTTACCCAGTGGTGACCAAGCCAAGCCTTTCTGGCTGATGTATTGCTTCAGTATTTCTAAATTATGCTCCCTTTCTATGATATATTGTACTGTCATTTCTAGTTTACCAGTGGCTTTTTCAAGAAAACAAACACTGACAAAATTGTACTGAGAGCCACATGCCTCAAAGCTAGGATGGTGTTCTTTGAAATAAAGGCCTCAAGTGGTTTGCATAGTGCTGATCTTTATATCCAAACGGGTAAAAAAATCACTGGTCATTTCATTTTAATATGATCACCTATAAACAGATTAGCTTTTTATGTCAGGTAAGGCATTCTTTGTTTTACTACCTTCTTTCAGGCGAGCAGTGGGGTAGGACTGTACACACTTTGGTACCAGAGGCCTTATTCACCATTTCTTATGTCGCTGTCTCTTTCCTGATTGCAAATGTCAATGTAGTCCAAAGATTTTTATATAACTGATTCTCAGATTTATATGTCAGATACCAAGGTATCAGAGTATTTTTACATTAAATAAACAAGATGTTAAATAAAAAACCCAAACCAGTTTTGATGTTTTCCTGAAAAATGTTTATGCCAGTTGTTATGAAGGACCCGTCTGTGTACAACCTTATCTTCTGTATATTAAATAAACAGAAATAGAAAAAAATGGAGCAGCACACAAAACTGTTATATCCATCCATCAATACACCACACACACACACACACACACACACACACACACACACACACACACACACACACACACACACACACACACAGCTCTTATAAACTGTGTTAGACGGGCCTGCACTACAGAGATGGAATATCTGACATACACCACTGGCTTTAATAAGTTTCCAGGGCTTCAGTCTCTCCGGTACAGAATATATCACTAGGACATCAGTCTGGCCTCCTGAGAATTTTTTCCTCAGCTTGCTGAGAACAAGCAAGTCATGACATGATTAAGGCAATTTGTGATTTTGCACCGTTCTCAAATTAACCCTGGTGTCAGTCAAATATAGTATGGTGACACATTTTTAGTCCTTGTAACATATTAGTATTTTAAACTTGAGGCCTCTGAAAAGGTAGTTGATAAGAGATTAATGTCTGTAAGGAATAAATTCAGTACAAATACAATGGTCTTTTTAGTAACTGATTGTATAAAAGAACTAAACTCATCTTTTAACAATGTTTTGTTTTGGACAGGGTTGGTCCCATAGAGTGAGATATCCAGTATAGTCATCTGCATCTTGTGTGTTTATTGTGTAAACATATAGTATAAATATCTAATAATGAATATAGCAATTATTCACATTAGTAGTAGTCATATTTAGTGTAAAGTTACTAATGGTCCTGTTTTTATGTTAAAAACACGATTGTCCTGAAATGTCTTTGCATTGCTTATTAGAGTCTCAGTTCGGATTAAGGAGACTTACTTGGCAGTGAACAAGTACTGTTCCATGGTAACTGGTCCAGAGGGATCAGAGGATGAGTCTGTCTCCCTGTGATCACAGCTCCCCGTGGGAAAGTTGCATCACACACATCTTACATCATTACCTGGACTTGCTGCTGCTTCTCCATCTGTGTCCTCTGTGTGTATTCTCATGGTCTGATTAGGTAAAGGATAATACACTATTCCAGTGAGACATACTGAATACTGAAACACAGATCCAATCTCATACTATACAAAATACCAAAGTGCAATTGAATAAAAAGCGAAAAAGTATTTAACCCATATAAATGTAATGAAATTTGTGTGGATAAAAAAAAAAAAGTCCAGTCAGTATTTTAATGCGAACCAAAAGTAAATGCTCAAAAAGTAATGTACAAAATCAGTCCAAAACTTTGTCACATTTTTTGAGCAATTAAATATGAATAAATAAAACCCCCTCATGGCTAGAAATTTGTAAAATTACCTGTAAAAACAGCTTTAAGTACATTCTGGCATATTTGCTCTTTTTTAACAGGGGCACAGGAAAGATTCAGTTCTAGACATTGACTTGGCTAATGCAGGTTATTCGCCTCTGTGTTTTTAACCACTCCATACAAACATACTGCTAAAAGTGAAGTTTTTCCAAGTTTATGCAGACTGAAACAGATAAGTGGGAAGTGGTAGCTCAGTGATTATGGCTCTGGTGGTTTACTGATCAGAAGATCAGGAAGCCCCAGAATCACTAAGGTGCCACTGCTGTGGTTTTGAGCAATGCCCTTAACCCTCTCTGCTCCAGGGGTGTTGAATCATGTGAAAAAAGAATTTTGCTGCAATGTATATGTTACGAGTAACAGCCGATATCTACATTTTAATCCTGCAGTATTGTTCACCATCCATTCTTCCTTCCTTTCATTTCAACAATGTCATGAAAATGAAAGGCATCCCAAGAGTGTGATTACAGTGTGATGGTTAGGTACTGTATAGCTTTAGTTAATTTTGCAACAGACACACTTCGAAACTTGTCCCAATATATATAAATATCTTTCCATACAAAAATCTATACAATATGTATACAAATATTTTGCTCTTGGCACAACTTTTTCTGGATTCATATGGTCCTTCTTGATCAATTGTCTTTTTTCAGAAACTCGTACAGTCCTTTATAAGGCAGATCTCTTTAGCTTTTACTGTTGTGAGCTGTAGTGCACCTTCACACTACTCTCAGCCACTGTTCTGTCTAACTCTTTTGAAGTGAGTGTAGCTTCCTTCAGCAGTCTCTGTTATGTTTTGTGCTGAGTTTAGAGAAACCACTTGTCTAGTCAGTGTTTGGGTGGGATGATGTAACTCCTACTTCCACACTACTTGTTCAACCATGGACAGTTTCTTCATCGACAGCTCAACTGACGTGGTTTTGTTCAGAAAATTAAAGCCGCTCTAATATTTTAACATCTTTTATCTGGAGCTTCTAGAAGCTGTGAAATGTGTATTTAACATTTATTATTTACACAGTTGTAAAGTTGTAATTCTAGTAGTTATAGTAGTTGAATTCTTGTTTAAAGCACTGTATATAATATATTTAGTATAGTATAGTGTAGTGTTGTATAGTATAGGATTGTACAGTACAGCACAGTATATAATAATGTTTTTTTGTTGTAAAACTGCCATCCTAACGATGCAATAAATGCTTTTGTTGATTTATAAAAACAGCAGGTGTGTCTATGCAATATAAGGTTATAATGTGTTGTCCTCTGAAAAGCACACATAGCTTAACAATGCCACATATGCCCTGAAACCTTGTCGTGCAGACATGGCATTTAGCAGAGAATAATAAAAGGGGAGAACATTTGGTCAACATTCAACCCTGTTTTCTAAATAACCTCTATAGTACTTGATTTCCCTTTCAATATTGTGTTTAACAGAGCCAGCCCAGGTGTGTTTGATAGTGAGCAGGTTCAGACTAAACGTGGCTTTATTTTAAAATGCATTCTGTTGACTCAACAGCCACGTAATGGACTGTCTTTTAAATTTGTATGGAATCACCTACATTTTCAGTTTAATGGTGGCCATCATGGCAGTGTTAGCTGGTTAACTGTTTGCTAATTGCTATTAGCTTAGTGGGGGAATTCATTGTCAATTTTTAGTATTGTCTGTAAATGATTATGAGCACAATGATCTCAGAAACTGCTAATGCTCAGGAGTCTGTCATTTACAACAGTTCATTTAATTCTAGGGAATATTTCAGTAAGTAAGTAAATTAGCCTCATAAAGGAAATCATAGAAGAAAGTTTAATGGTGGATAGGTGATATACAATAGGTTAAGTAAAGTTAAAGTTTTTTTCTAAAATCTTTATTACTTTATTTAAAAAAAACCTGATCTTAATAATCCTGATTGTAATAAACCTGAACTCTTGTCATATCAGTGGAAATTATAGTGTAATTATTTTACATGAAATGAAATGTGAACTTTCCCCCTACAATTGAAACTGAAACAGTTTGTAGAATCTAACTGATTATAAAGCGTATAGCGGCCTTTAAAACACATGTCAGCATTGTTATAAGATAATGGGTTTAATAGACATCGTTTTTTCTGATACCTGTATAGAAAACAGTACACATAAATCTTATGACAGTAATATGAATGTATGCAGTAGAAGTGCCTTTATAATATATAATGCATATATACAGATGATATATACAGTACTGTGCAAAAGCTTAAGGCTCTTGTGGAAAAAAATGCTATTAAGTAAGAATGCTTTCAGAATTTATATATGCTAATTGTTTAATTTTATCAATTTACTAAATGCACAGTGAGCAAACAGAAGACAAATCTAAATCGAATCAATATTTTGAGTGACCAGCCCTTGGCTTTAAATATTTACACATGCACACTTGCACAAAGTCAGAGATTTTGTACAATCAGAGTTAGGTGTATGATTAACACAAGCACAAGCAGGTGCTAATGATCACCAATTTCGTATGTAGGGTGAAACACAGTCATTTACTGAAACAGAAAAAACTGTGTAGGAGGTTCAACCCTGGGTGAGGAAAAGGCAAACTTGGCTACTAAATTGAGGTTGTGGAAGACGGTGTCATGTCACACCTCAAACTTTTACACACTTCTGTATATATAGATGACAATGGAGCATATGATTTTGGTATTTTTAAAAAGTGGGATTATGTAGGATTATTTTAAAAAATGAGGTTATGTACATACAATGCTAACATTAACTTATTAACATAATAAGTGAATTGACACTGCTTATATTCTCCTTACAAAATGTATTACATTATACACACTAAATCACTGAATTTCCGCAACATATCTATTTATTTCCAGAGCTTTTTAAATTCCTCCAACTATTTGTGTTAGCCGGAATTCTTGCCAAATCAGGATTCTTTTTCCCAAAACAGGGAATCACTATTAAAAAAGTTATTAAACAAAAGATATATAATTTTATAATTATATTATCATATTTATTTTTAATAAAGAGACTGATTTATAAGATATAATACAAAGAAATGCTGCCCTGTGCACAGCATGTTGTCTCCATGGGCAATAAGGGCAATGACCTGACAAATTAAAGCAGCTCACTTTTAAGAATTTTGGACCAGTTTGTATTGAAATTTGTTAGACAAATTGAGCTCAGTGGGACAGTGTAGAGTAGGAAATAATTTTTCCTGATAAAATAACTCCTTAAAAAGGCAAATTTTAAATGGCACATTTTAAAAAAGTATGATGATGATCATCGCATTTTAGTGAGACATTATCATTTTTTGATGCATCTTCTTTGTTATAATTGCTTCTATTGTCAACTGTAAATCGAGTAGGAACCTAAAATGATCACCTACTGTATATACATGAGGGAAAAAAAACATCTTTTAAAAACCCAGATCATTGTGTTGTCCTGCAATAAATATTTAAAATTATTTAACATTGCCTTCATAAAAAAGAGTGGTTTTAATTTGTTAGCTAACCTGTTGTGGAGAAAAGGAACTTCAGTAATTGCTACGTCTGACTCCTTCCCTCACTTCTATGGCAACCGCATTTCCATGTGGACCTTTAGACTCACTAACACACAGAAACACAGACAGAAATACACACTACCCTGACAGCCTCTAGGGGCCAATTACTTGATGATGGTGAGAGGTGACAATTTAAAGCAGAGCTTTGGTTGCATGTCCGCAGGTACAGCACTGAAGCATTTCTTCTTTAGTGAAAATGTTTTCATAACAAAGGCAGGGTGTAGCAATTATATTAGAAAAATTTTTTTTTATTTGCTTTAAAAAGAAAAAAATTTTTGCATCTAAAAAATATAAATTTTTATATTTTTTTAAACTTGAATGTTTTAACAGATGTTAAAGACATTATATATGATGGAATGAAAGAAATGAATATACAATTATATTAAAGTGGAGCTATCCATCCATCCATCCATCCATCCATCCATCCATCCATCCATCCATTTATCTATCTATCTATCTATCTATCTATCTATCTATCTATCTATCTATCCATACATACATCCATGCATCCATAAATCTACAGACAGACAGATAGATTTTTAATGCAGATTTAAGTATGCAGAAATTTCCATTTCACAAAAAAACCCTTCTATTGTCCCATCTAAGCTAAGCTCTCGATTTTTTGACAATGCAAATCTCTGTAATTAGTCCGGATACACCTCAACCCGAGAAACAAAAGCAAAACAGGTGCAACGACAGACACCTGTGAATTGAAAAAAAAAAAAAAAAACAGATGTGAGTGAACATATGTGAATATCTTGCAGGCCCAACTCCAGTTCCTTTTCAAAAGGTGTTAGTAGGTCAAGAGGTTATCTTATCAAAATGCAAAAGTGTATTTTAATTCTAGACCTAGACATTTTTTGAAACATCAAAAAATGCAGATTTTTTTTTATGTTGAATGGATCATTTTAGATACTGTAATGCATTGTAAAAGAATACAAGGAAATGCCCTCGACTTTATTTACTCGGAAAATATAAGTGAAGAAAATAAAGAAATGATTCAAGACAACAACAACATTCTATAACATACAGAGCTTGATAGCAGGCCACTCAGGTTCTTCCACTCCAACTCAAATAAACAATATCTTCATGAAGCTCTTTTTTGTGCACAGGGACTTTGTCATGCAGATGCAGGTTTGGGTCTCCTAGTTCAATTAAAGGGTAAATGTTATACTATCATGTTCAGTGGTATTCTATAAAATTGTGTATCTTTAACTTTGTGGTATCAGTTTGGGGAAGACTACATATGGCTGGAAATGTCAGGTGTCCCAATACCTTTTGCTCAATATTTTTAGTGTATGAAAAAAATATAATATAAATATATAAAAGTGTAATGTTACTCGTAATGATCAAAGAACATTTGTGAAACTTAAAATCACTACTAATATTTTACTGGTATTGAATTTCTTTTTCTTTATTTCATTTTGTTATAAAGGTATTTACACTTTGGCAATGGATGATAGGCAGTCACTTTATAAATAACACCTGTACTTCTGCACATTCTTTCAATTATTCAATCAGCCAATCTATGATGCACCAGTTCAATGAATAAAATAGTTAGAATATCCAAATATGTAATCTCAGTGACTGACTGTGGTGTTGTTAGTCATTAATAATGCTGGTTTGGGTATTTCAGCACCTGCAAATCACTGCAGACACAACAGTTGCTAGAGTTTACACAGACTGGTGCAAAACACATCCAGTGACTGCAACACTGTAGGTGAAAATGATATGATAAAAAAGGTCAGAGGAAGATGGCTGACAGCAGAGCTATGGTAACAGAAATAACCACTCATTGACACCATGCATCAGAATTTTACAGGAATATTTACAACAAAGTATTGAGGTCGAGAATAAAAGGGCATTCAAACTCGTATTGGTATAGTGTTCCTTTTAAAGTGCCTATTGAGGAAAAGTTTTACAGAACATATGAACTACCAAATGCAAATGCAATGTCCATATATTGTATATTTATATATTGTTTCTACTGCTTCTATTCATTCATTTGAATCCTCTTTCAAAGTGAATCAATGTTTCTGCTATTTACTGTATATGATTATGTTGGTGTGTACTGAAAGCTTGGATGTTAAGTAAAGCATAGGTCCTGTCTGAGAGGATTACACAGCTCTGATTTCAGCATTCTTGGTGAGCGTCTGGCATCTTCACTCCGAGGACTTGACCTATTGGAAATGCACTGGGCTGGTGATGAATGTCCTTTTACACTGGCCTTGCGTGACAGCCACGGCTGATACCTATCTCTACCCAAATGAGGTTTGGTTGTGCTCCACCGCTTCACTCCAAACCCTCATTTGGAATGCAAATAAGCAAATGCTAAACAAAGCACACCTTTCAGCAAGGCCAATTTCCCGGCCTTATTCAATGGCAGTAAAAGTAGGGGCCTCCACTCCTGGACAGCGAAGGAGAAGATCTTCATCCAGTCACCCAGATAATGGAAATGACTCTTTGTCTGCTATAGTGCCTCTGATGAACATTTTACTGCTTCGGTGATCATGCTAGGCCCCATGATTCCCCAGAGTGTGTGGCTAACTAGGGGCCAGATTATGCAGCCCCCCAACTAAGTACTCTAGACTCCACTTATCTTGTATACAGAATATTCAGAAATTCTGCGAAGAAAGAAAATGTATTTATGGTGGAACTTGAACTATTCTAAGGGTCATCTTACCCTAATAAACAAATAAATCTGTAGGTAATGGGATAATTTTTATTCCAAAACTTCTCTAATTTTCTTTGCATTCCATTTTTGCATTTGGTTCTATATAAATATAGTGACTTGTGCTGGTAAAGGATTTTAGCTTTTTAGCAAGATTAATTACATAGGTGAGGTAGGCCATTGTGTCCTACACCTCGGAGTATCAGGTAGTCATGGGAAAAACCTCAGTCTATTGTTCTGGCATAATATACATTCACAATCTGTGATGGCTGAGAAGTCACTTGGCCGTTAACATCTTTAACATCACTCTCTCTCTTTATAAGAGGCTAATGATTCTGGCATTTGGCCACAAATTCCCAGAGCATATTCAAAGATAAAACATAGGACATTTTTATTAAGTATGATTGTATCATATAGCTTTTGTCTGTATAAGACAAAGTTTTGGTTTAGATGACCCTTAGGGAAACACTGAATAACTATTCAACGTGTGTGTGTGTGTGTGTGTGTGTGTGTGTGTGTGTGTGTGTGTGTGTGTGTGTGTGTTTGTCTGTGTATATATACCAAATCCATTAACGAGCACTATAAGAGACAAAAGAGCAATATACGATATACAGGAAGGAAAAAGTTAATATAAAATGATATAAGATAAAAAATATCAAACCACCTCACCAAAATGTCCATAACAAACACCATGTCTATGGCCAAGCTAAAATACGTACCTAGGTTATTTTTAGAATGTTTTGTCTTTGGACAGTTTACATGTTCTTTTCTCTCTTTGCACTGGCTATAGCTCTGAGACATAAGATCAATATGAAAGCCTTATCCACATTGCCCAAACTATTCCAGACAATTACAACAAGAGTTGCAGCCCAGTTTGGCGGCCTGCAGCAGACAGGGATTAAAGGGGATGCCTCCAGGCCCATCTACACCCACCAGATAATAAGCTCTGTTTCCTGACTAGACTTGTGTCAGTTTTTTCAGTTTACCTGCTGTCAGTTTCATGGTATAGATTACGCATGTATGAGTCGGGTGTGAGAATACTTAAACAAAAACGGGGTTAAGGTTTTCGATACCTCACCAAGAGCGGAAAAAGAAGGACAAGTGTCTGCAAACATGTACAGCCCCACTCTATTTGACATTGGGTTTGGGTTTCATTTAGAATGTAATAGTCTCGTTATACCACAGAAGCTGGTTTCTAAATCCTACCTGAGCCACACATGCAAAGTGTAACTGACGTCATAAACGTTCGCAAAGCACCTTGGGCTGTGGCAGGTGGAGGCCTTCCTCCTCAAAGGGCAGGATTGGCCAATGACAGGGTCAGAGACACACCTGTGAGAACAACAGCCAATGGGGATTGGTCGCAGAGTGAAAATTACACCTGTGGGGGTGGGGAAAGCTGCTATATGTAAACCAAGCCGAATTACAAATTCAGTCTCCCTTCTCAAGAACTTAAACAGGTCACATCGCCTCCAGCAACTTTGACATCTTCAAGGGACAAAGGCTTCACCGATGCTATTTACCCTGCTCTAGTTATACATCTGCCTTTTAGATAGGATGCAGTCAGTGCCCGAATCAAGATGGTCTCCTTCTACCTGAAAGCGAGTCATCCTGCATTTCGGTGAACAGGGCGTCGAACGACAAGAGGAGAGAAGAGGAAGACAAGTTTCTGAGGCGACACTTACAATGGCACCTGGTTTCGAGTTCTCGGACCACCCTAAAGAAAAATTGGGTAACTTTTTTTCTTTCTTTTACCTTAAAAATTAATTTTCTTGTTCCCGATGCTAGCCGTAGTTCTTGCTCGAAGCTTTGCATTAGACTGCAGTATAACTTTCATGCTGTTGAGGTTGAGTGTATTAAAAGGATGGGTTTTCTTTAGACAAAGAGTCAACAGAAGAATTGTTGTTAGCTTGCTAAGGGAGGACTTTTTAGGTTGAATAGGTTCATATCATAATCTGTATCAAATTCCAGCTTTTTTAAATGGAAAGAAAAAGAGAACACAATAGACACAAACACTCATTCCTTGACTGGATAGACCAGTTTGGGCAGGTAGAGGCAAACCGCCAGACTTGTCAATGGGGATAAAGCGAGGGCTTTAGCTGCTTTCTACTGCCTGATAACATGCCTTTAAAAGAAAATGCTGAGATGTCTGTAGAACATGGGAACGTATCTGAAATTACCTCATGGAATCATTAACCATTATATAAGGGGTTCAATGATTTACACGAGAGCCGTCGGAAAATGGCTGCTGTGTAAAATGAGGATGATTTAAAACAATATATCTTTCTTTCACCTCATTCTAAGAATGTTATAGAGTCAAAAACATTGTCGAATTCAGAAGTGGTTTCAGGTTTGGTTAGATGTTAATCGCGAGCATCCGAGCTTTGCTTTCTCGTCGACTTTTCTGTTGAGACTTTAATGGCTGGGAGTTAGGCTTGCCCTTACTTGTCTTTCAGGCATATTTTAGAAGTAACAAAACAACAATTTCTGTGTGTGGGTTTTTTTTTTTTTTACATTCTAGGCCATAGTAAGAAATCATTAATATGAAGTTGGACTCTGGATGTTTTAGTGATTCTTATTTAAACTTAGTTGTAGTTACTTTTGTAGCATTTCTGAGCTGTTTATCATAATGTTGAAGAACCTTTAGGTATATTGTGGATATTTCTGGCAATTCGGACAGATCAGTGGTCTAGAGCAGAGAGAAAATGTCGGCTGGGCAGCACAATGGATGCATAGTGAGGTGGAGGATTTTGATTGGTGGGAGGAGGAATATGACTCGGTTTCATTCTTTCATCTGAATGAGTCATTTGACTCAGTTTTATAACCTAGGAATTTTTCTTTTCATCAGAATCCTGCTTCCAAGTGCTTAAATACAGGGAGGTAACACCACGTTTAAGGAGAAAGTTATAAAACCTAATGATGATTTGATTAAGATTATACTAAATGCAGCGTGCAAAGAAAATGCCGAACTGGGCAGCAACATGCATGTGTGAGTGTGTTTGTTCCTTTATGAGGGTAGGATGAGGAAAATGGAGTGTTAATTACCATGCACAGGTGAGAGGTCAGAGAGCTTCGGCACACTGGCTTTGTTTGCTTAAGGACAGCCATTTTAATCTGTGTGACTAGGCAGCCTGTTTCAGTTCATTTTAAATTCATTTGTGGAATACTTTATCCTGCTGAGGGTTCAGTCAGCCATATTAGATGCTTTTCGATAATTATTTGGTTTTAACAGAATTTGGGACATTATATATTTTATTTATTTTTTGTTGTTTCAAAATTATAAGTAATTATAAACCAAAAATCACATACATTTTGAGATTGTTACTTCCTGTTTTTAGATAGATTCCACATTTAATCTAACAAATCTTGATTATCAGTTTTATTTCATGCAAATCTTTCACACTTTTTCATCCTGCCAGTCAGAAAGTGAGATGATATTCAAAACAAACAGATGTCCTAACAGATGACTCATTCAAAAATCACACTCTTTAGAGAATGCAAGACATAGTAGGATGAAGTTAAACGTTAATTAAATAGTGTTTCATTGCAGTGGAAAGCTTTAGAAAGAAATTGAAAAAAGAAATATTAAAACAAGACAGTCATTAAAACTTAAAGCACAATTAGAGATGTCACTGGTACACCTTTAAGTAGGCATTGGTGTTTTCGTTCTACACATAGACACAAATTATTGATTAAGGTTCAGTCTGGTTTACTCTTCACCTTGTTTGTTTGACTGTGGAGTCACATTCCAGTCAGGAGATACCCGATCACACTTCACACGTGTGAGCAGTGGGAAAATGTTCAAGCTGCACCTGACGGCAACTCAACCACCTTCTCCAAATCAATGAGAAAATACTTTGCTGAAAGTTTAGTGTAAAGCTCAGTGTAAAGATATCATGTTGTTTACTTCACTCTGCTGTCTTTTAATGCTTATTCTTATTCAGTTTCTCACACTTTCTCCCTCTCTCCCTCTTTCTTTCTTTCTCAGAAGGCCTGCAGCACTGGTTTATAATGCTGATGATTAACTAAATAGAGGCTGCAGTCTGGGAGAGCAGGTCTGCTTGGGGTTTTCATTTCATGGGTCCTGACTGAGCGAGAGGAAGCCGGAGCCTTCTCAGGCGCTTAGTAGAAATTTGAGATTTTTTTTTTCTTTCTGTCCCCCCTACTCCCTTTTTTGTCACATTCTTTACCTGAGTCCCTTTCATGACGGTAAGGTTACAGGTTCTCTCTCTCTCTCTCTTTCTCTCTTGCTCTTATTTTTTCTGCTCTCCCTCGTGTACATGCTTTTTTTCTCGCTTTGCTATTCACCCCTTTAGCTTTCACTCTCATTCTCTCACCTTATTTTAATTCTTGCTGCTTCTTTTTTTTATTTTTTTTTATCTTGCTTTATTTTTCTTTCTGTCTACACGACCATCTATTTGGAAATAGATAAAGCTATTCAAGTTATTATGAAGACTACTGTAATAAATTAAGAAACCTTAGTCTGGGGAAAAAGTTGAATATGAATTTTCATATTATAGAACACTGCAAATGTATCTTTTCTTAGTATATTTCCTCACAAACTTGTATAATACTTTAAAGATCAGCTATAGCGTGCATGGCTTTAAACTTCAGATGTTATTCAGTAAACGCAAGGTGTGTGTGAAATGACCTTCCACACACAGAACTTGGCCACAGGTCTGTTGGGTACAGCATTCCTCCACGCTGTTGTCACTGCACACAGTGAAATAAAAAGCCTAGCCTAGGGTTAGCCCTAGACTTTTCCAACAGCCAGCAGCTTTATTTTGCCCTATACTTGCTAAGAAAATCAGAAAACAGGGTACATTTCATTTTCATCATATAGCTATGGCGTCAGTAATGTCTTTTGTTTTCCCCAGACAGTGAAGCAACACCCACTGAAGGCCTTTGTCTGATCAAAGTGTTGCTTGCTACATTCTAAACATTTCTACTCAGAGTTCTATTGAAAGTTTGCGCCGTTTCCTTTCTTTGCCGAATCAGACCCGTCGGAACAGGTTTGAACAATTATTAACTGTCTCAGTTGCCCACTCTCTGCTTCAGTCGTGTGGCTTTAGCACAAAGAACAAACTAGTCAACTTCAATGTCCAATTCCAGCTCTACCTGTTTTTATAGCCAGCCGTTTTTTTGTTGCCATCTATCCTCCTCAATGCCTCTGCAGTGCCTCAGGGCAGCAGGTTTACTCTGTATGTGTTATCAGGCTTAGCTCATCAGAGCTGCATTTTTACTCGTTTATGATGGTTACTATCAGATCTGATGCAATACCAGGGCAACAAACACAGCAGGCTTTTCCAAACACAAATGGTTATGAATGGCATCAGGAGAACTATTTAGACTTTTATGCATATTGTCTTTAGAAGTTTCCTTTACCCTTTGCACTTCTCCTCCATTTTATTATTCCAAGCATTTATTTGGATGGTCTTCGCCATCTTACGAGGCAGCATTGGATATCATCACTCTCTCTAATACTGCCTGGTAATGATGATGAGGGCTCTCTGCTGTCTCCAGAAGAAGCCACAGCTAACACCAAAGCATTGTGATATTTTTTGTGAGTTCTATCAGGCTGACCCATGGCACTTAGCACCCATCTTACCGGACAGTGCTGGACTGTGTATCTGTTTTCTAACACTGTCTGGTAACGATGTTTGTTGGGTGACCCAATGACTGCAAAGGATCCTCTCACCATGTTATCATAGGTAACGTATTTAGCATGTTAATGAACTTTATACATTTTTGAATTCCCACATTTTTTAGATCCCATCTGTTTTTATGCCTGTTGTGTTTAAAAACAGTTTGGACTGTTGCTAGTCAGGCATTCAAAAAGAATAACAACAACACCACCATTTGTGACTGTGCTGTCTGATCAATGCCCACATGATGTATCATAGCACTTTATTTCAACAGTTAGCATTAAAATGCAGTTAAGAGCAGGTGTTTTTTTCATATGTTGGCAATACACACACAGGTTTTTCAGGAATTCTAGCGGTTGTGATTCTAAGCGCTTCCATGTAAAGTGTAGACAATAATAATTCAAGGAAGATTTTCTGAGTAAAACCTTTTCTGTGTTGCCTTTGAGATAATGAAAGAAAATTCTAGAACTGGATTTGTAGCATGGCACAATTTTTGTGCTCTTTAATGCGTTGAAGGTTAAACCTGCAAGGCCAGACTAGGAAAAGTGTATGTCGTAATATTTCATGTACCTGGATGAGTTGCATTTTTTTTAATGTTCAGTTAGGAAAATGATAAAATCAGAACAGAGAGAACTTGTGGGTGGGGGGTGGGGGGTAAACTGGGGGAAGGAGGGGGAAGAGAGGGAGAGTCCACACTGCTAGACTTTGTTTGATTCACTTCCCCATCCTTCTTTTTTCCGTCTGCTAAACCCCACCCAGCTTTAGTTAAAGAATACTGGTCCGTTGGCTGTTAAACCAGCCGTGCTGAAAGCCGTTTCCTCATCCCCTCCCCCTGGGTTCTGGGTGGCTTTTGTGGTGGCACCAGAGCTCTGATTGGACAAGCTTGTTTTACCTGCGTGGCACATCCTGCAACTGACACATGAGCTCACCTGAACATGATAAAAATAGAGTTACTGACACCTTAGATTCAGCTTCTCCTTTTCCAATCTTCCTGATGTCTGATAGTATAGACATATATGTGTTGTATGGTAGTGAACACATCTTAACAAAGAGATTCAATTCTGGGAAACACTAGAATTAACTAAGTCAGAACGTTGCAATTAATATGTACATCTATATATAACTGCTTAAATGCTTAAATGGTTAATAATATTAAAACTTGATAGCTTTGATAGATTTAATATTAATATATATATATATAACATACTGTTTGGTTAAGGTGGAAGACTCAAATATTAAACCACGCCCATATTTGCCCATCTGGGGGAGTTTTTTCATTTATGTGTCACACATGCATGGAGCTGAGTCATGTTTGTTATTCGTGACCTTTTATTTTTTATTTTTTATAAGTGTACGTTACACGTCACGTCGTTCACCTTTATAAAGAGGCAGTAGTTTAGGTTTATTCTCTTCTTTTGTTCTCCTGTTTTTTCCTTTGTTCTTTCAAACTTCATCATAAGTATAATTTGGCTTACAATGACAGATGGTCGTATTCTCCCCAGTCACAGCCCAAATTGGATTTTATCTATATTTTTCTTTTGAATACAACAAAACTCATGCCTGGTTTCCGATATATCTTTCAATAGCCTGCTGATTGGCGTCTTACCAGACATGGTTAGATCTAATTATTTGTGTCTAATACTGTCTGGTAATGCCGTCCATTGCATGGCATTAGCGTCCAGATGAAATGAAGAATGAAAAGATGCTCCGAGGATGTTATTTTTATTTCTTCTAATCAAACAATATCTTCTTTTCATTATTATTACAGTATATTATTGTCATGCAAGTAATAAGAATCACTAACGGAATGCTCTTAATCATTATTTTCCCAGTTTAGTCATGCCTTTAAAATAGAACTTTAATCTGTATGAGGAACTATGAACCAACACTGGAAGATTGATGCCATTTACAATGCTCTTCCATGTGTCATGAGTCAGAGTTTCTCCTCATCTTCGAGAGAACTGCGAGTCATGTTTGTCATCCATCATCGCGTGTTTATATATGTGTTGAGAGTGCAATGCAATGTGTGATGTACTTTTCACAGTAAAATTACAGAGTGCAGCTTTTGAATATGAATGTTAAGGGTGTTGTAGCAAAACCCAGCAGCAAATTCTCATAGTATTGTCATAGAAACCGAATTCCAACTTGACTACTTAGTTGTTAACTACTTTCTATACAAATCGAAATGACTGTCTTTTCTGCAATGTCATTGGTTTCATTTTGGTTTGTACTGTGCTTTAAAAAAGTGAAATAAAGTACATGTAAAAAAAAAAAAGATGAGCATGTCTGCAGCATTTTTTTTAGTTCCTCTCGAGTCAAAATGACGTGTGGTCAGGTAAGCTATATG
Organism: Silurus asotus; assembly: GCA_024362625.1. Classification (NCBI taxonomy): domain Eukaryota; kingdom Metazoa; phylum Chordata; class Actinopteri; order Siluriformes; family Siluridae; genus Silurus; species Silurus asotus. The sequence continues at coordinate 12,891,619 of MU564352.1, forward strand.
TTAAAAGATGTGAGTAAATCTTGGCCTGTCTCTGCCATTCACCTGCTCTTTGTGTTCAGAGCGGAATGTCTGGCTCTAGCAGAGAACAGATCTGGTTACATGTGAACAGAGCTCCCTTTTTAAGAACATCAATTAACCCGTGAGCTCTCCCGCTCTGCCAAAAAGCTCATTGTGTTTATCCTCCAACCGCACAGCCAATGGTGCATCTATCTGACACAGACGCAAGGGCATCTGGAGCTCCATTTCCTATTACATACACGCTCGCACAGGTGCATGTGAGGTTTTTAATATATTGTATACCCAAGCATTAATCTTTAAGTATCCCTGATTGATCTTAGTATTAGTATTTGAATGCTTATATAAGCCATGAAATAACATTTATCAAAGCAGATGCATTATTATAAGTAAAATAATGGAGTGGTGTTCTCCAGAAGCAAAGTTACAATAAATAATTTCCAATCAATTTTAAGAATTATTGTGTCCTATCTTTTAGAAAGATTTCATGAAACTACTACAAATCAACTCAATAACTCTTTTTCTTTCCCCTGTGAACATTATTATATATGTAGCATAGTTTTATGGCTTAAAATGGATGATCATGCACTTCAAAAATAAGAATTAAGAATAATGCAGTTACCAAGGAACTGGAAATATCACAGATATTTGAACAATGATTTAGTTTAGACCTAAAATATAATACAATATGAATAATAAATAGTAGCAATGTAATATAACAAATTTTTTGTATCTGTTTTAAGAGACTATTTTAAAGGGTTATAGCGTTTGTTGTGTTTATTTAATGTAAACCTGAAGCACAGTGCTGTACTACTTAGTGATATCACTGCAGGCAGCCATGGAGGAATCCAGCGCTGGTCTGTGCACGCTCAGTGCAGTCCAACGAGATTCCTCACTTCACTGGGTGAGGTCAAACTATAACTGCAAATTAAATGGAGGAAGTCATTTAGTTTGGCATGTAAGTTGCATAAAAAAATTCAATATAAATAAAAAAGACGGTTGTGACATACCTGGATAGAGATTATGTACTCACTCACTGAGGGAACTCCCCGGTTTGTTTAAAAGAGAATTTTGGTGGAATAAAGGGTGCAGCATATACTTTATAACGTTATGGTACAATCTGTCAAAAGCCTTATAATGTGTTACTTATACTTCTTACTTACTTGTCTATGTGATTCAAGGAGGATTTTTCTTTTTTTCTCTCCAGAACAGGTATAATAGGTAATAATAGTTATATAAATTATTTTTTTTTAAATTGATCATTGCTAATAAGTGGGAGATAGAGGTTTAGTTTTGGAAAGTCACACACAATTAAGCTTTTTAGCAAAAAAATAAAATAATATTAAAAGCCAAAATAATCAAGGTTAATCTCTTCCAATTCTCCATTCTTCCTCAAAAAGAGAACAAAAACAACTAAACAAGACAATAAGGCCCCAGTTTACGACACACACATATAGTCTGTTTACTTCCTGATATATGAGGGTCAGGTAAATAATTTGAAAGAAATTTGCATAATCGAGATCCATCCTCCCCCTTCCCACCCCCACCCCCTCCATCTCTTTCGCTCTTACATACACACACAAAACAGATGGTAGGCCAGGATACAAGGCTGTAAAACAAGCCTGTTCTTTATGCACACCTTCTTTTTGTGTAAGACACACACACACAAACACACACACACACACACACACACACACACCAGGTATCATTTCTCATCAGGGAAATAAAAGTGATTTGAGGTAAAGCAGAATGAAGATTCTGTCAGAAGACTTTATAATTTAATCAGTGATAAATAACAAAACAAAACCACAGGTTGACTCTAAAATCTAAAACAATAATTTTTTTGGACTGTGGAATACTTTTATAAGCCCCTTAAATACTCACCAGAACACTAAATACATTAAAGAACATACTACACATGCTACATCATTCAACTCATCCTACAGATATTTTTGCAAACTACGTCACCTATTAAGAACACTAATGCAGGTGAGGGTGTGTTTGGGCTGAAAGGGAGGCTAGAGAATGGATTACCGTAACTGTCAGTTGGTTCTAGGTGTGTCATTTTGAGTCAACTGTTACGCTGAGCAATAATTACCGGATTGTACGCTGACAGGCAGGTGGCCTAAATCTGGAGTGTAAATCATTTTTCAGATGCCTGAAAAAATGCTTAGAATTTTGTAATGACTTGGAAGAGCACATTAAAAAAAAACAGCCATTGATACAGCTAGCTTGATTTTGTTAACAAATGTATAATGGTTGGTGATTTTTGTTCCTTTTTTATTTATTTATTTATTTATTTTTTAATCAATGTGAAATGCAAATGCTTTAGTCATTTCAAACCTGCCATATTATTCAGCTATTCACATTAATTTAAGGGTCCCAAGCCCCAGGTCGTGACCCAGTACTGAGCCAGGAAAGATTTGCTACCAGGTCACAATAGAACAGTGCATTATTTATAGAACAAGAGCAATCTGATTACATCTGATCAGGAATTCAAATCAAACTGGAAATTTGACAGGTAATGTGTTTCAAAAAATGAATGCTAGCTGTTGTTACTACACTCAGTAGTAAGTGGCTAGTGTGTCCTATCACTGATTATCGGAATGCATGTCATGGACCAGTCCAGAGACCGTTAATCAAGATGGCAGACAACAATGTTAGTGCGTGCTTGGAACAGCATGTGGCAAAGAAATTTCTTGCGGATGAAGGCATAAAAATCATGAAAATCTACAGGAGACTTCAAGCATAGCACAGTGATGAGACGCTCAGCCTCAGTAAGACAGTTAAATTGTGTAAACGTTTCAAAGATTGAAGTACATCTGTCACTGATGATCCCAGTCATTGTGGTTCCTTAATGACAAAGTGAAGCAGGCTGTCCCAGGATGGTTAAGGCGTACTGACAAATTGTCAATGCTGAGTCTTTCCAGGCATTAGTTAATCATAAAATAATAATTACAAAAATAAATAAATAAATAAATGCACTTTTTACTGCTTGAGATTTTTTTGTTTGACTTACAAAAGGTTTGACTCGATATATATACTATATATTTATGTATATATATACACAAACACACACACACACACACACACACACACACACACACACACACTCTAAGCAAAATTAACACTGGAAATCACTGGATCTTACAGACATAAATAAAGATCAGAAATCTTTCACTTTAAAGTGTTTAAGTACATTTGGGGGAGAGTTTTTCAAGGCAATTTCGGATGCCTAATGTTTATTTTTTTTATGAAGATAATTGATCTAAGAAGTACTCTGGAGTAGTGTGGTATAGTATATTACCCTAACAGAAAAATCACAAACGTTTCACATGTGGTCATAGTTTCCTTCTACAAGTAGTATGTGACAGTGAATTCCACTTTTTTTTGTTTAATTATTTGGTCAATGCATGTAAAAGCAATTACTCATATATGAAAACTGCACGATGAATTAAACATACGCCCTCCGTGGGAAAAAAATGAACATGTAAATGAAATGAAGAGTGTGAGAAACCACGTGTGAAAAACATAAAACTGAATGTCCTGCATGTGAAACATCATGTGATGTTCATGTGACCTTTTTGTTGCAACCTGCGAGGCCTCCCTCTAATGGTTGCCAGATTTAATCTCCTACAAATTGACTGTACCTCACTATACACTGTCAGAAATAGTGCCACCATTATAACTGAATACTGTGCCTTTCCTTGTCGCTGGGATGTTGCTGCATGGGTATATGCGCACCTTTGATATGTATATTTTCTCTGAGAAGGCATATGTAATATAATTTTAATTAGATTTTAGGTTTTGAAAAAAATCAGTGATCTTTGAGGGCCAGTTCCGTTTATTAAATTACAAAGATAATATTATTGTACACTAGGATGTAACATTAATGGTAGCACCCAGCACACAAGGAAATATACAGTTTGATACATTATTTCTAAGAGTATTTCCTCTAAAAGCCTATTGTCTGATGACAGGTCAACTTAAAACTAATAACATCGTTGGAAAAAATAACAGAAGAGAAATGTGTTTGGAAATACCTGACACTGAATCTGGTTGCTTTGTGGCCACTGTTATTTTACACCTAATTGCAAACAATAGACTGAACCCCCACCTCAACACACAAATCCGTTATAATTGACGCTTCATTCTCATATTACTGATGGCACTGGTGACCGTTGACAATTAATACTTAGTATGTTTAAACCTAGAAGGTTGCTAAGGAGGGAATAAACCATAATTTCCTTCAGCACACTTATATTGTTCTATAAGCCCATTCACAATGGCACGACGGTTACCAGGAAACCAAGTTCCCAGGCAACATGTAAGTTGTTTACACTGCTTCTGTTTGGTTTGTTCAGCAGCCTCACTGTGCTGCCTCAGTGCTTTCTGTGTTTGAGACGACAGTAAAAAGCAGCAAGCCTCAGCAAGCGTTTCACCACAATTTAGAGTCATTGATTCTTTCATGGAGGTAAAAAAAATAAATAAGAAATTGTTTTTGTTATTGTTGTAGACCTTCTGCACCTGTCTAAAAAGTGACATTAGATTATAAAGACAATTTAAGGCAAGACACTACAGGTAGAAATAATGGGTTTTGTTAATGCCAATCACTTGTCATATTTTCTGGATAAGTTGCATAATACCTGCAAAACTGTAGACTTCACATTGGACATGATTTCATGTCAAATACCCCTAAAATGCTTGTTTCCTGTTATAAATGTAAAGCTATTTGCCATTATGATTTACAAGATCATTTCTGATTATAAATCACACAAATTAAAAAAGAAAAATCACTAGTAATTTTAGTTGCTAGATGACTGAGGTTCATTAAATTTTATATGTTCATTTCTATCATTGACTTAAAAAAATATTAAAGAGAAAATTTGATAATTGTTGTTTTGATGTAAGATTGCAGAGCCGAAGAACAAGTGGTACTGGCACTTATTCAGCATATTCTTCTCACAACATCCACACAAGCTGCAGGTGGGCAGGTCCTCATAACAGCCGGGTGGAAAATACTTTTTTCTGCTTCAGTAATCTAGGTCAGCAGTGGGCCGTGATATTGATAGTGATGTCAGCTGGGAGCAGGGTAGAGATTGTTCAGACCGGTGAGGCACTGCAGGGTGAAGATCATGTCTGCGTATACTCTTCAAAAGCCATGGAAGTACAGCAGGGGGAGGCTGAGGACGAAGAGCAGGGCCACCTGCCAGCCGTTCTGGGAAAGACAGTGACACTGGAGCCTGTGGGCAAAGATAAACAGCACAAGAGGACGAAGGTGGAGAAGTCTCTTGGGAGAACGCAGGACACTCGGGGGACTAAAAGAGAACAGGCGATCCAGGCAGATGGCACTGCAGCAGGTGTGTGTATATGTGTGCGTGTAAAGGGGAGAGGGGAAACACTGTCATTATCTCAAGTCGCTCTACTGTAGTTATTACTGCATCTTGCCCAGGCCAAATGATAATTAGTCTCCTGAGATTTGCATTGTCTTACCTGAGAACATTTGCTATAAGGAGAGCTTTAGAAAAAATTAAAAGCTGAATAGATATAGCTTGCAATATCTAGCTGTGTGATCATTCTGCTTTGTGAACACCAGTGAAAAATGCCTCAGAATTTTATTCCTAACTCTGGGTTAGGTAAAAATCTTTCAAATCAAACACAAAGGTCTGTTTTGCGTATTAAGTAACTGTAAAGTCATGATATAAAGAACCACATTTCTTGATCAGTGGCCTGTGATACAGTTGTCCTTCATTCCTCATCTAATATACTATAACAGGTAAAGTAAATTACTTTGACATTAATATAACAGACACAAAGCATTCAGATCTCTCCACTTCTAAATATTTGTTTTTGTCTGTTTCCATATTTGTAGCTTTTCAGACTGGAATCTATAATCCTATTCCTTGAATGTACTTTTTAAAAATGTAAACTGTTTTCTACATAATGTGGTCTCACCTTTTATTCAACCGGGAAGGGTGAAAGCTAACATTCTGTTAAAAATCTGCTCATGCATAACTGCATGATAGCAAAACACAATAGGAGGAAAGTGCCATCTTTCACATACTTAAGCTTACAGATATAAATTAATTTGTTACTGTTACTGTTACAGTGAACTAACCCTCCCACCCAGAGAGCCCAGAACACTTTGTAATCAGTGACAAGATGGGGAAAAAATTTTCGGCTGCACACTTAGAAACTCCATTTTAATTTCATACCCAATTTTAAAAAGTCCTCATTCTGTAAAAGTAGGCCTATTTAAAAAGACTTCAAATATAAATGCAAGTGCAAACAGAAGAATATCTCCTTAATCTGAATTGTGTGATGAATCAACTTGATTTGTTGTTTAACTGATCACGCAGTGGGATTTATATATTTCTTTATATTTTGCCTTTAGACTTTAACAAACAAATTCTGTGCACACCCTTAAATAATAGGCTAGATTCTGACAAATGTACGTAGCATAAATTCCAGCTTGAAAATGTCAATATAATAATAATTACATTGTATGCAGAATAAAAACAATATAAAAAAAAAAATATATATATATATATATAAAGTCTTCATTTAGGGAAACTTTACAAAAAATACCTTTTTGCTATATTTCTTCCTTATGTACATCTGGACAGACTTGGTTTGCATTTTGGAGCACACTCAGGGTGTGAACACAAGGGCTCATGTTAGCCATCAGAAACGAGCTGTACACAATCTACAGAGGAACAGAGACAAGAGCCAAGAAGAGCCACGGGGACCTGGGCCCTTCTTCTATTTCGGTGGAGGAAATGGGTCCTCAATGTGAGTGAGTGAGTGAGTGAGTGAGTGAGTGAGTGATGGGGAATGAGTGGTTGAAAATGAGTGAATGAGTGAGTGAGAATGAATAAGTGAATAAGCTGAGCCTGAATGAAAAATTGCCTCCTTTTTTTACAATTCCCAAAATTTTTTGCCCAATTTTCAGGTCCTTTGATTAATTATTATTGTCGTGTCTGGCTGCAAATTTTGCCGATAGCCTCTTAACTTAATTTTGTTTTTATTAATATGTTGGTATTAATATCGACAGATCTTTCCCCATCAAAAGCTACAGCAGATAACTGAGGTTATATAATAGAAAAGCACAGATAAAATTTATGACTACAGACACTATAAATGGTCAAACTTGTAATAAGTGTCAGGACAAATCATATTACCTGCCATAATACATGTGTGTGTGTGTGTGTGTGTGTGTGTGTGTGTGTGTGTGTGTGTGTGTGTGTGTGTGTGTATATGTGTGTTTATATATGCTTTATATGATATTTAGTGTTGTTCCATACTGTGAGAGCAAAGGCTGGCAGCGCATTTATGACAAAAACCGACTGGATTACAGACTGAAATGGTGCGAACTAAAATCTTCACGCACCTACTATCAATTCAGAGAAGGTGAAAACAAAAAAATTATGCACTTTCATGTCACCCCTCAACTTGTTTCAGTTGGCAGTTGGTTTTTTTTTATTTTTTATTTGTCTTTTTCTTCAAAGGAGAGCAATTGGTGTACCAGATTCCAAACAACAGGGTTCTGACCACTAAAATAGGACTTCTGAACAGTCTCAGAGAATATGAGAGGGTCAGCTGCAAGATCAACCATGGAAAAGGGCAAAGGTTGGTTTTGTCTATGTTATAATATTAATGCAGAACCATTGTGCAAATTGTAGAAAAAGATATTTGGTAATCTGACTGTACATTTCACAGTAATTGGTTGCCAATGAAGTATCATACAGATTTGACAATAAACAACAGGTAACATGTACTGGACTCTAAGATCTTACCTGATATAACATGACACATAATCCAGTACATTCATTCCTTTGCTTGATGCTTTTTAAGATAACAACTTACATTTACTGCAGGACACACTGAAGTTAAGGGTAAAGGGTCTTGTTTAAAGACCCAGTCATAGCGTTTGTCGGTGCTGGGACTTAAACAGATGATATACTAACTGTAACTCAAATCCATAACCACTGAGCCACCACAACTAGCACAACTAGGATGTACTGATTCAATCACATTGAAACAATCTAACCTTGTATTGTATTGCATTGAATCAATGTAACCTAGTTGTTGTGGCTTGGTGGTTAAGGCTTTGAGACAAACCTCTATTTTTGGGTATAGTGCAATACCATCAAACAGCTTAGTGTCCTGCATCGCCTAAAAATATATCAGCTAAATAAGCAGATATAGTGGATTACGCATTTTTTAAACATTACTGTTATTTACTGTACAATTTAATTCTACAATCAATATATAACAGTGTAGACACAAATAAGAAAAAATCTTTAAATACGTGTATAATGTATGTTACAAACTGTATATACTGTATGCATAGAGCAAAACTGTTACATGCTTGCCAATTTGCTATGTCAGAAGTCCTGTATTATTAAAATGTAATGAAATGAAATGTAGTGCATTATTTTCTTGTAGGAGACTGAAGATGTGTGAGTTCATTCCAGACACATTCCGTATGGATGTGAAAGACGAGAGGGAAGCCTTCTTTTCCCAGACAGACGGTATACTGTAACTGTGATCAGTGATTGAACCTTAAAAAAATGTGTTGCAGCTTAGGAAAACTCTTACCATGGTGAAAAGAAATTCTACTATATCTTCTCTTCTAACTCAACTAGTCTCTCTCCACACTAACATCTGTGTACAAAAAAGAATCTTTCGAATATCTAACGTTCGTTTTAATTAATAGTTTCTTATCAAATGAATATGTTATCTGTAAAGAATGTGCTTGGACGATAAAATTTAGGTGCAGGAGCATCATGAACATTTTGACAACCCGTATTTGAATTATTAGCTGAATTGCTTAGACTAAATAAACATTGCACTACAGCCCATAGACAAATTAATCTATTCTCACATGGCTTCTGACGAATATATTTTAAAATTTATAATTAGAGATATTAACAAAATATTTCGAACATTCTGTGAAAAAATCATACAATTGGTTTTGCGAAGCATGCCACATATTTACAATATTAATCACATTAGCATCTAGAACTGAAACAATAACAATCAGGAAGAAATTTGATTAAATAAAAAAAGTAATTTTAAATGTCAGGTGAATTGTTAACACAAATAAGGCCCACAAAGAGCCAAGGTTTCTGCATGAAACAAATCATACTGTGTTCTTTATCCAGGATTATATGCTGACAAAGGCCACATCTGGATCTGTAAACCGACTGGACTGAACCAGGGTCGAGGCATTTTCCTTCTGCACACGCCGGAGGATATTGCAGCCTTCAAAGGCAAGATGCAGATGTTAGCAGACAGCCATACAAACAAGAAGATACCTCTCTGTAGGTCACAAGCAATGATAGCTCAGCGGTGTGTATTGCAGCTCTACAACTATAGTAACTACAGTGTTTTTTTTTATATATGTATTTACACAAAAAAAACGTTTTGCATCTATAAAGGTACATCCAGAACCCTTTGCTCTTAAAGGGCAAAAAATTTGACGTAAGATCGTACTTTCTTATTGCCTGCACCACACCATACATGGTGTTCTTTCGTCATGGTTATGTTCGGCTGACCTGTGACCTTTATGACTTAAAGTCCAACAACCTCACCGCACACCTGACCAATCAAGTGAGCTCTCATTTATTCACATAACATAATGTTCAAGTTTGCACAGACACAAAAAGTTGGAAAATGCACTCTGTTCCCAGTTCTGATCACATCACTATCTATGATTTTTAACACAGTATATGCAGAAAAAGAATCCTCTGTACAGCACGCTGAAGGAGGAGACAGTCTGGTCCATGGAACACTTCAACACCTACATTAACGAGAAGTTCGTGCTGCTGAAGGGTCTGCCTAGAGACTGGGCTTTGAGTGTTTTTACAGTGCGTTCTTTTAGTTTGGTGTAACATGTATAAAAGTCTTTCTTGTCATCGTAGGAACGAAATTACCATGACTACACCCAAAATTCACAAATTAACTCAAGACTTAGGTGTCAGGTGAATAGAAATTGACCAAATAAATGAATTAAAATACTATGGACCTACACTGCATTTCCAAAAGTATTGGGACACCAGGTTTTCCATATGCATCTTCAAGCACAAGTTAGACACACTCAACTGTACAGGATGTCTTTGGATGTGCTAGCATTACATTTTCCCTTCACTTGTTCTAGGAGACCCAAACCCATGATAATGCCCCTGTGCACAAAAAAGCTTAGCTAAAGATAATGCTTACATAGGTGGAGTGAAAGATCTTGAGTGGCCATCTATAGAGATTTGATCTCAGCCCTATCGAACACCTTAAGGATAAAATGGAACATTGACTACATGCCAGACCTCCTCACACTACATCAATACTTGACTTTACTAACACTCTTGAAGCCTTCTTCGAGAAAAGCAGAGGTTATTAAAAAACAAATAGGAACTTAATGTGGAATAGGATGTTCAAAAAGCACAACATTGTCAGGTGTCCACAAACTTTTGTTTGCATAGTGTATTTCTTAAACTTAGACTAGTGTAATGTGTCTGCTGTTTACTCAAGGAAACATAAGGTCAATCATTAACACGTGAGAAATGACTAGACTACTTATTCTTAGGTAAGAGTAAGACTTGAATAACACTGCATCTAAGCAAAAATCCTGCATATTGGAATCTGTTTTTAAATATAAAATATATTTAAAAAATAATATATATATATATATTAGGGCTGCAAACATATTAGGGATATATATATATATATATATATATAGGGGTCGTCATAACTTATCTCCCTTATAAGTAGAGGACTAAAGAAATAAGCCAGTCTGAAATCAACCACAAAAATCTGCCATGATGCATACATCTAGCAATTAAAACCATCTGTGTGGAAACTGGGGATTAACGTATTTATGTATTACTTACATTGCCACAATATCTTTAAAATATTTACAAGAATATTTTGCCATCATGCTCTATGTTGAGTTTGGTTTCACTAATAATAAACATACATTGGCATAAAGCATTCATTTTTATTTATGGACCTGTTGATAAAAGTATTAAAAACTGACATCATAATACAAAAATACAAAAGTATTAATTTAAGCTACATTTAGAACAGATAATTATGTGCGATAACTCATAAAACATTATAATCGATTGACAGCCATAATATATATTGTATACACATACATATGTGTTGTGTCTCACAGAGGAGAATGCAGCAGATCATAGCTCACTGCTTTCTGGCTGTCAAATCAAAGCTGGAGTGTAAACTGGGCTATTTCGATCTGATTGGCTGCGACTTTTTAATTGATGACGACTTTAAGGTGAGATAATATTTTTGCACTACTACAGCATCTGTAAATAACCTAGTACATTATTACTCCAAAAACATAAAATGGCAGCATTCACTAGATCTTCCACTAAAACAGAGCACCAGCTACTACTACTACCACACACACACACACACACACACACACACACACACACACACTTTATGGGACACAGTTTTCTGTGCTAAATGAATGACTAGTCTTATATGTTTATATGCTATATCATATGGATTTGTGTTAATATAAAATGACTGAATGTTAAGGGTTTAATTGTACACATGATTCACGGTTCGATACCTACCTCGGATTTTGTCACAGTTTGGTTCAATTTTGGTATGTTAGGGGGAAGATATGAAAACCTAATTTTTTATAATTGCAGTTTATTATTAATTATTTGAAAAACATCAAAAGTTGACATAAAAAAAAAAAAAAAAAAAGGAAAAAAAATCAATTACAATAATTTGGCACATATTTAAATAATTAAATAATACTAAATACATGGGAAAATGTAATTCAATAGTTTACATTTGGTAGACACGATTGAGGTAATACAGATGTGTATATAAATGTATTTACATAATTTATTATTTAATTTTCTAAAGATATGATCTACATAACTGTTCTACTTATTTCAGTATACTTTAACAAATGTCTTCGTTCCTTCAATCCTTTATTCATTCACTCCTCCGATATTTGAAATTGTCAGGATTTTCTCGTTTTAAGAAAAATTCTTGAAGCTGGACATAAAAAACTGAAGAATCCATAGCGCTAACGTTAGCCGCTAGACACTTACTGGTTAGCGGACAATGCTAACACTATGGATTCTTTTTCTTTTATTTTTTAATGCATGAGCAAAACAAATCGTATTTACAGTATATAGTGAGTAGCCAAGACACTGTGCTAACTTTAGTCTCTTTTTTTATACCCCTGGCTTTGTTGTGTACATTTTCAAGTTTATTGATATTAAAAAAATAAGAATAAATAAAAAAAAAAAGTAAAAAAAAAAAAAAGTAAAAAAAAAAGTAAAAATAAATAATAATTATAATAATGTGCTCAAAGTGCGAGGCGGAGACTAAACAAACTTGGGTTCCACCATTTAATACTTTCCTAAGGGAACTCAGATTGTAATTATGCTCCGCATGTAAAAAGGATTGCTTTAAAAGACCTGTACTGGTTACACCCCTACTGAATATACTAAATAAGAACCCAATACTATACCAATTCTAAAAACTAGAATATATAATACTCAAAAAAAAAGTGCTAATTAACTACTACTAATCAATTCATGTAAGCACTTTAACTAGATTCTTACTTATTAACCATGAATTCATGTCTTATGTGTGAGCCCCTGGACTTCAAGTGTTTAAATATTAAAAGTGATTTGTTTATATTCCAGCTTTCAGAACAAGTTTCAAACATCATGGTGCACTCAAACCCAGTCCCACCCTTTGGTGTATTTTAAATTTAACCCATGCCAAGCAGTTGCTAAGCAACTCATGTTCCTTCAGTAGTAAACATGTAGTCCCTAGGCCAAAGATACTCACTTACTGCATGTTTACGCCTTCGCATGTGTGCAAAGAAAAGAAATGAAAAGCAAAAAGGCTTCAGAGTTCATTCACAGAAGGTTATACATCTGAGTGACAAATTTGAAAGAAAAATCAATATAACATGTGGGCCATTACAAGCCACCATAACATCTTTAGTGCATTGATTCTACAAGCCTCTGGAACAGGAGAAGTAAACACATTCATTAGTTTTTTGCCTTCAAATTTCTAATACTTGCTCAAATATGTCCAAATTGTTCTCATACCACCAGTGTATAAAGGATTCGCCAGCAGTGCATGGGTGGTCCTCGTCCCCTCTGCATAGGGTGGGTGGAGTCATTGTGCAAGAGACCATTCTTGCAAGCATACATTTTACACATTCTCACCCAGAGTTAATATTTATTGAGAATGTGAACTCATAGGATAATCAGTCAAAAGAACATATTTGCGGTGAAACTTCTTTTCTAAGGGTTTAAGTTTGAGCTAAACCTGACCAGCAAAATGCTCAAAGCATAACAGAGCCACATTTATTTCTTTAAAACTGTTACCTGCCTATATGTATTAACCTATTTCCAGTGTAAGATTAGCATTGTCTAAATCGTTAACATGTGAAAGAAGTGGAAGCTCTATTTGACCATGCAGTATTAACATGCAGATGATCAGAGATCCTGTGTGGCTGGTGGATGTGTTCTGACAGCTGTAACTTTCGAGCTAAATTCACAGTGTACTTATATGCAGTTGCTAACTTAAATATGTGCAATTGAAGTCTTAAACAAGAAGTAAGTGTAAGAAGTAACCACAGTTTCACACACTTTCTATTTGGGTTTGTTCTGGTTATCGAATCAGGAAGTAGAAAAATATTTACATTATTAGCATCTATCTTTACAGGTAGGACATGAACCTGTGTTGCTGTGCTTTCAGTTGATATTTTTTATCTAATATTTATTGGATAATATTACATTTTATATACTTTATAAAAACAAAATACAAGCATGGCTAGTGAAGAAAGGATGCCATCTATTGGCTAAAATGTGATAAAAACATTTTATTTTTAATATGTTACATGTATAGATATATTTTTTCAGATAAAATAAAATCTGTACTGTATTAGTAGTATACATTATTCTCTCCTGTTATGTGTATATATTAATATCTTTGTAGGTCTGGTTGCTAGAGATGAACTGCAATCCTGCTCTTCACACTAATTGTGAAGTGCTGAAAGAGGTGGTGCCTCGAACAGTCACCGAAACTCTGGGTGAGAATGAGTATTGCAATAATGTATATTTATTCCAAGTGCATTCACAATTATAATTCTAGCACTCATAAACATCATAGCATACAGTATCAGTTTCTGTTTTTGTTTTTTCAGACCTAGCCATGGAGATCTTTAATAAATGCCGCTGTGGCCTGCAGTTGTTACCCCTGTGCAGCCAGAAAGATTTTGTGCTTCTGCATTGTGGTGGCACAGCATCCATGTCCTTCACCAAACAAAGAAGCAGAATTGCAGGATGCTCCAAAAGGCAATCCATCTCCAAGAAAACACAGCAAGCCGTAAAAATTTCAGGTTGTAGCTAGACGTCGGAATACGTGCCCAGCTCCTTTCTTTGACTCCACAGGCGATTTCCTTCATACCAGCCCATCTGTACTGCAGCCTAAGCTAAATTTAGCTAATGAACAAGCTACCTCATTCACTTCAGCCAAATATCTTGTGCCTTTCTTAGGTTCCTTCTTTCTCCTGTGCTTCTCAGACACTGCTTATAATAAGGTCTTAGAAACAATCCAAAAAGCTAAGGGTACAAAACGAGCAAAATTTAAACAAAGTCTAATCTAACAAAAAACAATCTTACAGACAAGGACAGCAGCTGGAAGCAACCTGAAGTGACCTCTCAAAATGTAATCTATTAATTGGTGTTCAAATACAAATTTCTCTTTTTTTTTTCTTGTCCATGAGCACGATATTCTATCTAAAGTATTTGGGGTGCATCTGCCAAAGTTTTCGCCACTGAATACCACAAATTATTGGGTTTTTTTTCTTGTTTGTTAATGATTTTTTTTTTTTTCTTGAAACACTATTACACAACATTTAAAGAAGAGATTTCATCTTGGTTTTTATTGCTTTGTAGTCTGTAAGCTACTCGCTGTTATAAACCATCATCAGTGGTTCCTTCCAGTCAAAATACAGTAAATATATTCTCCTGGTTTATTAAGGAGACTGCGTTAATTAGAGAAACACACATTTATTACGGTTTAACCCTAACCCTAAACCTAACTGTATATTTGCTGCCTTATTCTCTGCTAAAAATTAAAAAAAAACATTACCTTTAGCATTTCTGTTAGCATTACCCATGATCCTCTGCCTCAATTGCTAAAGAGCCCAGGCTGAGCCAGTCATGCTGAGTGAGGTGAAAAAAAGAGGGAAATTCGTGTCCATGAACATGAATCAGTAAATTAAAGTTTGAGACTATATCACAAAATGCCTGTAGATTGTGTTGTACCTAATGATGATTCCCACATCAAGTGCAAGCTGATGACTGAAGCTGGATAACCACAGCATATTAATGCCCAGAAAAAGATGGCGTCAGGATAAAGATACATGATACAGTAACATGCATATAAATAACGTGTACTGTTCATGCCTGTATAAGACCTTCCAAACAACTGAAATAAGCCTACATAAATAAATGGATCTCAGAAATTTCGGTGCGCTGAGCTACAAAGATACACATCAAGATTGTAAGGTAATCGTACTTTGATTTAAACAGCTGATGGGAGTTTATCTCTTATGAAGATTTAGTAATCACATCTTGTTTCTTGTGAATGTGAATTGTCCAGATTTGATTTAAAGTTACATTGAAATCTGACAGCAGTTATATTGATTTGAATGCAAATTAAATATTGTAATTATCAAAGTGAAAAATGTTTTTTTTTTATTTACATGTTATGTGCTAAGCTTGTAGTTTCTAGTCAGATTAGCAAAGCCAGTGAAGCATAATATCTAAAGAATTCTTACTAGAACCACCAAAGATTATCACTACCACTTAATTATTTTAAATAATATCTCTCTTTGACAGAATGAGATTAAATGTGTTTTTTTGTCCACTTTAAACGGTTAGGGGGAAGTAATTGCAGGTAGGAAGTAAATTTATGCGTGGAGGAACTGAAGAAATGTTAAACCACACTCATCATAAGACTGGTTTAAGGAATCATTTGATCAACTGGCACTGAAATGTGCATGTAAAGAGGAAAGAATTTGTTTATTTGTCAGAAGCTAGGGTGAATGTAGGGTAAAAGGTTCAAATGGTTTGGTACAATTTTAGTTTCAGTGCTGTGGCAACAGTAAATGTTGTTGAAAGTAATAAGTATTACAGTGCAATAAATTGAAAACCTTATATCTATTGAAGAACTACAAACATAATTTCTTTTTCTGCTAAGTGATAAATAAATGTAGCACCAACACATTCTGTCATGCACACAACAGTTAACACAACGCGTCATTCACAGATGTGTTCAGTATTGTTATGGCTACAAATATCTCGGAGAAGTCTTTACAACCTGTAATCATTTTATCTGGGTAATACATGAGCAGTGTTGTACATACAGGTATAGCCTCATGGCACATTGGATTTAAATAACAGTTACATTAGTAGAGGTGGAACAGGGTTACTAGATGGCTTATGCTGAAACTGGAGATGACTTGATGAGGAAGTTGGTTTGGCCACAGCTGCGTCACTGCACACACTGACAGGAAGAAAGCATACACCACATGGTTCTGTCATAAACGTCTGCTCGCTTTTCATCAGAATTCACCTAATTTTTTTTGCCTGTTTTTTTATATGTAAACAAATCTTTGAGCCAGGCCCTTTTCCAAATCGTTTTTATCCCTTTCTCCTAAGCTGTTTGCGTCTTTCTTTCCCTTTGGCTGCTTTTACTTATCCGTGTACGAGATAGGTTGTTGGGGTTTTGGGGGCACAAGGGCAGATGGCTGTTGGTGTGTAGTTTAGTGAAAAAGCCACTGTATGTGGAGGAGTGGAAACAAAAGGAGAAAAAGAGGACTCAGCAGACATGGGATGTTGCAGCGTGACCCCGATAACCAAAGGAATCGATGATGTGGGTCCAGATGAGATTGAACTTCTGGAGATTGAGGGTGCAGGGTAAGAGCATGAATATTCCATCAGTGCAACTTTTTTACACAGATATGGCAGTGTGTTTCATACTGTACTATACTTCCTGCTTTGGATATTATTTTCTGGTGCCCTCCAAAACCATTGAGGTTTTAAAATAGTGAAATCTGTCTAGACGACTTTTTTAGATTGAAGTTCCTCCTAGTCATTGCATCTTATTATCAGCACAAATCTGAATATCCTTCAAGATGGCTACATAAAAAAAAAATAATAATTTGACACTTCCAATTTTACTCATTTCTAAAAGGATTTAAAACAGATTTTCATTTTGCAAGTACTGAATTTAAACATTTAAAATGTGTCTGAATTTGCTGTCATGCTCTTAGTAATTTCACTTTGCTCTGATAAGAACCAATATTTTGATGTTTTCAGCCCAAAATGGAAAACATAATTAATTCATTAGACTTTTACAGTTTTTTTAAATGTAGAATATTTAAGGGGATGGGTTTATTAGCTAATTAATGTTCCTATTTTATTAAACTCTCAAGCATTTCACTAAAGGGGATACCCAAAGAATCCATAATGCAGTTCTGTATCTGGGTGTGATGTAATAAACGTAATTGGGAAGCATTCCAGCATCCAAGTTTAATTGAGATAAACATGCTCATAAAAAAATCTATGGAATTTTACTGTTTGTGCTCCAACTATGAAATAATTTGTCCATAATAATTTGGCAGATGTTGCTTATATAAAAATGAGTGCAAATTACTTGGTTTCAAAATAATTAACAATGTTATTGTTCATATAGTTTGGATTTTCTTTTTCTGCATGCAGGTTTGGTTTGCATGTGTCAAGTGTATACTTTATTGTACGTTTATGTTATTTTTTAATGTAAGAAAAACGCACAATAGAATAAACTGAACAAAATAATATAGTAAAGATAATCAGAAATATTTGCCAATTTGCAGGTCAGATATAACAATAAGCTAGCAAATGACAATTCGTTTTGCTACCTGCTAAATAAGCAGTGTGAAAAGCATCAGCTTTACCACTGATAAAAACCCGGATGTTTCCAACAAATGAAAGGCATATCTGCTACAAATAAAGCACCACTAATAAAGTGTGAAACTAACTAAAAGAGTGAAACATTTGTGAGCAGTCTGGTGCCTTACACAGGGTTGGGTGCATCAATCCTCTCATTAGCAAACTGCAGGGATTAAACTGGGATGTAATCAGCAGCTTACACAATGCATGTGCTCAAAGAGTGATAGGGATCAACCAGCAAAACCCTCACACCCATCACAACAGGATGCCCAGGGCAACACAAAAACAAATTAGATTGTCTGCCTCAACATTGTCTGCTGAACAGCTTAGACCAGTGAATCACAGGAGCAGTGGTTAACATTATTGCTTACAAGCAGATATACCGAGCATGTGTGGGTCACATGGTAACTGTTTAACCTTCATTGCCCTCTAACAATAATCTGCTTATGTCTAAAGATCCTTCAAGTGGGGCAAAGACTTGTAGAAGAATGTAGAAGCACTCTACAGTGGTTAATAACTGCTATAATGACAAAATCATCTTATATTGTATATCATATCATATTGATGAAATTAGTAGGTGTTGGAAGCCAAGTCAAACTAGAGCTTTACGGTCTACAATACTAGCATAATGTTTTCAGGCTATGGACTTTAGGAGAGAGCAGGCTGCAGGTTTCTTTAAGGAATGACACAGATGAACCACCACAACGCTCTCCACCTGCAAGGAATCCTTTAGAAGAGATGGTATAAACATTCCTTTAATTTTTAAGGAAAACTAAATTTTTATAAACTTTAAACTATACTAATTTTTCTTTTTAATCTTTCCTAAGGGGCCTGACACGATCAGTGCGAAAGTGTTTGCTCAGAAACGGCGCTCACAAGCATGTGTGCAATTTTCTGTAAGTGCGACTGTATGTATGTATGTGTTTATGAATATATATATATATACATATATATATATATATACATATATATATA
>MU564352.1:12911964-12933627 GCA_024362625.1 Silurus asotus
TATATATATATATATATATATATATATATATATATATACATATATAAAATTTTATAATTTTATATTCTTTAAGTATCTAAATGGGTTAGAAATAAATTAATTCTGATTGGTCAACAGGAAAACGTGTATGTTTGCATTTGTGTTTCAGTTCTAATTACTCTTTTTATCCCTCAAGGCCTCAGATTCAATCTATGCAAAAGAGTCTTCTGAGAAAAGAAACTCACAAGTAGGTCTGCAATTTCAATAGAAACGTTACACTGATATTCAGTATAAACCGATGACGATACAATAAACCTTTACACTATTAAGAGTTAAAGGGGTTGTATTTGTATTAAACAAGAGTCCTGTTTACCTTTAAATCTGATTGTTCATATTAAATTAGTTGATACTCTAAAACTTTTGGTAAAAGGACATTTGTTTGCAAGGAGTCTCTGTGTCAAGTCTTGCTTTAGACAGAACTGAAGCTATAAGTTTAAAACAGGAATTTCTTTTTTTTGGGTCGTATCTTACTCACTGTAACTGAGTAAAACGTATGACATGTCACTTAATGAAAAGAATATTGTAGTATATAAGAAATAAAAAGAATTTGAAGACATGCTGCTAATCTGCTTTGCTGTATCACACCATGCTGTCATTGGTATTTCCTTAAACCACTACATACATGTTTCCTATTAACACTACATGTTTTATTCCTAACTTACAGGTATAATAATTATAAATGTAATAATTTTGTCTTATCTGTTGCCTGTAAGGTTGTACTATGGGGCCAGACTACAGAGGAGTTACACCAAAGGCTGTACACTCATCCAATACGAGACTGGGAGGGACGAGCGCCACATGCATATGGAGACATCATTTACTCTTCAGTAGTTTTTACACATAACAGCTGCACAAAGGTAACCAGGTAGTTTTTGTTGGTTCATCAATTTAACAAAGTTACTCACTGTAATATGACAGTCATCACTAGCAACAAAATACAGGACCTGTGAAGTGCTAAAAATATTCCATGTAAGAAAGATTTTGTTTGATAGCCACACACTTCATGATTTCCATGATCTAAACGAGTCACCATGTGTGTGTTTCTGTTTGTGCGTGTGCATGACTAAAACAGATCTTATCTTTTCCACAGGTTATGAGCGAAAGATATCTGGTTCTTTTTTCTTTCCATTTATTAATCCTTGCCCTGGACAAGTCAACTTGTGAATTTATCTACGAGGTAGGTTCTTGGAAATCACTTTTAGCTTTCTGACATCCTGTACTTCTATCAACATTAAAAGGTATCCAACCATATTTAGTTCATAATAATAACATCAGTGTCAGGCCAAATTTAGCACAACTTCCTGTTTATCCTTTTTTTTAATTCAACATAAGTGTAATAGACACAAGTGGCTACAGACTTTAGTAATCGATGATATGTTCTTACACTCTCTCTCTCTCTCTCTCTCTCTCTCTCTCTCTCTCTCTCTCTCTCGAGCATCCTCTGCAAACAATTTCTTTTAAGACAACAGACGTTTAAAAAAAATAGTCGAAGTAAAGATGAATTGGCATGGAAAATGTACATTCTAAATAAAAAAAAATATCTAAATTCTAAAATTAAAAAAATCATTCCTTTTTCACCATCACTAATGAATTGCTCATTGTGGATCCAAATATTCATTAAAAAACCCTTAATAAAAAATTTCTATTGTTAAAAGCACAACTTAGACAAATTGGAATGAAAATGAATTGATTCCACTGAAACAAATTCAACTAGAAATTCAGTGGGAGAATGTGTGCTATCAAATGCTATATTTATCCCTATTTTCACACAAATAATCTCCCTTTAAACAGTTAGATAAAATTGCTGCACTCTTCTTTTACAACTATCAAGGGGTATAAACAATGAAAAGCGATTATCTCAGGCAAACAATGCAAGAAGTAAAGCCAGTATTAGGTTGCACACTAAAATGCTTTCTTGTGCTGGAAAAAAGGTATTGGAATGACTAATTTTCCTGTCCAGCATGTCTCTGAAATTCTCTCACAGCTATCGGATCGTCTGGCCTTTGGAACAGTCCCTGTATAGTAAAAGAATGGTATAGTAATATTTAGAGTTATATTTTGGTTGTTAAAGGTAACACATTTGGAAGCAAATCAGTCTGCACATAAAGGCTCTAAAAAACCTCCAAATATAGTATTTGATTTCTCAGCATGTAAAAGTCATGACTTTGCTCCAGTTCAGAACAATATTGTTCTCTATACATTCATTAAGAAAGTAGTCTGAGATGAAAGACCTGTAGACCAAAATGATTTGCACAGTTCCAAATATATGTAATCATAGCGGGCTCTGTCTGAGTACTTCAGTTTAATCACACTTAATTTACATGTGCAAAATATCTTTCTATCTCTCTCTTTCTCTCTCTCTGTCTGTCTGTCTGTCTGTCTGTCTGTCTGTCTGTCTGTCTGTCTGTCTGTCTGTCTGTCTGTCTATCTATCTATCTATCTATCTATCTATCTATCTATCTATCTATCTATCTATCTATCTATCTATCTCTATCTATATAAAATGTATTCAAATAAATGGAATCTTATCGCACTATTTAATCCCTGTGTATTTTTCAGGGCTGGGACCAGCCTGTATACTGTGTTTAGTACAAAACAAAAATAATTAGCCAGAATCAGTCAGTTTTGTACTGCAAACATCAAAGATTTAACTTGTCAATACTGGGAAGTGACCATAGTATAAACTGGATAAACCCCAGCTAATTGTGTGTTACATGATTGTAATGCACATCTAGAGGCAAAAAAAACATCTGGTGCAAAGCATACCTAGCATTATCCCTTATATATTTCACAGTAGGTTAAAGAAAATTCAATTAAAATGATGAATAAATTCATGAAGTATCAGAAAGAAATGTAACAAATAGTTACCAACACAAACCCTTTGCCAATTTCCTATATCAGATATTTGAAGACAAACAGTCTCTAGCACAAATGCACATAAGCAGAACTTGACTCTGAAACCTAGAGGGAGATCATGAGCTCAGGAAATATAATGTAGGACTGTACCACCAGTTCAACCATTCACATGACTCTATTTGCTACATTTAATCATTTTTATGTACATTTAAGTGTATATTTATATAAATATCACTACTTTTTTATGGAACTTAAGTCGATCTGGAGCCTAGAAATAACTGGATATGTGAAAAATCATACCAATCAAAATATATTAATAAATAATACAATAATTAAATTATAATGGTTTACACTAAAAAAATAAGAAAATACAAAGTGGTGTCACTTTAAATGATAAAGGTTTATACCAAATCCTGAAAGTTTCTTTGCATTCTTGTATTGTTCCACTAATGTTAAATAAACATCTGTTTCACATTAACAGATATCTAATTTTTTTTAATTTCCTTACCTGCTGGCATTTCCTCCCAGCTAACTTGTGAAAGGTATGATAAAGGGCAATAAAGGGCATTATTGATCATGTGTTTGGGTTTTGGACTTTGATGTGTCACACACTGAATACGAATGAGTCAGGCTTTTGCTCACTGATGAGTCTGTTCAACATGTGGACACTATTCAGGAACTGAGTGATTTCATGACTGGGTGCTGTTTAACTCTTGGAACACTTAAAATGAAACTATCATTTTCAACAAGGAACCAACATAAACATGCATTTAACTTCATTTCTCTCTCTTGTATTTAACAAGGTTTTCTTGCTGAGAATGGCTGCATTTTACTGTTAAATGTCTGAAAGTGGCAGGTTTGAGTTTTCATTAGTAGATTATTAGCAAAATGTGGTTAATCAGCATCCATGCTAATAGAAAGAGATCCACTAAAGGTTTTACCTTGTTCATGATTTGTTCTTTTTATTTTTATTTTTATTTCAAAATATTAAAGAAACAAAAAAAACCCAACATTTAGAACACTTACACTATTTTCTTCCCATGAAGTACAGATAACACAACTTCCTGTTGATCATGTTACATGAGGAGTATTTATTTATACTTTATTTTACATGCCTATTTAAATATGTAATATCAATAAAACATAATAATGTGATGATATACATAAAGTTTAGCTCTGATTATAGTTACCTTAGTAAAAAATGTGTTCAATATTACAAAAAACATGACAAATTATTTATAATTATATATAATGCATACTGCCCTGGGTTTAGTACATGAAAGATGACTGATTAAAATGGGAGAATAGAGTGCATGAATGTTTTCAGTTTATATGATTCTAGTTAAACTGATATCTGACCATACTGTGTGTGCAGGGTATACTTCCTCTTTCAGCAATTGAGGTGAGAGTGATTTCTCAGCACGATCCCCATGCTCCACACATGTTCGAGATCAGCGGTTAGTAAAGTCTTCCTGTGTCAAATGCATCACCTTCTAAAGCAAATAAGAATCTAAAGCTAGAGAGTAATCGTTTCACTTTTTTGTTCTTTGTTATCCTGCCCAGGGCTCATGGTGGACTCTAAGAGTTTTATCTGTACCAGTGCTGCTGAGCATAGAATCTGGATTGAGAAGTTAGAGGACAGGAGATGCAAGTCCCTTAAACAGCAGCTCAGCCCTTCTCACAGTGCTCTCTCTTACCTGGTACACCACATACATGCACAAAAAAAATTTCAGCACTGGGAAAGGAAGTAAAGCTTGTAAAACCATTGTGTTATACTCTCTACTTCCTGTCTTTAAAGTAGATGCATTAATAATAATATGCATACAAGTAGTGATGTTAAAGCAGTTAGAAACACATATCTATCTATCTATCTATCTATCTATCTATCTATCTATCTATCTATCTATCTATCTATCTATCTATCTATCTAAACTAAAACCCTTTAGTATTTACATCTCAACTATACAACTCAGATCAAATGAAATTTGGGAAAAAGTTAAAGAAGTTTACCAAAAAAATTTCCTCAATCTTAAAAAGTTTGTTTGATGTTTCTAAACCACTCTTCCTAAAAGGTTAGTGGAGCTTTGTGGAGATGGGCTTTTGATACACTACCATGTCTAGAATTAGAGTTAGGGTTAACCAAGTATATTTTAGAAGATGCTAGCTTTTGAGCAGAGGTACAGTTTACTTTTAAACTAGCATTAAGCTAGCATTGTAGAGAAGTACGGTGTACATTTTATGTGTTAGCACTGAAAATGATGTACAGTGGTAACCTTTTTGTATGCTAGCATTTATAGAGAGGTGCATTGCTGTACGTTTTATATGTTAGCATTTGGAGGGAAATACAGTTGTGTACTGTTTATACACGTTGTGTTGTAAGAGAAACCTGCTGAACCAGTTAGTAGCAGCTAAAACACAGGCTGGGCTGGTCAAACTGGTAAAACATTGTCACCAAGTTAACTTCCAGCTTCTTTATTATATGACAATATTTATCAATATATATTTTATTTCCTTTTTTTATCATTATTATTATTTAATTCATGTTAATGTTTTTTGTTTCATTTTGTAATAATTAAATATAATTAATTATATCATGTTATCATATAGAACTTGACCAGACCAGACTGTGCTTTGGTAGATTTTTTTTATTGAACAGAAGTTCAAATGTGCCTATTTGTAGTACAATAGTAGTGCACTATTGTTTTAGTTTTTAGATTAAGTAATATGGGCATAGTATGCAATCTTTTTCTTCTTTTAGCTTCTCCCATTAGGGGTCGCCACAGCAAATCATAAGTCTCCATACCCCCTGTCCTCTACATCTGCCTCTTTCACCACATGAATAAAACTCCTTTTTAGCCTTCCTCTTTTTCTCCTTCCTGGTGGCTCCATCCTCAGCAGTCTCCTACCGATATACCCCATATCCCTCCTCTGCAGATGTCCAAACCTTCTCGATCTCGCCTCCCTCACCTTGTCTCCAAAAGTCCTTTATGCGCTGTCCCTCTAATAAACTTATTTCTAATTCTGTTCATCCTTGTCACTCCTAACAAAAACCTCAACATCTTCAGCTCTGCTACCTCCAGCTCCACCTCCGGTCTTTTACTCAATGCCACTGTCTTTAAGCAATACAACATCACAGGTCTCACCACAGTCCTATAAACTTTCCCTTTCACTTTAACAGATACCCTTCTACCACAAATCACTCCTGCCACTGCATAAATGCATAAATCCAATGCATAAATCACTAACGTTGATTAATTTGTCACATGCTTTTACTTATTATTTGTGCCATAAATAATAGAATAAAAATGCAGGGCAGATATAAAAATTATTTGGTTTAATATATCAATCTGGGTAAATATCTATCCTTTATTTTGATGGTAATATTTTAGATACAAATGCAAATGATAAATTCGACATTGTTAACATCCTCTCATACCACTGCATGCTTGGTTAATGCTAATGTAAACGTATTCACAGAAAAACCTAATAAATGTGAATTAGGTTATTAATAAGATGTCATGGAACACATTACACTTACGTAGAAATGACTGCTGACTTCTAAATGTTGTAGAAAATGAGCTCTTATACGCCATCATGTGGACAAAAACCACACTTAAAAACTGCCTCAACAGGTTTTTTTTTATGTGAAAAGCTGTATTTATTTATTTTTTTTCACTCTCTTACAGTTACCCTGTGATGAGAGCTGGAAGAGGGAAGAGTTGAAGAGGTACCTGCTGAAGTCTCCCATATTGCAGTGGGAGGGCTCCCCTATTCAGCACATGGGCCAACCTGGCTACCTCTCACTAGTCCACATAAGCAATACACAGAGACTGGTAAGTGTGAGAAATTTGAAGAAATACAAATGGCTTCTTTTATAGCTCTATGTCAAAGTGTGGGTTTGCCTTTTGCAGGGACCTCAGGAGCGTCTCCTTGTGCTCTTTCCCATGGACCTCCTTATCCTGTCTGTTGACAGCCAGCGGCTTTGGGTTAAATATGAGGTGAGAAACTCTGAGGTATAATTTTTCTCAACCATGACATTTACTAAATTATGGTACATACTAAATTAGGTTACATTAATGTTTGTGTAGCTGCCTGGGAAAACCCATTGATATGTTTAAAAGTAGGACAATATCTAAATACGAAAACATTGTCAACACAATTTTATTTAATTTGATTTATATATATATATATGTATGGGTGTGTGTGTGTGTGTGTATGTGTGTGGTGTGAAGAACAGGGAAATAAAGTTTGAATGATTTTCAGACCTCAGCCACAGTGACCACTGAGAGACTTTCTTTGAACCATTACACATTTTGGTCAATGTGGTCAGCTTATAGTTGTCCAAAGATATACTGAATACTGGCGACTTCTCACTACAGGGACGTCTACCAAGGAAGAGTATCAGAGCTCAGGAGCGATCAGCCCGGCACGGGAGACTCGAATTTGAAATTACAGGTTAGTTGTGTTGTTCGAACACATTTAGACATTTAAAGATGGAGACACAATAAAATATTGTAAGTATTTAGTAGAAGTGGGAGTAACACTTAAGGGCTCTCTTTATAGAAATACAAGCAAATTTGACATCCACCTAAGCCTTCTAGGACCATCATATACAATCTACGCTACAACGACTTTGCTTTTGTGTATTGTGAGGTCGTGTTTTTGTTGACGTCACTATGACATTTTTCCACTGATCGTCATGCCTGTTAACTCTTAGCTTACTGTACTGCTGGTAGGTCAGAAGCACACAATGCTGGTGTAGCTTGGTAGCTTACCAAGTAAAAAAAAAAAAACAACAGACGTTTTTTAAAGACTTCTTCTTCTAATTAATCAAACTTAGCTTAAACAGCTACTTTTTTATTATAAAACACTTATGATCAAATGATTACCTGCTATTGCATGTATATATATATAAAAAAAATATTCTTTCTCAAAAATTTTATATTTATTTGGGTTCAATCAGTCAGTATGTTGTATTTTATTAGCTTTTTTTATTTTAAAGGAGACTTTATGGAAGCTCTATTGGTTTCATGCACTTACCCAGAAGACTACCAGAGTTGGATTTTCCAATTGCAACAGGTAAAAAAACAAGAAAAACAAAAAAACACCAAATAAATACAATTATTGAATTTGCTACATTTTATTTCTGATTTACATGTAACACTTTATGTCTTTCAGCCTGAAAAGACAATAGCCTTTCCTAATCACACACCTCCACCTCTTATACCGAAGAAGCGCAGAAGCTGAAGTCAAAAAGCAAAGGCATGCAGCGGTTCACTGCATGTCCTGGAGTAACATCTGTCCTGCACATTTTTTGTTTTCCTGCTCTAACACACCAAATTCCAATGCTCACTAAATTATCTTACTTTAAATGGGACTGTTAAAGCAGGTAAACATTCAGAAGTGTAAGAGCAAGCAGTGCTCCAGCACTGGTGCTTAAAATATGCAGTCAGCATTAAAAAATATTGCATTTAAACAGGATTACTCTGTTCTGATCTGCCATGTACAGTTTCTGCCCAACGGAAATAGGCTTGCATAGGCTTGCATGCGGTGGCTTGTACAGATATGCTTTTCGTCTAAATGTAATAAATGTATAGATTGAAATAAGATGCAGCAATAGACTAGTAAATTCTTGCAAAAATGCATGTGCGCGCCTTTACCAAACAAAGCCACAACATGCCTTGTTTCTCAACTGCTTTGTAATATTGTTGAAAAGAAATAAATAAAAATGCTTTATGAGACATAATAAATACTTTCATTACACATGCATTCCTGAGCTGCTGCAGTAGATCTTCTTATCTTATTGTGCTGAGCTCTTATTCTGCAGCTGTCACCGCTCTCATTTAGAACAGTTGCAAATCTCAGAGGGACGAAGGCTGAAGTTCTTGGTACTGCTGTCACAATAAAGCTATTCAGTTTACCTCAGACCTCGTCTCGTTCATGCCTGTGGGCCAGAGATGTGAGCTGATCTGGAATAGGATAGCCCCAAGTAAAAGTAAGAAAGTCATTTTTATGAGATGAACAATTGAGTGAATGCGAGCACTCCAGGCCAAATCAATTTTTTAAAGCAATATATCAAAATGTCAAGAAAACTTCTCTGAAGTGTTTCAGCTCAAGGTCACTGGCACTGAATACTAAGAGAACTGATTTATATTTGACTTGAGTTTTATATACTTAATTCTGGACATGGTGACAGTGGATCTGGAGTCTATTCCAGTACCATGCACATACATTCCCACACTCATTCATAGCTAGAGGCAATTTATCTCAGCCAACCAACCAGTCCATCCAATGGAAAGAAACTGGACAGAACCAACAGACCTGAAGAATAATACAACTCCACACAGACAATATCCAGAGCTCAGAGAAGGTGGCAACATTACCACCTATCGACTGCACCCAAACTATAGTTTAAAACGAAACAAATATGTGTTAATAATAGTTGTATTTATTTGAGAGATTTACAAAGATGCACGACACAGGAAAAGATATCTAATGCTCTTTATAGACCATGCTCAGCATAATTATAATTATAGTCTTTCCTCCAAAAAGAAAGTACAAAAATATCCACATGAAAACCTTAAATCTTACCATCATAAATAATGGTCAAAAGTAGAACAAAAACAGGCAAATCATTTTCAGCAGCAAATTATATATTTGATTTAAGTAATTTTTTTCTTTTTTTAACGAAATGCAAACACCAGAATTGTTTTAAAACCCTGTACAAGCTAATTTCCAAAGCATTTTGTATGTTTTTGTCAATTTTACTGGTTTGACGGATGCACTGTGTTCTGTGCACTGTGAAATGTGTTCAATAATGAAATAGGTAAAGAAAAGAATTTCCCCAGAGCATGTCTTGATGTGAAGTGATCTCAAATAGATTTAATTATCAGCTTTCTCAAAGTATGTAGGTGCTGTTTGCTATGAATAAAAGCAAAGCTACAGCGCTGAAAACTCTACTGGCAACCAATTCAATCGTTTGATTTGGTTTATATATTTAAAATATGAAATGCATGATTAACCTGCTCTGACATCTATGATCTGTGTCTACTATATGTGCCAATGGTGTGACTCAGCCAACCAATAAGAAAGAATGTCATCTGAGGTGAATGTGAAAGTTGATTTAGCTTCATCGCTCCAGGGGCGAATTAAAGAAGCTGAATTTGAACACCAAACATTTTTTGTCCGATAAGCTACACTGGAGGTATACAGAATCCTGGAAGTAAATCATTTTTATTTCCCCAAACCGTTCCTTAAAAATGCTACATATCTACAGATGCAAATAGCAACAAAGAACAAGAATGTAATGTTAAAGTTGATACTGATTTTTTTTTATGTGTAGCTATATTATTGCAAGTATGTGCCTACTGTTTTGGAAATCTACCAAGTTTAGTGTGAACATCCAGGTTTCTGATCATTTCAAAAAAATTAAGAATGTAACATCAAATAAAATTTTTCTCTTTCTATAAATCATGGTTTTAAATAAAATGATACTCTATATTACATGCCCTCACTGAGGCTCGCCCTCTAGTTTCTGGGTGACGCACTTGATGCGAATATTCTCCCTTAGGTTTCGTAAACGAGCGCTTCGACTCGTAATTTCTTCCACATATGTTTTGGGGAACCAGCCCCTTTCTCCATCAGACAACCGGATCCCCTCCACCCATCCTGGGAAGCAAGAAACAATGAAAATTGTCAAATCCCATAATCCATCATATTCACCCCAAATCCCAGATAATCTTGAACCAACTGACAAAACAAAATATTAAATATTAATTATCTGGTATCATACCATCACTTGTAATGGTTTTAGCTTGAAGGATATCTGCCTTCTCCAGTGTAAGTTCATCATGTTCCTGGGCCTGGTAACTCTTAATACACTGAACTTGAGATAGATCTGCACAAAGATAAAACAGAGTCCAAATTCTTCTTTTCAGTGTATATACATTTTTTTTTTTGTTCTTATTTTAATATAAACGCAGTCTTAAAGTGATCTTACCCTCGTTTTCACTAGTGTGCACTAAAGTTGGATCAGAAGGAATCATGGCTGTGATCCATCGCTGTTTGCCACTCCTTTAGAGTTCAGAGAGGAAAGATTGAAAAACTAGCAAGAAAAGCTGCTAGTGCAGATTCGAATTATCCTGTTTGTTTAAATATCCAGGATCTGACAAGGTTTTTATTAATGTATATGAATTAAGATTAATCAAAAATTAGTCCTTAATCGATTCATTTTCTTTGCCCACTAAAAATGTTCCGCTATGTGAGAGGTTAGTAGCAATATTTTAGTTAAATTGTCTGGAAACTGGAGAAAGAAACACATCAGACTGGCAAAATCTGTTGAAAATCTGTTATAGGGTAAATATAATTAGAATGTCAATCAAAAAAAACCTATTGGGTTCTATAAGAGGATTAAAGTCAGAAATCAGTAGAATATTTACCTGAAATTGTAATGCTGCAAAGACTGTGTTAGCGAATCTATTAAATGTGAATTTGAAATATATTTGTTTGTTTGCCAGCTTGTTGGATTATTGTTGGTTTTCTAATTACTCTTTTTGCTTAGCAGTTTGTCTGTCTGTTTTGTTAAATCGGATAAAATGTTAAAGCTTGTGAGATTCTGGATTTTTTTTTTTTAGCACAAAACATACTACAGGCAAATAATGAGTTTAGCTCACAGTACTCAAGGCATGAGGAACACTTGGTTGTGAGTTGAATGCAATATAGGCCTCACTCTGTTTGTGACTTGAGCAGGATCTGATATTTGAGCTGCTGGCCTTCGCACAGCTGCAGAAGGAAGATGAAGCCTGAGATGCCCTGAAGCTTCTGACTCAAGTCTTTCACCTTTAGCTCACCAATCTTAGCATGCACAAACACCATGAATTTCCATGTGCTAAAGGGAACAGAAACAACAGGTCTGTGTAAGCATCTTAATTTATAAACTATAATGTGTGTCAGACTGTTTGTTAGCTGGTAATAAGGGGTTGTAAGAAAAATGCTGACTTTTGCTAACCTTCAAACTGTGGGGAGAAAAAAAAAAAACCACACCACATGTTCAGTCTAAAAAACAGATGTAAATCTTTTTTGCTCACTTTCCCACACTCACCCTTCACTGCCACGTTTTCATTATTCACTTACTCTTTTCTCCGGGACAGTAAAAGGCAGTCATTAAACAGGTGCAGATACACAGGGCGTGTAGGCAGTTTAAACTTTGACCCGGATATGCTCATGGTTTGTGTGTCCACCTCTAGTAGTTCACCATGTTTTACTAGCCAGCGAGACTGAGAGATGAGAGGGAAAATCTACAGTGAAACAGAGAGAAAGAAAAGGGGGGAAAGAAAAAGCACAAGAGGCAAAATAATGAACTTAATAAGAATAAGAATTTACCCAATTTACCCATTATATTTGTAGAAGTATGACTTTTAGTACCTTTCCCTCAAAGTGTATTCTCTTGTTGAGATGAATGAGTTCCTCCATCCTCTTCATGGATTGCACACTGGAGTTGCATTCCTTTATAATCTGTATCAGCACATTATGAGGCATCTTAATTCAGATGAATAATTAGTCTGTATATCTCATTTTAGCATATCTGTTATTGGGAATTCTACAATGTCCATACCAAAATTGATCAGGGGCATGTACATTTAAAAGAGAATTAGAACACTGCTACCTTTTTCAGTTCATTAAACGCCTTGGTGGCCGTGTCCTCATCTCGTGAACCAGGCATTGTTCTCTTTAGAATGTTCTGTAACAAGTTTAAATCAGTCCTATGTTTTGGTCTGTAGAAGTGATTTGGTACAATTATACATGGAAAACTACCATTCTTGTAAAATACCCGGGATTTAGTAATGAGGAATGATCAATAGTTGGTCAGTGGATATGCTGCCCACCTCCACCAGCATTTTCAGCCGTGTGATCCTTTGAAAGGGCAGAATGAGGAATGATGTAAGGGGGAGGCGCTGGCAAATTGGGTCTTCCTCCAAACGGGCAAGGATTCCAGGGAAGCGGGGATTCTCTTGTCTACAAAAAAAAGGAAAATGATCACTTCCTGGTTGAATCACATGGTGAACATCAAAGCTACCGGATTCATGCTCTGTTCTAGTGCACTAGATAAAGTCTTCTTCCACTGGCCAGTTAAAGTAAATACTCAATCAACACATTTTACCCTAAAACCAGCTCAAGCTTCATCCAACTATAAGCCATCTACTATACAATGACAAAAAATTGGGAAAGCCCAAATTAAGCTTCTATTTGTAAATAAGTTTCAAATAGTAAAACAGCTTACAGAAGCCGTTGGTACGTCTGCTCCTGGTAGGCCTGATTAGTAACGTAAGGAAGGTAGACCCTCCGTAGCACAGGGCAGTGGTCCAGGACAATGTCACACACATCGAATCGCAAGATGTCTGCTTCTAACCGGTGCTCAAGATCCTGTAAAAATCTAATAGAAAAATCAATCAATTTAAATAAGTGGAAATACACTAACAAAAGGAGCTGGGTTTATAAAAAAAAGTGACATGTGTAAGGACATTTCACCAAAAAAAAAAGCATTGCAGGTAGCACAGCCACCCTGCATACTTCATTCATCCTGTCTACATACTTCTCACTGACATCCTTGACATCAGGCAACTTGGAGAAAAGCCACTGTTTCTCTTGAGCCCCCAAGCACTCATTCAGCTCTGAAGACATCATGAAGTGGTCAACTGCTATAGACAAGCTGCGTATGTATGAAGCTTCACTTGTCACCAACTCAAACTTAGCCTGAAGTGGGAGATAAAGTGTAAAAACCAGTGCATAAGTCTGTAAGAAGTATGGACCTGTTAAACTAAAGTGGATAGATGCGACTAAGGGCAGCAATGAAAATACCTCCTGCAGTTTGCGCTCCTCATTGCTAAAATTGTCCAGCTGTCCACTGGTGCGCACATCAGGAATGTCCTGCCAGAGGGAGAAGGCAGAGCCCCGTGAAGAACGAAAGGAACTGGAAGGAGAGAGATTGCTCGGGGATGCACTGTCCCCACCCCGATCATCTTCCATTCCAGGCTCGGCTCCTTGTTGTCTCTGGATCTCACGATTAATTGCCACATCACTGTATTCCTGGTACAGGACCACTAGCATAGAAAAAAGGAGGATGAAGGAAATGTGCATTTTCAAGT
This sequence comes from Silurus asotus, assembly GCA_024362625.1. NCBI lineage: Eukaryota > Metazoa > Chordata > Actinopteri > Siluriformes > Siluridae > Silurus > Silurus asotus. Next base: position 12,926,004 of record MU564352.1, read on the forward strand.
ATCCCAACCTCTTTATAAATACCCCTTATGGTTACACTTACAACTAGGCAGAAACCTTGAGAGGCGTTTGGAACTTTGAAGTGGGGTGTCTGCATTCTCGTCGATTGAATCTTTTCTCATACTTTGCAGGGAAGAGTAAAAGAACAATAAATTTTTTCAAATGATATGATGGTTAAGATGGAAAAATGATGGCTGAATACAATAAATCACCTGAGCTTGGAACTCCTTCTGTGCTGTGGCAGAGTGCTGTCAGCAGAGGGCAGTGGTGGCGCAGATCCCACCGGGCTATGTGGCGTGCTGTCACTTGAACCCGCTGAAAGACGCTGCCTGGTGTTGAGTTTGTCTACAGACAGAGAAATTAGTGAGGGGGTGAGTAGCATCCATGTGTCAGAACAAACATCCCAGAAACAGTTTTAAACCAAAAGAGATCTGATAGTCTTTTTTTCTACTATATTAAATGTTAGGTAAAATACTTCCATAATGCATTATTTGGATTGGAAATGTAATAAGTTTTAAAAACACTCACAGTCTGGACCAGAGTTTACAGATTGGTGACGGTCCCGGGAGGCCACTCGGGCGGACAGTGATTTTCCCAGTCTTAGGCTGAATGAGTTTTTCCTCTGTGAAAGCTGAAGTCGTGATATGAGCTCAGAGGCTGAGAATCGTCGTCGTTCATGGTCTGAGGAACGGGATTGGGCCAGGGGTATGGGTTGTGAGTTTGCACCTAAGAAGGCTGACCCCTGGAGAGACCCACCATCCCCTAAGTCCACTTCTCTGGTCCTTCCCTCACTCACACTTCCCCCCAATGACACATCCTCAGTCGTGGGATCTGAAGCCAGCGATGATTGGGTAGAAGTAGAAGGAAGTCTAGGTTCTTCATCCAAATCTAGGAAAGAGCTGGAACTCTGCAATGTGGGCACGGTGGAGCCCACTAATCCCAACTCTTCCTCTATGAAGGACTCAAAGGATCCAGGAAACAGGTGGTCACATTCGAGTACTGGGCTGTTTAGAGAGTCATCACTTACACTGTCAGGTGAGTAAACCCTCATCTTGCGCCCTGTCACATGATACACAAGGTGCAGAATTGGTAACTAAATAATACAAGCTTTTAATTTAGGAATTCATAGTATTTACCACATACCGATGCATTATCTCTGTTTTAAATAGTCTTAAATGTCTCAAATTTTAAGTGGAACAAGGGTTTACTGTTACAATATTTATAAGTCATAGGCCATAACTGTGAATAAGCATTACACTGTCTAATCCACAGTGTCTTTTTAAGACAAAAATGTGTCATGAATTAGCTGAATTATGGTATCACTTACGCAGAGACTTCTCCTTTGAAGATCCCTGTGATGCTCGTCTCTGTAGACGAAAGTGTTCAGGGCTCTGTGGCACTGGGCTTGCTGAGGAGCAGGGAGATCTGGCCTGCTGAGAGTTCAGAGAGTCCCTGCTCCTGCACTCAAACACTGATGACAGGGGAAGGAACAGATCTTTGGGACTACATGGTGGTGTTTCGGAGTCTGTCTTAAGTGAGTCCACAAAGGGTGCCCTGATGTTGTCCTGAACTTCTTCCCTGTCATGTCTATCCTGGTCAAGGTTTACATGGGCTGTGTTTGCATTTGTCTCTCCATTTAAGCAGCAGTTCAAGGAAGGTCCATTATGAGGCAAGCCAGAGGAACATGGTGATGAACTGTGTATTCCCAATGTCGATGACGGACAAAAGCCATTTGTTTTAGGCTGCTGAAGGTCAATGAAGGCCAGTGTCTCTTGCTGACACACGGCAATGTGTTGCCGCAGAATAGGCCTGTTCTCCTGAGAGTTGTTCAAAGCCTGGGACTCAGGTGAACCAGGGATCCACATGGCAGAGCTCTGCGCTCGGCAACAGAACACGTGGAGGTGCGGCTTGAAGTCAGGGAGAAGAGAGAATCCATAGCCAGGGAGCATGGCTTAGATGACACATGGGAGCTGTGGAGAAGATATAAAATATATAGATTGAGAATCAATTACAATACAAATCATGGTTGTAGTATGTCACTAATATGACGTGTTATAGTATATGGTGAAAAAAGACTGTGCTTTAGATATAGAATTATTGGAACATCTCACAATTTAAAAAAATAGTTGTTGATAGTGCTTTACTTTTCCTGAAATCAAAATCCAGGGTTCCTTCAGAGAAACAAACTCAACATAAAATGTTTTCGGAATCCTAAAGGAAACATTTAACAAGAGTGCTAATGAGCCACCAGCATGCTTTCTCATACAGAGAAGAAATTATTCATAATTTCTTCTTGCCAGGGCAGGCTTGGACACACCAAAGCCCATCTGTCAGTGCACATCCTGGTGTTGCTGGGTAAAGCTAACTTTAGAGCAGACTGTTCTCCTCCCCCTGTGCATGGTTGGGCTCTGTCAGAGTCTCAGTGCTGTCTTCCTGCTTTAATTAAAGAGTGTGGTTTCTCAGCTCTCAGCCCCTGTACTTATCCCCCTCCCTCTGCCTCTGCCACGTTTATCCCAGACACTGTTAGTCCTGCATAGCCACTGCAGCACTAGTTCACAGCCAAGAGCCAGTCCAAAATACAATTACTGAACAGATTGAAAAGTGTGTGGAAAATCATCTAATTGGAAGAAAATCTGCTTAACCCTCTTTTTCTCCACAAACTTCCTTTGAGTTAAACAAACAAACTAGATCAGTAGAGCACCTGCACATATTACTACCTGTGCCTTATGTCATTGTATTTGACCCAAAACTTCTTTTTTGAAGATCCAAAATCTCAAGGACACATTTTAAAAAAACTAAAACACATTTCCCATGACAAAAAAAATCATACATTGAATGATCAGGGCCTTATGGCTTATGGTAAATAGAAGGAAAATGGTAAATCGTTTTCCTCCTAAACACACAAAGAACGTAGAAATGATTTTTTTTTTCTCCTTTAGTCTCAGGCTTTGTTTCTGCCTGAAATGTTAGTTGTTCCACTTACTGGAACTATATTAAGGACACCCCTGGGACAAACCGGGCATGACAAGCATAAAATATAGTCCACTTGCTTTGAATAAACTCATTGCCAATTTAAAAACCATCTCCACCACCACAGCACACACATTACAATCACGCATAAACACAACACAGAGGACGCACTGCACAAATGGTTACCTGTTCCCTGTGCCAAACAAAGGATCTCTTTATTCTCAAAAGGCTATTAGGTGCACAGGAGATTTGAGAGGGTGTGGGAACAGATTGGGATTGTACACAAACACACACACACACACACACAAATGAAGTACAATTCAAAATGAGTGGAGATTTGATCGGTAAACTAAACCCACTCAGCTACACTGATTACTACAGTGCAAAGGTTCTTTATGCCCTAGTACACTTAAGATATGATTTTCCAAAGTTTATTCATTCTTTAATTATTAAACCTCAGAACCTTAGAATAACAAAGTTGGCATACACTGACATGCAATAAAATTAAATCAAACTTTGCAGTCTTGCAATTTGACATTTAAATGCTGTCCATAATCTTCCTGTTTAATGAATTCCATTACACACTCCATTACAGCACATTAGCTTACACCTTTTCCATCACTTTAATGTCCCGTGTCGTTTATGGTTTACAATAAAAAAGAAAAAAAAACATGTAATTTGTCTTTCTCTGAAGGTGTTATTTGCGTACGTTTCTTTGGTGTTCTCATTTTCCCTGTAATTTCACTAGGCTCCTTTAAGTCACTGTGTCTGCATGCTAAATGAACAGAGACATGGCAGGTCTTTTAAGATGGCTGTGATTAAAGAAGCGAATTCTTCTCTCTGACACAGTGCGTAAGCACACACAGACAGTTAAAGCTGGCGTGATCTCTGCGCTGTGAATACCCTCGGTTTCTATGCAATTTTCAATCAACTAATCAGTGTTTGCTTATTGTCAGGTTGGGGCACTTCAAAGTATCCATTATCCACAACAGTGCATGGAGTTTATGTTGGAGACTGCACACAGTTATGAAGAGGAAATGTAGATTTAATAGCAACACTTTCGCTATAATAACTCAGTAGCTGTGCAAGAGAAATTTCAAAATGCATAGTAAATGTATGTAGTAAGTTAATGTTATTAATAATCAAAGGAAGTAACAGTAATCGGAAATGGTCTAATGAATTGCTTTGTTAGTACTAATGAAGGACAGTATCACGTTGCTACACAGTACAAATACTATTAACAGTGGATAACCAGGCAAAAAAAATTTAATCTTAGCAAGTGAAAGTGTCTTTACTGTGGTATAATTGATCTAATAGTTTCTAATCAAATATTATATTTGATTACATAAACATTTTGGATTATTTCATACATTTCAAACTTCAGTTTTTCTTATTCTATAAGCTTGAAATACTTAAAATAATACTTCTATAAACAGGGCTGTCAATTGATTAAAATATTAAATCTGATTAATCACACATTTGTCACGAGTTAACTTGTGATTAATAATACTTTTTAAAATTGTAATACTCTAAAACAGGGGCATGGAAAATATAAATGCTTTATGCAAATGTATGTGTATTTTGTATTTTTTAGTGGTGTTTATTCATTTCTTATATCGGAGTAAAGAATGAAGGTTGTGAATAAATGTGTGTGGCTTTGAAGGTTTTCATTTCCCCTCTTTTTATTTATTTATTTGTTAGTTTATTTTTAATAGAAATGGAAATGCATGTGTATGAATCGCGCGATTAATACAGTTAGTGCCATTAAAATTAATTTGCGTTAATGTTAACATAATTATCAATGCATTCATTTTGACAGCCCTAGTTTCTATATATTAATGTGGGTTGTTAGCGCTCTCTCTCTCTCTCTCTCTCTCTCTCTCTCTCTCTCTCTCTCTCGCTCTCAGTTCAGTGTAAGTAAATAACCAAATCATGTAATGTTTGTAAGCTCATAGATCCTAATGGGAAAAACACAGCCATAACAAAATCATTCAAGAAACTATCTATAATTTAGAAATTTGGAGAAAAGGCAATAAATAACAATCCTCTAAAAGAAAGTACAAAATAAAGAATAAATTATCATTGTAATAGTTGTAATGGTTGCAAGCCAAGATACTTCTGATATATTACTATAAGCTTGGACAATCAAAACAAACCCCGCTTTACTGCGGTTCGAATCTCGTGCCCCCGGTTTATTGCAGAATTGCATTTGCCACTACTCTCTCTCTCTCTCTCTCTCTCTCTCTCTCTCTCTCTCTCAGTTCAGTGTAAGTAAATAACCAAATCATGTAATGTTTGTAAGCTTATAGATCTTAATGGGAAAAACACAGCCATAACAAAATCATTCAAGAAACTATCTATAATTTAGAAATTTGGAGAAAAGGCAATAAATAACAATCCTCTAAAAGAAAGTACAAAATAAAGAATAAATTATCATTGTAATAGTTGTAATGGTTGCAAGCCAAGATACTTCTGATATATTACTATAAGCTTGGACAATCAAAACAAACCCCGCTTTACTGCGGTTCGAATCTCGTGCCCCCGGTTTATTGCAGAATTGCATTTGCCACTAAACTAAATTGTTTCGCTGATTTTTCTGGTCTCTCCCGGAATGCACGATAGGCCAAAAAGCTTAAAAGGAATTGTTTTTATGGACTTTAATATTGAAATAATGGAATTTATTAATATAAATATAATTATTATAATCATATATAATAAATATTATATTATAATTATAAAATGAAGTAAAATGTTAATACAGTACAGTACTGTATACATAAAATAGCATTTTAGCATGGTGTCCGTTTATTGCGCTTTTTCGTTTATCGTGGGCTGTTTTGGAACGTAACCACCGCAATAAACAGAGGATGACTGTAGTTTAATATTCATAGGCATGTCTGTATAAAAAACCTTAACCAATATTTCATTATGTAACATTTGTATAATTACTATAGTTTTTTTTTTATTTATGTATTGAGTTAATAAGTGTTTTGTCATAAAGTATATTCTGTGTAGGTTATGGTTTGCACTATTATATTTTTTAGGCCACTTATGATGCATTGGTGGCTATTTTTGGTCATTCCTACTCCTACTGTATATTAGTTTATCTCCATGCTTGTTTATGTTGTCTGATGATAATCAGCATGATGGAAAGTCTCTAGTAATGAAATGTGCAACGTTTCAACAATAGTTCATAATTTCTTACTTAGGTTACTAAGGAATTTCTTAGTGTTCTCAACTTAATTTAGCAAGAGTCTTGAAAATTCAGACTAATAGGGAGGGAAGCAAAAGAAAAAATGTACTATTCACAAACTAAAACGAGAACATAAACCACTTCCAGGACTATAATCCTTGGTTAAGTCTCCAAACTTCCTGCTTCTTATTTTGCCCTATTTCAGGGATTTTCCCTCATTGTGAGTGTCTCTTTTAGTTGCAGGGTCTAACAGTGTGGTGACACAGGCTTCTGTTTGTGTGTTATATTGCACTGGCCCAAGCTCACACAGCTGCTCTAATTGGCCAGGGTCTGGGTGGCCATTGAGCTTGAGGCAATCTTTTCCACACTTGCAGAAAGCATGTTGCTCAGGATAAGCTGTCACTACACACACTTCAGTTAGCAATACGCTAGTGACAGGGTGATTGGATTGATGTACTTTTTTTCAATAATTAACTCTTGTATTAAACTCTGTATATATATATACTGTACATGGGTGGAGACTTTTTTATTTTCATTTTGCTGTTGTTAATGAATAATTCATAGTGGTTAATGAATAATTTGCTTGTGGTAATTGGTTTTCAGGCTAAAACTTGATTGATATTTCCAGGTACAGCGCTAACAGCTGTTCCACAACAGCGAATACTTAATGGTGATTGCATTTGAAATTCATAGTCCAAGTTTAATAAGCAACTCTATTCGTGCTTTCCTAATGTGTCTAATTCATGCCTAATCATGAGTAATGGATTTTTTTCCAGTAAAAAAAAAACAAAACAAACACTCTTATCTGTGATAAGAGAAGAGGAGTGGATTTTAATTTTAACAGGTATGGACTTTACCTTGAACAGGGTAAGCAGGAGCAGCTGGGAGTAAATGCTTGCTATGTTTACATTTTAGAGGGAGTCAGAATCTCCCCCCTATTGCCTGAGGCCTTACTCTACTTACTCAACCATGACAGTCACAGAATTCCTAGCTCAAACCATTATAAAGCATCACCCTCACATAAGCCTGCAACACTTGAGAGATGGTGAGAGACAGATTCTGCCCAAAGGAGACAGTCCATTTATTGAACATGCCTTGGTGTTTTCCCATGTCCATGCCAGTCACTGTTTGGGGCAGTCACATTGTTGACCCAATGACCTCATCGTAAAACAAACTCAGACGGTCCTCTCGATCACTCTGACACATAAACACAAAAAATGCTGTGGTTGAAAAATGCACCAGAACACCCTGTGCTGGGAATTTCCTGTCATAGTGGAGTGGGTTTATTGTATGCACAGGCAAAGTGTAGTCTGAAAAGAGAACCCAATTAAAAAAACAAGCAAGTAAATAGTTTAGTGAAAGTGAATATGACCTAAGGCATGTGTGGGCATTGTTTTTCCACCTCACTGCTCTGATTGTGTTTAGATTGGCACATTCATTATCAGGGAAAGGAGCGTTTTGCC
>MU564352.1:12934607-12949589 GCA_024362625.1 Silurus asotus
TATATATATAATTTCTATTTTTTAAATATTTAAAAATAGAAAAATATTTAAGAAATCAAATTAATGCAATAAATTTTTTAAAATGTTGATTAAATATCAATTAAATTGGCACAATCTAAATTGCTAAAATAAAATTAAATAAATCGTTTTACACAGAGTGTGGGTTTTATGTCTTTATTCCTTCCATCCTTCATTCATTCACTCCCTCGCTATGCGGAATTGTAATGATTTTCTCCTTTTAAGAGAAATTCTTGAAGAGGGGTATAAAACGGCTAGCGTTAGCTGCTAGCCACTGCTTCCTAGCTGGTGGCTAATGCTAGCGGTGTGGATTCTTTAGCTTTTTCATGCATGCAAAAAAACAAATCGTATTTCCAGTACAATTTTTTGTAGCCACAGTGGCATTGCTCTAATAACAATACATTCTAATAACTTTCTAATTTACCTTCACCTTACTGCATTATTGCCATCTTAACTGTAACTATAAGAGCATTTAATTCTTCCTGCATATATTCTTAATTATAGTTGTTCAGGAACAATTAAACTGCTCAATCAGAACTTAGATTTAAAAGAGTTGTGGTGCAGTGAGATAATTACCCACTTATGATTAATTAATTTGTACTCAATGTCCTTTTTTTTTTTTTTTTTTTTTTTTTTTTTGGGGGGGGGGGTTGTTTAGCTCTGCTGGTAAACTGAGCCAAAATTTCCCCTCCCCCTCCAGGTAACTATCAGGACAGAGGCAGGTAAGTACAAGTTACACACGGCTATTTGTTTTGAAATGTGATCTGTTTCTTGAAAACACCTTGACCATCCCATGAGCCCTTCTTTAGATCTGTTCTACATTCAGTTAAAAATGAACCAAGAGTTCTTGTAAAAACTATTAGTTCGGTGTCAGATGTTAGTAGTTAAATAACAAAATCGCGTCTCTTCATGTTTAAACACGGACCGGTTCGTGACACTCGCAAGTCTTTCAAAAGCCTCTTGAAAGCCGACTACACAATAACGGCTTTGCTGAGCTAGCTGCGTGTTCTCTGCGCAGAGTCATTCCCGAGGTAAGTGCCTGAGCAAGGCTTGCACGGTATCGTATTAGATGTGATGGGACTTGGCCAAATGGGAGCCTGAAACAGCCTGCAGGCTTCAGAGCTAGACAGGTGTGAGCCAGGGATGGGCCTTTTACACATACCTGCAGGCTTATTGAGGATCGCTTTACAAAGACAAACCCACACACATGGAGATATGAACAAAAAGCTCATAAAAAAATTCACTCAAATAGTGGTCAGTACAGGGACTAGAGGGAACAGAAAATGTCATTTGTTTTGACTCTACCATGTAGGTAGGTGGGCGTGCATGTGTGGGTATGTGTAGGTCTAAATGAAATACATCAGTTGCAGCAATGGAGCATGATATTGGCTGCACATAGATTAATGAGAGGGACGAATAGCAATAAATGAGGCGCAATAACGACTCCGATTATGCTCTATAATCTATACATATTGGAGCACTGGGTTGAGGCGTTTTTTTTGGGGGTTTTTTGCGCATGCAGACCTGCTAAAATTGTAGATTGTAGTCAAAAAAATATTTTGGCTTTAAGCTTTGGTTAATTTTGTAGAGTACTAACAAAACATATATGAACATATCAATCCAGTGTCAGCTCCAGATTTATATGTTACTTGGCTCATCCGTGTATGCATTTTGAGTGATAACTCATACCACTGTATGACCACATACTCTGACCATAACATGTAGAGGTCCAATGCACAATGTGCAAATGTTGTCATGTCTGCAGAACAATCAAGGTAGAAAGACAGTAAGAAATTAAGTTCATTTCCATGACCAGTCTCCAAAAAACTCCCAACCCCCTCATGCCTGTTCCCAACAAAGGTCTTAAACATGCAGACACTTTCTGCATTCCCCAAATAACTAAGCTCTTGTCATTCCACTCAAATTGCCCAGCAAGCTGCGGTGGGAGACGAACACAGAGCCTTGTGTGCCTCGGCTCATGCAACAGAACAACAGACTCCGTTTTTGTGTGACTACATCCTAGTCGCTGGTGCCACAGCAACTCGCCCCAGGTGAGGTTTCAGAAGGTCAAATCCTCCAACCCCCACAGCCCTGCTCCTCTTCCTTCACCATCTACTCATTCTGCAGGTGAGCTCTGGCAACTCTGTGTGTACTATTAACAATAAGCCTGGCAAACAGAGTTGAATGAAATAGCAATAGCAACAAAGCCAGGTGCCCCTGAGGGCCTCTTTTAACCTCCGTAGTCCCGTTGACCTAAAAAGCATGGACTGACAGAAGGGGGAGGGAAGAAGGGTGGAGGCTTCATTAGTAAGCCACAGCGTCCTTTTAAAGCAAATCTGCAGCCCAAATACATGTAGGTGCAGATCCAGAGCTGGGTTGCTTCCTCTGACTGACAGGTGATGGGGCAGGTGCTCCAAAGTGAGTCCACAAGGGGAGGAGATACAGGAAGAGGAGGGTGGAGATGCAGAGATAGAGGGAGAACAGGGAGGTAAATGAAACTGTAAATCAGAAGAGACTTGCCGAAAAGACATGTTGCATTTAAATCCCGAATTCCTACAATAAAAATAAATGGCACAGGATGTGCAATGGCTCAGGGTGAAAAAAAACTAATATTTAAGCAACGAACAAAAGTAAAATAAATCAGTTAGGACATGAATTGTATAAATTCTGCACTGTACATGTGATGTAAATAAAAAAAAAAATTCACTTTGGAGGATCTTAACTGTAACGCAAGCTTTCAAGTCATGTGGTATCTAAAGTTTGCTTCTTTCGTTAGATAACAACTAGCTAACAATCAATGGACAGCTACGTGACAAAGAGACGCTAAATGATTACAGATGATCTTGGATTGAAACAATCAGCCAAGATAAATTTTGCTAAAGTTTGCATATTTAGCACTTTAATTAGCATTATATTTAAACTTCACCTTTAAATTAATAACAGACTACATTTCTGCATGTTAAATAAGTCATGTCTGAACTTTGTGCTTGTAAGAAGCCACCTGTCCATTATGCACGGTTGTCTTCCCACATCTGCTCCTGAGATGTAATGAGTTGGTTTGAATGGAGACATTACTGTATGCCAGACAGACACATGAGAGAATGAGGAAACGGTGTAAGACGCTGACCCTGCCCTGAGTCACATACACAAACAGAACCTGGCACATCTGGGCACAACAAGCATTTGATCGACATTCCATTAGTCTGGCCTGCCTCACTGTCTTTCTAAAGATTATATTTCAATACAAAATAAGTACTCGCTTAGGGATTCATCCCATACTTCTCATTGTTTCTTACTTCAAGTACAAAACATTGACCTCTTGTTTCTTAACTCCAGTCCACTAGCATAATGAGATCATCTCAGATGACCTCTTTGTCGACGGTTTTATCTGTCTGCTGTGTTCTAATGATAGGGTGGTTTGAAAAATAGGTTCATTACATAATTCGTCTGTTTTACATGGCGTATCTCGCCTGGGAGCTTGAAAAGGCACCTGATATCGTTTCATTCAACAAGGACACAAACAGATGCACTGATACAGCGAGAAATGCAACTGAGATCTCTCTGTTACAGTGACAGTAATATGACAAAGCAGTAATACAAAGAACGAAGAATGAATATGACTTTATTGTCATCTGATACGGTATGTGTCATACAACTTCCTTTCCTCTCTTGAGCATAACCCACAAATGATTTCTCTCCAGGCTGAAGTTTAAGGCATTTGAGCTGCACTCAATGATTATTTAGCAAGTTGAAGTGCCATATTATTCACATAGCTGTAATTTACAAAGTGCGTCACTTCGAAATTGCAGCACTTAATGCTCTCTTCAGGTCACTACAACCATCCACTCAGTGATAAGATCATGGACAAAAACAAGCCTTTAATAAATAAGAGAATTTTTAATGTCTTGGGTGTACAGCAGGTATACAAGACACAAACTCTCTTAGACTCATTGATCAGTCATCAAACAGGATTAACAAACATCAGCTTAAAACTGCTGCTTGGCCATGACTGTAAGCAGGCAGTAACCCACTCTGGCAGACTGAAGAAAAAGGTATCAAAGATATCAGTTCAAGCAAAGACCCTCAGACGTCTTTCTTTAAATCAGTGGACACAACGCAGTAGAGAAAAGAGAGCAAAGCTCTTCTGTCATGCAGCTATGTTCAGATGTTTTTTTTTTTGTTTTTTTTTACAGCTCTCCTCTCTGCGTGCTCTGGACATGCACTCACCTGCCTTCCGCTTCTCCAGCTGCACGCTCGCTGTTACAGCCCTACACAGGACTCCACATCACACACAGCCGACACATCATTAGATATGCAAACACAACAAGCTCTCAAGCTGGCTCGTTGGCATCTTATCTTGTGTGTAGTGTAACGGAAGGGCTTAAGGGAAGTGTCTCTGCTTGCTATCCTAGCAACTTATACTGGACCTTAGCCCATGCCCCAAGGGAAGCATAAAGTGGAATAATTTAAAGATGGGTTTGTACAAACACCATTAGATAGGCACAATAAGAAAACTGAACTATATAATATGAAAACATATTCAATAACAATTACAGGCTATAATGAAATGCAGTTATGGAAGATATGTTGGTTGAACAAAGACATTTAGGGATTAATGCGAAGAATGTACCTGAAAGTCGTCAGTAACTCCTGGAATGGACTTTGGCCACCACTATTGTGCAAATCCGGTCCATTGAAGTACTTGTTTGAAGCACGGTGGTGTCCATGACTGCCTTGTGTTCTCAATTCTGTGTTTTTCCCCTCTTCTGCCACACACCAGCACAACCGTCCGTACACATGTAAGAGAGGCGCTGGAAGCTAGTCAAGATTTTCAGCTCAAAATTCCCAACCTCTGATCTGCAGCTCAGCAGCACACAAAGAAACCATAAAACATAAAACGAAAACACAACTGCTGCCTGTCCTATCTAGTTAACATGCACGAGCTTCATCTAGCTTTCTTCCCTCTCTTTGCCCCTTTGCTCCCTCTCTCCCTCTCAAAACCAAAAACAATTCAGGGAGAAAGAAGATTAGTCCTTGAGTCCACTGTTTTTGGATTCCTGTTCTTCTCAGTCAGAGGGAGAGAGGAGCGAGTTGTTGTGTGTTGGGGAGAATCTTCCTGGACTAAGAGTGTGTGTGTGTGAGTGCATATGTGTGTGAGTGTGTGTATGTGCGTGTGTGTGTGAAGGTCTGGATTCCTGTGTGTCAACAGTAGTGCTTTGCAAGTGTATAGCAGGTAGGGGGAGAAAGAGTGCGAGAGAGAGAGAGAGAGAGAGAGAGAGAGAGAGAGAGAGAGAGAGAGAGAGAAGGGAAGAATGAAGCAAAGGAGATATAAGTGTGCATGCATGCGTTCAAGCGTGTGTGTAATTAAGTAAGTATCACTTAGGAGAAAGCTAGGTAGATGAGAAGACATGCTCAAACTCAAATCTCCTGAATTTAACTCTCTCTGTCCCACATTTCATCTAATGTACCAACTTATAAAAAAAACAAAACAACAGAAAACAAGGAAAACTAGGTCGCCAGGCGGACTTCCCAAAGAACATCTGTAATCAAACATCAGGATCTTGTTTATTTGGTCGACACGTGTGTGTTGAGGTTTTTTTAACTGCTATGCCACTTGATGCTGTGGGTAAAAAATCCCTGTATAAAGTATTAAAAGCAGCAAGCGTGCATCTTTTTGCCAATTCCTTGCTTGCTTTGTTTAGCTCCAGATTGTGTATGAGTGCAGCATGATGGCCGCTGTCCACGTTGCATACTTCAGAGCTTCAACATGTACTAACGCACTCTTCCTTCAGGCTGAACAGCACAAGAACACACTGCACTCGCAACAATCAAAAGCAAAGCCTCAGCAGGAATAGGCAGAGAGAGGGGGAAGAGAGAGACAGACAGAGAAATTGTGAGACAGCGGGAGACAGAAAAAAACATACCGACATCCAGAAAGTGTGAGACACAGAGAGCAGAGAGATAGACAGACAAAATAAAGGCAGACAGATATATAGACAGACAGGGAGAACGACATAATGAGAACATGTGAGATACAGAAAAGGAGAGAGACAAAAATGAATAGAAGGATATATAGGTATAGACACACAGAGAGAGGGAGAGAGAGAGAGAGAGAGAGAGAGAGAGAGAGAAACTAAAAGAGAGCAAAAGACAGACAAACAAACAAAGTATGAGATAGACAGAGAGAGAAAAAGCCAGGCAGACAAAACAAAAAGCCAGACATGTGCAAGGCATGCAGGGAGAGTGAGACAGACAGATGTAAAGACAGATATATAGACAGACAGAAAGAGATAGTTAGAGAGAGAGAGAGAGAGAGAGAGAGAGAGAGAGCAAGCTAGCGAGAGAGAGAGAGCATGCCTTGGGCCAGAGAAATACTTTTTAATTTTGTCTTTTTTTTTTTTTTTTTTTTTTTTTAGGTGGAGTAGGTTTGTTGAGAAATCATTAAAGTTTTTTTAGGTGGAGTAGGTTTGTTGAGAAATCATTAACAGAACACCTGTCTGCTGCTGGCTTCCAATAAATCTCATTTAAATTCACTTCATTTTCCCAATTCTGCATTAGTGCTTCCTTCAGGTCAAGGCTACAAACAGTAAAATCAACTCAGCAGGGAAGGTGATGCACAGGCTTAACTAATATGAGCCTTCGCTTGATTTACTGATCTGGAATTGGAGCGCAGGAGTTCATAAGGATCATAAGGGAGAGCACGAGGCTAAAACGTGAAACGAAAGCAGTGTGCATCTCTCAAGGACTTGTTAACACCAGATTAACGTTCCAGTGCTAGTGCCAACTTGGCTTCTGCTCCCTGGCTCTGAAATACACTGCTAAAACACTTAGTGTGAGACCCATCTCATTCAGATCCCAAACTTGCTCAAACATATTTACTACTAATAGCCGTTGAACGTTCCTTCAAAGATGAAGCAAAAAATCTGCTGATCCCAAACATTTCACTGGCATGCAAGCTAAATAACTGAGACAGAGTTAACATTCATCAATAATTTATTTTGGGTGGAGAAATAGTGTGAATAAAGATGAACTTGTATTTTTATTACATAGAAGCAATTCATACACCAGTACAGGATGAACTCCAGTTACACACTTTGTCAATGGTACGAATATATTTCATAGAAAAAGAAAAAAAAAAAACACCTCAGTTTTCTCATGTCAGGATTTTATCACAGCTTGATGGAGTGTTGGATGGAATGTAGAGTTGGTTGAATATCTATAATCAAGCCTTATTTTGGAAGCATAATAGTTGTGGATCTTTTTTGGTTGGTTTTGGCATTCCAAGTGCACCAGATGGAAATGTCTAAATGAAACAGGCATGCTCTCTCAGAAACGTGTCGATGCACAGCCATCCAATGAAGACATCTGTAAACACGCACTCACCAAAACACCACACAGTCCAAAACTTGTGCAAAACTTCTTTTTTTTTTTTTTTTTTCGAAAGTCTGTTACTGTGTGCTGATTGTTGATGGGGTCCAGCCCTTTTTTTTTTCTTCGAAAGTCTGTTACTGTGTGCTGATTGTTGATGGGGTCCAGCCCTTGCTTTATAAGTGCACCCTCTCCTGGAGACCCACAAACCTTGCAGACTCGCCTCAAGTTGCTAGACGTGTCGCTTGCTTTAGGGGGAAGAGCGAATAAAGGACGGACAGAAAAAGGAGAAGAAAAAGGAAAAACAGGAAAAGAGTGGGAACATGTTAGGGTGAAACTAATGCTTGAAGTTGATACTGGTGTTTCTCTGCTTCTGAATACTTTTCGATTTTTTTTTCTTTCCAAAGTGTGACACTGTAGCTCTGGGAACATGAGCACACGTATTAGGCATCTGTGATCCCAAATATTTCAGCATATACAGTGGTGTGAAAAAGTGTTTGCCCCCTTCCTGATATTCTTTTGCATGTTTGTCACACTTTAATGTTTCAGATCATCAAACTAATTTAAATACTAGTAAAATATAACACAGGTGAACACAACATGCAATTTTTAAACAAGTTTTTATTATTAAGGGGAAAACAAAATCCAACTTTACTGGCTACTGTTAAATATTCTTCAAATCATTTATTAAGATGTAAGATTATTAACACCTTTCAAATTTATGAACCCGGGCCATTCAGTTGGATTTATTAGCAGGACAGAATTAGATAACTAAAGGGTAATGTTATAAACGTTCCACGTTAACAAAGGTGGCCCAAAACAGATAAGAAATCTTTTCTCCTTCTAAAAGGAATCCTTGTGTGTTTATTACCTGTATGAATCAAAAGATAGTAAGTGAAATTTGTCCCCATTGTTATTATTATTATTATGGCCTCTATTATCTTAACCATTGTGAATGAGTAACAATCATATTAAAAGAAAGAGTGACTGTGAAAAGTTTGGAAAGGGGCACATAGAGGCAGATGCATGTTCCTATAGTTTATATGCAATAAATGTGGTCATTTACAAGTATGAAGATATTTTTTTGAACAAGAAGATATATTAATATACAGATGTATATACGCTGCCCTGCCTCTTGTAAAACTTGCTAAAGATGTTCACTACTTGGATATTTCTTCCTGACCTGATTCAGTTCATTCCAGAGCAGTTCAATAGTATTTAGGTCTGGTGACTGGGCAGGGCATTCCATGTTTGACAGACAGAGAACACTCCAGCTCATGCTTTGCTCGCTAAATAAAGTTTACAGAGCTTGGATGTATGCAGTGCTCAAATTGAGTCAAGTCTTGTGGGGGGTCCCCAGTTGTTGTGTAATTCTTATATTTGTTACTAAAATAATCTTAGGGACCCCCCTGAGTCTATTTTTTTTACTTGTCATGGGGGGGGTCCCTAATGCCTTATGGGGGGTCCTGGATCCCCCCAGCCCCCTCCTCAATTTGAGCACTGGATGTATGGTTTGGGCCATTCTCTTGTATGAAGAAGTTGGTTAAAGTATGTATAGTCCAGACAAAATTGATTGCCATTCTTAGTACTAAATATATTAGCCATGTTGTTTAAGTGTCCTGTCACCAGGAATAAGTCTCCAACCTTCCCCTTTTCAAAACAACCCCAAGCCATTAAGTTTCCAAGTCTTTTGACTGTGGGTGTGAGGCAGTCTGGTAACATCTTCTTTCCTGCACTTTGTCTTAAATAAGTTCTTTGGTTAGCGCCAAACATTTCCACTTTGGAATCCAGTTATTCCCTGTCCATTTCTTGTGTTTTTGTGTTGTATCTAGTTTGCTGCATATAAGCAAAAAGAACACGCATTTGTCTCCAAGACGTTTAAAGACTAGGTGTTTCCAGACTTGTGAGAAGCACTGTATTCCACAATGGTTATTTGTTTTTTTTTTAAATAATTAAAACACAAACACTGATACTGTACTGCATTATTAGGGAAAATGACGACATAAGCAAAAAACTTTTTGTTGACCTTTATCCAAGTAAAACTTTCAAATACATCTGTACTCAGTACTCACATCCGTACTAAGTTGAAAAAAAAGATTTTGTAGTACAGATGCCAATCAATAAAATAACTATTATGTCCAAATGTTCACATGAAAACATTTTTATATTTTATGTGGTTCTTCCATAAACTGTCATTGCAAAGTTTAAGGCACACAATGATACAGGATGTCTTTGGATGTGGTAGCATCCCCTTCATATAAAGTAGGAGACCCAAACCCGTTCCAACATGGCAATGCCCCTGTGCACAAAGCAAACTTCATGAAGATATGGTTTGCATCGGTTGGTGAAAGATCTTGGGTGGCCTGCTATAGAGCTCTGACCACTGAAAAACTTTGTAATAAACTGGAACACTGACTGCACCCCAGGCCTCCTCACCCTACATCAGTACCTGACTTTACTGACACCCCTTTTGCTAAATGAGCACAAATCTCTACAACCACAGAGCAAGATCTGGTGAAACATCCTCCAAGGAGAGTTGGTGATATTATAACAACAAATAGGAAGTAAATGTAAAACTGTACTTTTGTAAAGCAGTGAAGTGTACAGTAACAGTTTTAACTATTAGTTGAGACCACACAATAAGGTAGTGTGGAGTAGTTTTTAAAGCATACTTCAAAAAATAAACTTTCAAAGTTGAAACAGCGTATATCATCTAATGTACATCTAAGGTATTTGCCCATCACTGGTGTCAATAGAATAGCTACTTTAATGGATTACTCACAGTAAAAAGCATGTTTAAAAACCTTTAAGTGATGGGCCTGGAGGATGTTAGAAGACAGTGTATCTCTTAAAAAGCTTTTGATGATGCCATTTCTTTTGAAACCAGTGCAGATGGTGTGTTAGTGTATCTGAGCCTAGTGCTTTTATATCACTTACCAACAGCGCCTCCTGGTTGTCAGCCAAAGCCTGCTTAGCCAGGTAGCGCTCTCGCTTCACCTTCAGCTCCAGAGATTCTGGTACATCCGGAACCATCCAGTCAATGAAGCGCAGGACAAAGAACACCACGTGCTAAACAAGATCATGTTGGATTTTAATCATTATTAAATAAATTTAATAAATGTATTACATTTCTTTACTATAAACAAATAAACTGACTCCAGAAAAGTAGTCAATTTAGTTTATATGAAAAGACTAATGCACAGCAATCTATTAATAGAATTATATTAAATGAGTCAAACACTGGATTATCATGAGCCCAAAACTCTTTAAAAAAAAAAATTACGCAAATAAGGCCAAAGGTGTTGTGGCAAGTTAGAGTCAGGAGGTTCTTCCATTATTTATTCCTTTCAAATTGTTCTGCTTGATGTTGAACTGACGCTGAACTGTATGTTCGTGCACACAAGTAGATACCAACAAGCGGCAATAGTGGTTCTAACATGAATGCGGCCCTAGGTGAACCACGCCATGACCCAACACCTCCCCCATTGATTAGTTTCAGCTTTAAAGCTATCAGCTATGAATTTTAAATTAGCTTTTTAAGTTGCACTGGAGATTCCCCTTACTAACCCAGCCATCATGGTTGCACAGGTTAGTGCACTCTTAGTGCCGTTTCCAAGCCCAGATAAATAGGGAGGGTTGCAGGAATTGTTAGCCAATAGGGTACTGGTGACAATTGGGCTACTATTGGCCAAAGGAGGAAAAGGAGAGGAGGAAGACATCTATAGAGACGGCAGGAAAAGAAGAAGTGTAGGAGGTTAGGGTGGGCACTTGACTATGATTGGTAAAGGGAGAGAGGTAGCTGATATGATGGAGAGGAGAAAGGTAGATATGTTGTGTGTTCAGGAGACTAAGTGGAACGGAAATAACCAGGAACATTGAAGGTGGGTTTAAACTGTTCTATAATGGTGTGGCTGGAAAGAGAAATGGTGTAGGGGTGATCCTGAAGAGTACAGTAAAAGTGTAATGGGAGTGAGGAAAGTTTCAGATAGGGTGATGAACGTGAAGCTGGAAGTTGAAGGGGTGATAATAAATGGCATCAGTGTTTATGCTCCACAAGTGTGTTGTGAGATGGAGGAGAAAGAAAAATTCTGTAGTGAGTTAGATGAAGTGGTAGAAGGTGTACCTAGGAATGAACGATTGGTGATTGGGAAAGACTCTAATTAACATGTAAGTAAGGGAAACAGAGGTGATGCGGAGGTGTTGGGTAAATATGGCCTCGAGTAGAGGAATGCGAAAGAGCAGATGGTGGTAGATTTTGCTAAAATTTTGGATGGTGAGAGGATGCCAGAGGAATGAAGTAGGAGTGTGCTGGTACCGATCTTTAAGAATAAGGGAGATGTGCGGACCTGCAGTAACTACACAGGAATAAAGTTGATCAGTCACACCATAAAGTTATGGGAAAGAGTAGAGCAGGCTGAGAGAAGAGGTGATCTGTGAGCAACAGTATGGTTTAATGCAGAGGAAGAGCACCACAGACGCATTATTTGCTTTGAGAATGTTGATGTCGAAGTATAGAGAAGGTCAGAAGGAGTTGCATTGTGTGTGTGTGTGTGTGTGTGTGTGTGTGTGTGTGTGTGTGTGTGAGAAGGACAGAAGGAATTGCATTGTGTATTTGTGGATTTAGAGAAGGCGTACGACAGGGTGCCAAGAGAGGAGTTGTGGTATTGTTTGAGGAAGTCAGGTGTGTCAGAGAAGTATGTGAGGGTGGTGCAGGACATGTATGAGGACAGTGTGACAGCAGTGAAGTGTGCAGTAGGAACGATAGACTGGTTCAAGGTGGAGGTTGGACTGCATCAAGAATCGGCTCTGAGCCCTTTCCTGTTGGGGGTGGTGATAGACAGGTTGATGGACGAGGTCAGGCAGGAGTCTCCGTGAGTCACACATGAGTGTGAATGAGAGAGAGGGCAGTGGAGGGGTGGAGAAGGTGGAGGAGTTCAGGTACCTGGGATCAACAAGTGCAAAGTAATGGAGAGTTTGTTAGAGAAGTGAAGAAAAGAGTGCAGGCAGGGCGGAGTGGGTGGAGAAGAGTGATAGCAGGAGTGACTTGTGATAGAAGAGTATCTGCAAAAGTGAAAGGGAAAGTTTATAGGACTGTGGTGAGACCTGCTGTGTTGTATGGTTTAGAGACAATGGCATTGAGTAAAAGACAGGAGGTGGAGCTGGAGGTAGCAGAGCTGAAGATGTTGAGGTTTTTGTTGGGAGTGACGAGGATGGACAGGATTAGAAAGGAGCTTATTAACAGTGCATTTAGGACAGTTTAGTGACAAGGTGAGGGAGGCGAGATTGAGATGGTTTGGAAATGTACAGGGGAGGGACATGAGGCATATCGTAGGAAACTGCTGAGGATGAAGCCACCAGGAAGGAGGAAAAGAGGAAGACCAAGATGAAGGTTTATGGATGTGATGAGGGAAGACATGCAGGTAGTTGAGTTGAAAGAAGCAGATGTAGAGGACAGGGGGGTATGGAGACAGATGATCTGCTGTGGCGACCCCTAATGGAAAAAGCCGAAAGAAGAAGAAGGAGATTTCCCTTACTGAACTCAGTTTAGGACCTTTCAGTGCAATCACAGAAACCCCTTAATTAAAGGTAACTAAATCTATAACTGCTGTTTAACTACAGCACTACCTAAACAACACAGTTATTAGCTTATTGCATTAAATGCAGTACCCAATACCATCATCAAAATGATGAGTGATAGAGCTGCATACACACCTTTACCTTTTACACATTTCCCCCCTACTTTTTTCCTATTTTTTCCTAAATTGGGCTTCTGTGGGTTTAGACCTTTTTTTTTTTTGCTATTCATAATTTAAATTTTTGTTTAGCTCCTTACTGACGTGACGTCACCAATCCCCAACTCTCCTTTCTGAGTTTATAAATGAGGGATCTGGTTGACAGATATAGTTCGTTTTCATTGGTCAGTACTTACCTCGAATGCAATGATGAAGCCAAGTCTGACTGCAAGAAGTTCCCAGTAAACTAGAGTGTACTTCCCATTTTCATCTCGGAAAGCCTTGTATCTGAGCCAACACACAGCACAATGCAAACTCCCAAATCAGCACGAGAATTTAGTTTTCAGGGTGTATTACTCCCCCTACTGGCAGAAAAGTTGCAGTCTTTTCTGTGTGTCCTGTCATCATTATGATCTAAATCAGAGCTCGCCAAACTTTTCTTTATGAAGAGCCAATAATCAAATTTGATTGAGAGCCATGGGCTATAAATAAATGTTGCATTCTACAAACCATAATATCAAAATTAGTTGCCTTTGCTCCTGTCATTTGTGATTTAATTTAAATGTTATTCCAATTAGCATTTCAATTCCTCTTTTCATATATCAACATTTATGGCATTTGGCAGATGCCCTTATTCTGAAAGACATACTCTTAGTCATACAACTTAGCAGCTATGGGGATAAGGGCCTTTCTCAGGGGCCAATAAGAGGCAGCTTGGTGCACCTGGAATTTGAACACATGATCTTCGGATCCAAAGTCAAAGGACTTATGGTATTGTGGACCAATTTAAAGGTCACCACAGTCCAGCTTTAGCCCATTGGCTAGCCCAGTCTGGTCATGTATACTGTGTTTGTTTTCCAAACAGGTTGTAATGTAAACTTGTTATTTCATTTATAACATCAGCCTCTTTTTTGTTAACAAATAAGCACTCAATAGATTGTATAAATGAGCAGCCTGATTGTGGTCATGGTGGATCCATTATCAGGGCACTTCAAAAACATTCACACACTCACTCACACCGAAAGCCATTATAATTATTATTATTAGTAGTAATAGTAGTAGTAGTAGTAGTAGTAATAGTACTATTACCTGCACGTGGTAGAGTTGTTGTAGCTGTGCGGAGCATACGCCAGTGTGAAATTCACATAACCATTTAAGTCACTATCATACTTGTACTGGTACAGCAACCGAGGCAGGAAATCAGATGTGAAAGCAATCAGGAAAGCCTAGGAAAAAGTCACATTTAGAAACCTGGAAGAGAGAAGAGCTGGGAGGTAGAAAATGCCCTGTGATTAACTGACACTCACATTCACAATGACAGAAAGGTGGGAAAGAGCCTCAAGAATGATAAACCACACGCCGATTTTCTGTGCTCTCTCAGCCACGGGCCGCCGGTATTCGCACACATACTTGTGTGCATCCAGTCTCACTTCAGCCCAGTTATTCAGCAGAGCAAATAGAGGAGCAAGCGGGAACGCAGCCACGAAGATGGTGATAAAGCCAAACTGCAGCACTGAGCAAAATATAGGCTAATTAAAAACTAATACGTTCGCTCGGTTGGCCCCTTAACAAATAAGCACCATCACAAGTCTGATCATTTAAATGCAATGAATGCACAGTGTTCCAAATGAAACACTTAAATAACAGTGAAAAAAAAGCATTGTGTCTAAGCAACAATAAGCAATTAAAGTCTTACCAATCTCAAGATATTCATCAAACAGGCCTTCACACTCTATCAGCTCGTAGTCTTGTTCCCAGCGATGTGCCTCACGCCCACTCTGAGCCTTCTTCACTGATGTCAGGGCCTTTTTCTGTCTCCATGCCTTTACTTTTCTGTATATATATATATATATATATATATATA
>MU564352.1:12951067-13012652 GCA_024362625.1 Silurus asotus
GACATAACCGGGTTCCACTGTATATATATATATATATATATATATATATATAGTCCCATAAGTGCTCTTTAAAGTGATTTGATTATTTGATTTTATAGGTCTAGAAACACTTTAAAGCAGCAGCTTTAAATAGAAGCTTTTTGAAGAGAAGTTTGTAGAGATGCATGATGCATATATATATATATATATATATATAGTCCCATAAGTGCTCTTTAAAGTGATTTGATTATTTGATTTTATAGGTCTAGAAACACTTTAAAGCAGCAGCTTTAAATAGAAGCTTTTTGAAGAGAAGTTTGTAGAGATGCATGATGCATTATTAAAACAAAAACTGAAAGCTCTGCCTTTAGCATACTTTCATTTTAACTTTGTTCTAAATCTAATCTTTTTGAGGACTGTTTTGAAAAAATAAAAATAAAAACACAGATGCCATCTTTCTCTCTCAGACACAGAGTACATGATAAGGTCACATTGCCAAGCTCAGCGGTAGTAAAGTTAGTGCAGCTGGCGGAGAGCCATAATGCAACACTCTGCTTTCTCCTATAGCTGCTGACTCACTGACTCACTGACTGACCAAACAATCAAAATAATTCATGGTGTGAAGCTAATATTTAGACTTATTATGTAATAATTATTACAAGAAACACTAAACAGTGGACAACAGTGGACATGAGATATAACAAATTACTAAAATTGCACAAGACAAGAAATTTCACTATTAAGATAGAACTAAATTGTAAGGGACATACGGTAAGATAAATTCTTGAATGTTGTTGATAAGCTGTTTCCCCATCATGATGATGAAGAGCTGCTCAGCCAGCTCGATCAGACAGCCCCCTGGACCACACTGTAAAAACCCGCCCATACAAGAAGAACAGACCACAAGTTTAACCACACCACTCACAAATGCATAAAGGAAATGGGTTTTACAGTAGATGTTATAAGATGCACTAATGTATACACATGTTAGAGAAACCAAAGAACTCAGATTAGTACACAGAACTCACATCCTCGTTTCTCATCCCAAATAACTTGCCATAGTGACCAGGGTAACCGACAAATCTGTGAGTGGTGTAGACAAAAAAGACAAAACAGGGCACTGAGCAAACCTCTAACACCCATGTGAAACATTTTCAGTCACATTAAATAGACAAAATTTGCAGACGTTTGACCATAAAATTAATATGTGCTTTTTAAATATCCCATTCCACATTTAACCCTTAATTACTGTTAAAATAATCTCCACTCTTTCACTAGATTTTAGAATGTGCTTTATCCCGAAGATTTTCAGTAGGTTTAACTTCGTTTCTGTACATAAGTAGTTTTCTGGTATTAGTACTTTACCAATTAGCATTTTTTTTTTTACTTTTAACTCATTATATTTTTTACACAAATATCTGTACTTTCTACTTTGTACATTTTCAAACCAGGCTTGTTACTTTAGTTTGAATCTATTTGGTGACATGATCAATATATTTCTTCCCATTGCTCCCTGTTTTCAGCTCATCAGCCTATTTCTTGTCATTGGGCATTTTTTAATCTCCCACTGGTGTATCATTTCCTAGCTATCACGCACCACAGACCCAGGCTAGCCTACGAAGCTAACAATGAGCAGAACAGAAGGCAAGCAAGTTTGGCTAACATGGATGAGACAGAGGGAGTCAGCGATATAAAAAATGACTGAGAACAGAGACATTCCTGATCCCCTGATCATCATTATTTTTGCTCTGCTTGTGTTTTATATGACGGTTGTTCTGCCTGGATACATTCATTAAAAAAACAAAATTTAAATATATTTGTATGATGTGAGGTCCAGTTACCAAAATGACACTAAAACCGGTAGTAGCAATGACTACTTTTTATTTAAATACATGTACTGTTGGCCAGGAGAAGAAGGAGAGGAGGAAGACGTCTACAGAGACGGCAGGGAAAGAAGAAGTGTAGGAGAGTGCAGGTAATGGTGGGCATATTAAACGTTGGTACTATGACTGGTAAAGGAAGAAAGGTAGCTGATATGATAGAGCAGAGATTGGTAGATTTGTTGTGTGTTCAGGAGACTAAGTGGAAAGGGAGTAAGGCCAGGAACATTGGAGATGGGTTTAAACTGTTCTATCATGTGTGAATGTAAAAAGATATAGTGTAGGGGTGATTCTGAAGGAAGAGTACAGTAAGAGTGCAGTAGAGGTAAAGAGAATTTCTGATAGAGTGATGAACATGAAGCTGAAAGCTGAAGTAATGATGAGAAAAGCCATCAGTGCCTATGCTCCACAAGTGGGCTGTGAGATGAAGGAGAAAAAAATTCTGGAGTGAGTTAGATGAAGAGGTAGAAGGTGTATCTTGGTATGAATGATTGTTGATTGGGGCAGACTTCAATTGGCATGTAGGTGAAGGGAACAGAAGTGACGAAGAGGTAATGGGTAGGTATGGCCTTAAGGAGAGGAATGTGGAAGGGCAGATGGTGGTAGCTTGACTGATTGATTGATTGACTGATTGATTGATTGATTGATTGTTAGAAGAAGGAGGAGCATAGGGTGATGTAAAAGAGTGGAGGAAGGTGCACACAGGTGGACTATATTCTATGCAAGAGATGCAATCTGAAGGAGATTGGAGACTGTAAGGTGTTGGCAGGGGACAGTGTAGCTAGACAGCATCGGATGATGCGGATGGTGGTCTGTAGAATAATTTTGGATGTGAAGAAGAAAAGGAGGAGGATTGAAAGAACAATTAGATGGTGGAAGCTGAAGGAGGAAGACTGTAGTGAAGACTTTAGGGAAGAGGTCAGACAGGGGCTCGGTGGTAGTGAAGAGGTGCTGGAGACAGCTGGGAAGGTACTTGGTGTGACTTCTGGAAAAAGAAAGGAAGACAAATAGACATGGTGGTGGAATGAGAAAGTGCAGGAGAGAATAAGGAGAAAGAGGTTGGCAAAACAGAATTTGGATTGAAAGAGTGATGAGAAAAGTAGGCAGGAGTACAAGGAGATGCGGCAGCAGGTAAAGAGGGATGTGGCAAAAGCAAAGGTAAAGGTGATATTTATGTATGAGAAGTTGGACACTAAGGAAGGAGAGAAGGATTTGTATGGATTAGACAGGCAGAGGGACTAAGCTTGGAAGGATGTGCTGCAAGATCGAGCAATAAGGATGAAGATGGAAATGTGTTGACTAGTGAGGAGAGTGTGTTGAGGAGGTGGAGGGAGTATTTCATACAGCTGATGAGTGAGGAAAATAAGAGAGAGAGAAGGGTTGATAAGGTGGAGATGGTGAAGCAGGAAGTGGATAGTATTAGTAAAGAGGAAGTGGGAGCAGCTATCAAGAGGATGAAGAGTGGAAAGTCGGTTAGACCAGACGACATACCAGTAGAAGCATGGAGATGTTTAGGAGAGATGGCAATTAAGTTTTTAACCAGATTTCTCAACAGATTTTGGATGGTGAGAGAATGCCTGAGGAATGGAGAAGGAATGTGCTGGAACTGATTTTTAAGAATAATGGAGATGTGCAGACCTGCAGTAACTACACCATGAAGTTATGGAAAAGAGTGGTGTAAGCCAGGCTGAGAGAAGAGGTGACCATCTGTGAGCAACAGTATGGTTTAATGCCGAGAAAGAGCACTAAGGATGCAATATTTGCTTTGAGAATGTTGATAGATATTATAGAGAAAGACAAAAGAAAGTGCATTGTATGTTTGTGGATTCGGAGAAAGCGTACAACAGGGTGCCCGAGAGAGGAGTTGTGGTATTGTATGAGAAAGTCAGGTATGGCAGAGAAGTATGTGAGGGTGGTGCAAGACATGTATGAGTTTTTTAGATGGACAGCACATTTAAAATGGTTTGGACATGTGCAGCGCAGGTACATCGGAAGAAGAATGCTGAGTATGAAGCTGCTAATAAGGAGAAAAAGAGGAAGTCCAAGGAGGTTTATGGATGTGATGAGGGAAAACATGCAGGTAGTTGGTTTGACACAGGCAGATGTAGAGGACAAAGTAGTATGGAGATGGATGATCCATTGTGGGAGTTAATGGGAGCAGCCAAAAGAAGAAGAAGAAGAAGAAGAAGAAGAGGAAGAAGACCTGTCAGAGCCCATATTTCTTTACTATAACTTTAGTGAAAAAGTATAGTCAGTACTTTTATCAGAATATTTTAAAACATGAGTTTCTGTACTTGTACTTGAGTTAAAGGTGTGTGTACTTTTGCCATCTCTGCTCCAAACCATGTACACCATAGAGCTCTATCGAGCTGGCTTTGTGCACAGGGCCATTGTCATGCTGTAACAGGTTTGGGTTTCCTTTTATCTTTGGAGGAAAAATTTAATGCTAACCCATCCAAAGACATTCTATACATTTGTGTGCCTCCTACAATTATGGTAACCGTTTGGGGAAGAACCACATATGGTTAGAAAAGTCAGGTGTCACAATACTGTTGCCCATTTATTGTGGACAACTGGACAACTTATTTACACTTACTGCTTGTACTTCAGTGAATTATCTATACAGCAGGGTCACGGTTCCTTGTCCGAGAATTTTTTTTATTATAAAAATTGTAGAGGCACATTTTTCTATTCTGTTATTAAATAACAGTGAGGCAGTGCAACTTTCTCAGCTACAAAAACTTGCCCAGTGTTATGCAACTGCATAAAAATATGCTACAAAAATGCTTATTCTCATACCTTCCTTTGAAAAAAGCCACATAAAATGGGGAGGAGTAGAAGTTGACAAACTGGAAGATGAACACCTTAAACGTAAATGCGTCTTCATACTGTGTCTGTGTCCTGTGCATTTCTGTAAAAAAAAAAAAAAAAAGAACTTCAGTACCAGACAATATAATAATACAATAAAACTGGACAGCAATAAAGCATCATTCTGCACAATAAATATCTATAAAAAATTATAACTGTAATAACAGTTTGATATGGTGCTGTCATAACTGCAAGCTATGATATAATTGTAAGTGTAAGTGAAGAGGACTCAGTCTTAATAGTTTATTGATTTTCATTCTTAATCCAAACTGCACTGAAGCACGTTGTGCTGGATTACAGGCTCAAGAGTCAGCAGCACAATGCATACCCCATTTTGTGAGTCGCTCTGCTAGCGCTGTATACACCTGCCCCATCAGCAAGATTAGAGCCAAGTTCACCATGCTGCTGGAGATGTTGGCAATGTTCCCTGCCTAGAGACAAACAGAAAGCAGTTTCACCGTTTAAGATAAGTTGCAGGCGTCAGTATTGATCGAAGCGATGAACTATGCAGAGAGATGGATCATAATTAACTGCTTTGCTGAGTGCTTGCCTGAGTGCGCAGCATGGAACTCCCAGTCTCGTACATCATCACGCTCACTATACTGCGGTAGATAATGACAGTCACTAAGAATATCATCACCACAAACAGCTGAGGAACAGAAAAGGCAACAATGAGAAAAACAAACATACAGCCAAACCTTTAACAAACCTTGGAAGAAATGGTTTCCTTTCAGGCTCACCATTATGACAATGACCATTGATCCAGTGAGCATACGGGAAAGTCTGGCTTTTTCTGGAAAGTAGGGCTCCTTTACTCCAGTCACAGGGTTCTCCTCCATTGCAGGGGCTGTGGCAGCAAACTCTGGCCGTAGAGGCTCCTAAAAATTCCAGACATTTAAAAAATATATAGTAATTTTTATACTGTATTTTGGCACAGTCGCATAATCACTCTGAGGAATTCTACACCACACCCCCTCTTCATGAAAGTCCATGCAGTCCCAGTGATGAGCCAGAGTAGCGTTCTTTCGTTTCCAGAACTCCAGGAAGGTAACGGCCCAAAAGGACATGAACACACTAAAGAACACTGTGCCAGGATGGTCAAACAGATATCCCACCTAAAAAATAGGAAATTACAATTAAAATGCATATCATACAGCAACTAAAAACTATACAGCCATCTAAGGTGACTTATGGAAAGGTATAGGGTGTGTACCTTAGCCATAGGGCAAATGTCAGAGATATTCCAAGATTCACAGGTTTCACAGAGAGGACACATACGGTAGCGGCCTCCACTTTCACAGATTTCTTTCCTATACACGACATATATAACAGCGTTTTTGAACTGATTGTATTTTTGGTCCTTAACCTAGTAAAACATGTAAATCCATAACCTTGTAAAATATGTAAAAAATCTAAATGTTCATAACTATACGTTACAACCAAAGTTCATTGCTAAAAAGATCTGTAAAGGTCCATGATACAATGGACTGTTTCGATTGTTTCAAGGGCACACAGCAGTGTTATCAA
Organism: Silurus asotus; assembly: GCA_024362625.1. NCBI lineage: Eukaryota > Metazoa > Chordata > Actinopteri > Siluriformes > Siluridae > Silurus > Silurus asotus. Next base: position 12,957,322 of record MU564352.1, read on the forward strand.
ACTTTCGTTAATGTTAATGCTGACTAAGTCTAGTAATGGCAACTCACTTTAAGATTCTTTGTAGCAATGACAAAATCACATAATATTGATGATTCATCACATTTACTCCATAGTTTATAGTTCAATACATGCTCATAAGTTGAGTGATAAAAACTTATTACAGTTTTATGACATGCACATAAACTGTAATAAATGTTAGAAATTGTAATCCCACTTAGCAAGCTATTCATTTTTTTGTTGTGTGATTCTAATATGCATAAAGTAAAATGCTATGCAACACTGCTCGTCAAAGTTAGTCAAAAATTTTATTTTATCACTCAAATATTAGGTACACTTATAATTACTAAACCAGAGAGCTAATGTCTGTAAGAATAAGCATTTTTGTTTGTTTGCTGTTTTTTCTGGTTTGTCAGACATCACAGTGACTTTGAGTTGACTTTTGAGTGACTGGAGTTTCACAAGTTCTCCTCATGTCTGGATGGGTACATAACTAACTGACTAAAGTCTCCACTTCTACCCTTCTTTGAAGGACGATAAAGACTTTTTTGCAATATATGACTAAAGTGACTTTAAAGCTACTTTTTTGGAAGAAAAGAAAAGTGAAATAAAACAAATAACACAACAAAAAAAAAAGAAAAGAAAAACAAAAACATAATTGGACAAGAGAAAAAGAATAAATAAATGAGAATGTATTTTTATGTTTAAACCGGTTGTCATAAGGGCTAATATAGGTGTATTTTAGGCGTATGAACTACCTCCCTCCCACTTTATTTTAAAATTTTTTTAAATAAAATATGTACATTTAAAGACATGAGAAAAGGATGCAATTAACATAATTAAACTCTGCAGCCAATAATTTAGATCGAGAGTGCAGCATCACAGCGATTGCCTAAGCTGCTTTCACACATCTGATATTAACTCGAGGTATGAAGTGCTAATAAGGCAGTACAGGAGCTGTTCTGACAATGACATAAGTGTCTTATCGCCTGATAGAGTACATTAGTTTTAATCTGTGGATCAATAGCACTTATACACTAAACATATGAAACCCTGCATCAGTGACTATGCAAAAAGCAGAGTCTGACTTTCATCTATCCTTTGACTAAAGCTTGCATTCATGCCTTGCTTCTTTCAATTGCAGTTTAGTGCTTTTGCTGCAAACACCCCCATTCCAGCAGCTGTTTTTAAAGCATCTTTGGACAACTGTTTCCATGGAAACAGATTAAAGGCAAAAAAAAAAAGAGACACACGGTCAAAACACTGTTTTCTGCAGAAGTCTGCTGAACAGAAGGTGATAGTTTGATTGAGTTCCAGAAAAAGTTTTGCAGGAGCATAGCATTTGTGGCAGATACTGACGCTGGATTGTTGGATCCCATAGTCATGATGCCTGAGACGAACACAAGGGTTCCAACTATAGCTGCAGGAAGGAGCCACACTGTGTAAAAACCTGCACAGACCAAACAGAGCATTTGCATAATGTAATTATTTACCACAAATATTATCATTATAATTGCATTAGCAAACAGAAAATATACTCTCAGCAGTATACACCAAATGAGAAGTGTCTGCTCACCAAGCCATGCAAAATAAAGGGCTATTTTCTCCCCAAAGTATTCTCGTATATGATCCAAAGGCTGGTACTTGTACCATTTGGACCAGCGAGCCCAGTAGTGATACAGGACCTGCCTCCTGTTTAACTGATCAGGAGAGATCCCATATTCTGGTAACTCAAATGGACCCTAAGGATCAAAAAGAAAACATTTACTTTTTAGTACAGAAGTGTAAATGGCAAGTAATTAATTTTAAGGTACAGTAATCCCCGCTTTATTGCAGTTCGAATCTCGGTTTATCGCGGAATTGCATTTGAAACCTAACTAAATTGTTTGGCTAATTTTCCCGGTCTCTCGAGGATAGCACGATAGACCAAAAAACTTATAGGGAATTGTTTTTTTGGCGTTTAATGTTGAAATAATTTAATGTATTAATAAAAATATAATTATCATTTATTAAATTAAGTAAAATGTTAATTCAGTACAGTACTGTATACATAAAATAGCATTTTTAGGGTGGCATCGTTTATCACGTTTTTCCGTTTAACGAATGCGGTTTTGAAACGTAACCACCACGATAATATGGTTACTGTATCTTTCCTTAAAAACCACCAGGTTTTTCACAAAAAAATGTATTGTTGTATTAATCGTTCTTACAAATTATATCTGGTGCCTATTTTTCTTGTTGAATATCTAAATACAAAGTGACTTATGAGGGGGGACCCAGCTAGAGTATATGGCACAACTGATGCTAAGGTTAGTGTGTATGAGAGTAGCTGTAACCCCTTTTACTGTTTCATTGTCATTGTTTTAATAATAATTATTCTTGTGCTTTATGATAATATTATATACTACCAAAGTTTATTAAATACTTGCAGATCCCACTGTAAAGAATACAGGGGTAAAAAGGACTCTTTACTACAGCAAATGTGTAGCAATGCCTGTAATATGTGCCGTGCAATGTATTTCCCTATTAATTACTATGAATTGAAAGTTTGTAAAATAAAGTGCTCCCAAGAAAGCAGCAATTTTACAAGTGAGACAGTATATATGGTAAGTACGTGGTAAGAGTTGTCCATATATGGTTTTAGCAAGTCTTCCTTATGCCTTCCTTATGCTTGGTACATTATCTTACATTACTGTGTATGTAACTATTTATGAATAAACATTTACTGTCATAATAGAGCAAAGTGAGCATGTCCACATGTCCAGTAAATTACAACATCACTATAACAGATCATGTGACCTCTTACATCATGTAGTGGGAATGCAGCTTTGAAGGCACCTTCGTTTAACAGTCGAGCCACTCCAACCTCAGCACGCTTCCGTTTGCCATATACAGTCCTCGCTAAGATTTCATACACCTGCATAAATAATTACATTCATAAGCATGTTGTGCTGAAAATCAGTTATGGACATGCCACAAGATTCTATTAAAGATAATATAATTACAATGGCGAGGCACGTCCTACTTTAAAAAGGCTATTCCGAGACACAAGAAAGTGAGTACCAGGTACAATTCAATTGCTACAATACAGTATGATTTAGTAGCTTCTCACTGATCTGTTACCTACTTTGTTTAAAATCTGCAAAAGGCCTGCCATAAATTTGTGCATAATGATGATGTGGCAACAGAGTTATGGGCAAATCTCTTTCTTAGACTATTCAATTAATTACATATCAGTTTATGTATATGAATTACAGCTTACACACCAGCTGTCTGTTTCTAGCACTGTTTCTAGGTATTGACCAAGTAGGTGGTCACCTAGGGTGCAACCAGCTGCGGGAGCGGCAGTGAGCACCCCCTGCACCCCCTGCCCCCTGCTTGGTCAACAGCGCCATCGCTCATTTAAATGATTTACCTATTTTTCTGCTGAAGTTGAATATACAGTATATGTTCTCTTACTTGAATTCAGGCAATTTTGCAATGATTTTTGAAAGTGTTGAACCTTTTTTCCATAGAAGTTGTGAATAATTTGTATGGTGTGGGGGTGGAGCATTGTGATGGGAGGGCTTAGCTTTGGGGGTGAGGGTGGAAGGGGGTTGAAAATAGAAATCTCGCCTAGGGTGCCAAAAAAGGCTATAAATGACCCTGCCTGTCCTTGTTTAATAATAATAAATATATATTCAGTTATAATCAGTAATAGTTATAGATTTATAATAGCTGCCTCAATTTTTGTTGATGGCTTTTAATCCAGAACACATAAACATTACACCCGTAGTATATAATAGATATACAGTGCATATTATAGTGCAGCACTGTTAAATTCTCGATTCTGATTGGTCAGAAGGTGCTCCTAAATAAGTTTTTTGATACAACAAATTTTTTTGTAAAAAAATACAATTTTGATTATAAGTATGATAAACTCATACCAAGAAAAAGATCAAATAGAAAAATATTATATCAACAATCATTTTTTTATGTAGCCAATAGGTAAAAAACGTTGAACTTACAATGCGCTGTCTCTGCGTATTGGTAAAATAATTCTCTTGATCCTCACAGCCCAGAAACCTTGGAAAAAATGTATTAGCTACAGTTACAAAAAAAAACAAAAAACGACATACAAACAAATGGTTTAGCCAGCAAGTCCTCACTTTTCCATCTTGGACCTGCGGAAGGCACATGTGTAGTAATCCACTGGCCTGTTAGGCACAGATTCTGCCATGATGTTTGGTATCCAGAGTTTTTGAAGCACCCGGGCCGATGTGTTAAAATCTGGATGCGGTTGTGCCTGTGGGAAAACAAATGATGTAGGTCATATAATTATGACCTTCAGGTTTTGCTTTGTAATAGAAAAAGGAGAAAATATTAGAAAGGGTAAAACAAACTGCTGACCTGTAGTGGTGCTCTGAGGCATAATTCCTCTGCATAGTACACCAACACCTCCCAGGGTGCACTGAGTTTCAAGTAGTGTATTGTCTTTTTTACACTGGATGACTCCTCCTAATAATAGAAACAAGATCTAAACACATAGTTCTACCAAGTCTCAGAATATTTCTGTAGGTCTGTAATACAGGTGTTATAAAATGGGACCTTTTCTAAAAGAAGTCCAGCAATCTGTAGATTCTGGATGAATTTGTCCCTCCATCTGGTCAGCTGGGCTTTTCTCTTCTCAGATCTGCTTTCCTCTGGGATCACCTGCTCCTCATCCTCTCGGGTCTCTCCTGGACCTTCACATTGAGCTCGCCGCTTCCTGCGTGACTTTACCTCCCAAACCAGAACAAAATCTGAAATGTATACACAGCAGTAGTTCATTAAAGAGAAAAGTACAATCAGACACAATGTTTTAGCTTTCAGTTTTTATTTCCTGATGTTTACATCTAGACGTGTTAAATGTCACCTTTAGTGATAGAACAAAAACACTTAATTTGTAGCTGAGCACAAGTAAAAAACACGTAATATTTGGTTGTATATCCCTTGCGTACAGTCACTACTACCCACTGACATCACCCAACTGTTGTATTCTTTTTCTTGTATTCTTTTCCAGTCTTCTACCACAGATTCTTTTAGTTTCCTGTTCAGGTTTAAAATGCTATTCATGATTTGGTCGATCTAAAATTATCCATTTTTCCCTCTTGCTTGTGTTGGCAATATGTCTTGGCTCAATGTTTCGCAGAATGATAAAGTTTCTCCCAGTAAGGCTAAATGCATTTCTCTGTAAATTGGCACACAGAATGTTTCTGCAGAATTCTGAAATCATTCTGCTGCTAACATTGTGAGTTTTATGATCTATAAAGATTAGTGAGCATGTTCTGAAGGCATCTATGGAAGCCCAAGAAATGACATGCAATGTGCTTGACTCATGAGCTTGTATGTTTTCGATCATGAGCAGATCACATGACCTGTCCATCGATTGAGGTTAATATTGAACCTAGAACATTTGTGGTTCATCTCTGTGTTTCTTTGTTAATTCCAATCTGGCCTTCTGATTCTTTCTGCTAATGTGTAGTTTGCATCATGTGGTATGACCTCAACATTCCTGCTGTCCAAATGATCTTTAAACGTTGGATCATGATGCTTTTACTCCTTCCCTGTGGAGTTTTTTGCTGATGTAACTGATGGTTGCTTTAGGGGTTCTCTTCACAGCTCTTAACATTTCAGTCATCAACGGTTGTTGCTTCCTTTGGCCAACCTGTCGGATGGTTGTCCAGGATTGTATGTAAGTGGTTTCTTTCTTTCTCAGGACATTCCAAATTGTTGTACTGAATATGCCTAATAGTTATTTTATATATATATATATTTCTCTTCATTTCTCAGCTTCAAAAGGAAATGTTTTGTCTATAGACAGCTCTTTGGTCTTTATATCCATTTGAACAAAAAGTCTTGAAATGTAGTCTGAATAAAACACATTCACACACACCTTGTCAACAAAAACATCTGTCAGTTGCACAATATTTTTGAACACTTAAAAAATGTGTAGGATCATAAAGTTGCTAGGTTCAAGTTCACGTAGTACTGAGTTATTTTACAAAGCTAGATTTAATTATCAGGAAATGAAAGCTGAAATACTAAATGGTAGTCTCATAATCATTTTTTTATCTCAAACCCAAATGCCTACAGTGTATAGATTAGAACGATTTGGCTGAACATATACTGTTTCATTAAGGTTGATGACATAAGTATCTATTGAAGTACTGCAAACAAACAAACAAATGAATGCGGTATCAAATTTACCTATTTTAGTTTGGCCATCTCTGAAGTAATTGCCTGGAGGCCGAACCGGGGGAGTGGCTGTCTTTTCACCCTGAACATAGATCGGATCTTCATTGTCATCTACAGAAGCATTCAGCTGTTTTCATGTAACAGGCAGAAATGATGAATGAGCTTGTTGATAATATGGTTGTGTAATTACATTTTTACATTGTTAATCCTGAAAAATCCAAAAGGACTGAGAAAAAATGTGCTAGAAAGATGTTCATTTCCAGCCTCTATATCTGGAAACATCTTGTGCAACTCATCTGAGAATCTGGATTGAGAAAACTAGTAGACAGTTAAGCCTACCATGTGACAAACATCCGAGAAAGTAGGATAGGTAGGATTAGTGTTGAAAATCTAATAAAGTGTTGGCTGTAATAATGAGACAGAGTCTTTAGAATGAAGCCTGAATTACTACACATTGATTGCACTCATTGTGTTAATGTTGCACCAGGGAAAACAGTAATGGTTTAAGGACTAAGTACAATTTGTGAAGATGTGAAGGAAAAAAACATCACAGTAGGTATACATCTGCATTATAAAGCCATAGATTAAGAATTTTATACAACGTATTAAAAAAAGATTAATAAAAGTCACTTACATATCGAGGAGGCATGAAGCCCCCATTCTCCAAGCTTCCATAACACTCAGCACCATATGATTCTCCAGTATGTTCCAGATCCAGGAGAACCTCACGGTCCTTGGATAGCTCCGAACCCTTCTTTCTGAGCATCAAGTACGACACACTCAGCAGATCAGTACCAGCGTTGCAGGAACTCTGAAGCTTTGGAGGCACCAAACACTGCAGACGCACATACACACCAACTAGAGTAGTGTATGGTATTAGCAGTTACACATTATTCCAGAGTTGGCAGTAGCACATAAATCAGTTCACTGAATTACATGGAAAATCAAATTATCGATGCATTCTTTTACAGGAAGAGATGAGCAGAGGGCAGAGGAAAACGCACACTAAGTATGTTCAGTAAAAGAGGTAAGAAGAAATAGAAGGAGGAGAGGGATGGGAAGGAGGAGGGGGAGAGAGAGAGAGAGAGAGAGAGAGAGAGAGAGAGAGAGAGAGAGAGAGAGAGAGAGAGAGAGAGAGAGAGAGAGAAAGAGAAAGAGAGAGAGAGAGAGAGAGAGAGAGAAAGGGAGAGACTGCTGCAGGCAGTCTCATTCTCTGCATCCCACTGTCTCTGTAGCACTCTAGAGGGACAAAAGCAATGATCTACCGTATCTCTCCTAGAATAGAAGCATAGCCTCATAACAGAGATTAAAAAATGTCAAAACATGTCAAATGTCTTATCATATCCTTACTGCCGTGCATGTTACTGGAATATTGGAGTTATGTGCATTATTATTTTTAATTAATAGTGGAAAATGTCACTTCCAACCAAATATTATGTAGTATAATTTAACAGATTATATTTTATATATATATATATATATACATTATTACTAATTTAAATTTCTGTTTAAACAAAAACTGGAATACAATTTTGGAATACTGTACAGAAATTGCAAAGCAGTTCGATTATTTTTTATTTTTTTGCACCTCAGATTACATTCCTACAGGCATCTTATTCCACACAACCTGCCATTTTACTGGGATCTACGTGTTTCTGTGTGTTTCTATGTGTTGCATTTAATTCCATGCGCCACACACTTGCACTCACCCTGTCTTAATATTTCACACTTGCCAGAGATCTTACTGCAGTGATGCAGAGTAGTGGGAGGTGCCTTCAATGCCGGGTGGTTATAGGATGAAGAACAAACAAGCTCCTCTGGCCAACAGACAGCACTGGAAATACTAACAGTTGATAACTGGATTTAGACAACATATGTATTACTCTAGGTCAGGAATATTAAATAACTGCAGGGGAAAAGGGCATTCATTATGAGTAAGGAGATAGAAAAGAAATATATAAAAATAAAAAACAAAAAAACATGACGATAAGACTGTGATAAGACTTTATTTAAATACCTATTTACCTCTAGACACATGTAACACTGACATTTATTTCTTTATTATTTATTTCAGTTAATTAATAGGTAATAAAATCCCTGAGTAATCCTTTTTCTTACGAATAGGCTTTTTTTTTTTTTCCACTTTTTTATATATATATTCTTTTACATTTAAAATAAATATTGTTCTTTTTTGTGAAATAAAAAAAATGAAAATAAATGCTTTCTTTGTGCTGCCCTGCTTTTGCCACTTCATAATAGGCAAATAAAAGCCTAGACATTGTGATGACTTGGCCTGACCTTTGTTTAATACACTGTAGTAGTTTAAATGAGGAAATGAGCTCAATGCCAGTAGAGGGAAAATCTAGTCATTCTTGTTATAAATGTCTATGCCTGAAATACCGTTAATATCTACACTGATCGGGCATAACCTTATGGCCACCTGTCTAATATTGTGTTGGTCCCCCTTTTGCTGACAAAACAGTCCCGATTCATCAAGCATTAAAAGCATTAACTTCCTCCGCAATTTGTTGGATCGGACCACAAGGACCAGCCTTCGCTCCCCACGTGTATCAATGAGCCTTGCCTGCCGTGTTGCCAGTTCACCACTGTTCCTTCCTTGGACCACTTTTGATTAGATACTGACCACTGCAAACCGGAAACATCCCACAAGAGCTGCAGTTTTGGAGATGCTCTGACCCAGTCGTCTAGCCATCACAATTTGGCCCTTGACAAACTCAAATCCTTATGCTTGCCCATTTTTCCTGCTTCCAACACCTCAACTTTGAGGACAAAATTTGAACTTGCTGCTCAATATATCCCACCCACTTGAAGATGCCATGATGAGATGATGATGAGATAATCCGTGTTATTCACTCACTGGTCATAAAGCTAAAATGCCATTATATTATGCCTAGTTGATGTACTTAAGTACTTAAAGTAAGGAAGCTGCAGTAAAAATCAGTTTTTTATAAAACTGATTTTTTTTTTTTAACTGCTTCATTTAATGTCCAACACATTTTTATGAAAAAATATTCAGAAAAGAGTCATTTGAGATACTATGTATAAGTGTTAATCTGCATTACAGCTGCAAGTCTTCCTGGAATACCTCTATATCATTGTGCACACTTGGATCCGAAACCACAAAAATCTTCACAAAAGCAACAATACAAAATATAATAGAGGTTTAAAAAAAGTTGCTAATTTTATAAATGAAGAGATTAAATCTTTATCCGAATCCTTTATTACAGATTTAGAAAATAAGTCTTGACATTAGTGATTGTGCATATTATACAATATTATACAGAAACCTAATTGTTATAATCTCACTGTGTGAGAACCGAACACATTGTAGTGGTTTCTCATTGTTTACTGATAAACAAAAAAATGAATATTTGTGTCACAGCAATGTTTGTGTCAAAGTCAAAGTTGTCTTTAGTGAAAAAGGCCAGAAATGAAGAACAGATGGCATTTTTTAGTGCCTCAATTTAGCGGTCAATCTTTAAAAATTACCCACAGAGGTAGTGATAGTATTGTATCAACAATAACACTGTTGCAAAGCATTGTCAAGCAATGTACTGCAATAATAGTATGAGTGCATATCAAGCTTAACATTTTAAATATACTGATATTAAAGTTTATTAAATACATTGGCAGGGTGCTTAACATTTGCATGCCAAATCTTCAATATAACTGAACTAAGCACTTCTGGTTTTCATTAAAGAGTCTTACGATAAGATGTATTTGTTTATTTTCCATTTACAAAAAAAGTGTTACTGAAAGAACATTATAAAAAATCCAAACAAAACAAAACAACATGCAGCATTTAGAGTATTTAAAATCAAGTATTAGGACAGACTGGATTATCTTATTAACAATGGCAAAGCATACAAATAAGACAAGCAACCAAATACAAAGAAAATATGTACATATACTTTACAAACAATAAAATAAAATAAAAAACCTTTATACAATTTCACCATTCCAACTCCAATCCACCATTGCCCTGCAATGTCCAAATATACAATTTACATTGAATTCAGACAAACTTCATGAAACCTGAGGTTCTAGAACTTACTTCATCATGTCATCAAGCAATAACAGCCTGTGGAAAATCCTCAAAAGTGCACACACACAACCCTACATTTTACAAACCACCCACTAGAAGAATTTCCAGAGTGCAATCAAAATAGTAATGGTAGAATTATGGAATGGCTATTCAATTTAAAAAAGGAAATGTTTAAAATTTACTTTAAAAAAATAATGTTGGGGAAGCTTTAACAATGTAAAATAAAAACTTTAAGCATAACTGCACACGTGTGTCAAATGCAAAATATGTCCAAGCATATATGCCATTTGCTTTTTATAGATAGAACAAATGTGGGTCAACGCAAAGTGGTTTGTGTAAAAGTCAAGCAAACTCCTCTGCCGGATTAAAAGCAGTTTCACAGACTTGATCTTTGAACACTTTTTCTTTCAAAACAAACAAAATAACCTGCCAATAAATATTGAAGGAATTCAATAAGGAATTAGGCCTTAAAATGGACTGATGCACTTACAAAGCTAATACGTTTACTGCATTATAGTCCGTATGACGACGTACCCTTATGTGCGTTAGCAGGATGTTGCACTATGAAAACTGGGACAAAGACTCGTACAAAAGGGTTTTTTCTTTCTTGTCTTTCGTTCTTTAGAACGTGTCTTGAAACAAATGACGAATGGTGGCGTTACAGGAAACACAGACAACGTAAGCAAAAAGCTTAATCCAGGCTGATGGATTCTCTGTCCCACAGCAATTACATTCATCCCATTAGTAAAATCATGATATATATAATACTAGTAAAGTTAATGTAGAATAAAGCGTGTGCACAATCTTGCATTCGGGCAAAACATCCTCTTTAAATGATAACCTGCTCCCTTCATGTTCTCTTTGTGCGTTGCCGAATATGCAGGTGGGGCTGCCAATGCATTCGGCGTCAACAGAAATCTACTTTTAGCAGCCAGAAAATAACCGTTACTACGTTTCAGAAACAGTCAGTACAGTAATCCATTCATTGAAGTCTAACAGCAAGTACCTTTGCAAAATAAAAGGGGTTTTAGTGAGGTATTCAATAAAAAGAGCTTTACAAGAAGAAATGTAACAATAACTAAGCACTTTGTATACTTTATACACTTTACACAAACTGTACATTTGTGATGAAGTGTTTGGCTACAAATGGATGTCATTCATGATAATCCAATAAGCTCATGCACAGTGGTAACAGCTCATTCTTATGATTTTGCCCATTTATCTAGGGGCTTAATATACTACAACTCAAATATATGTGCAATTTGCTAAAAATGTGTTTATGTCCTTACAGCCTGCTGTTTATACCGATATTAATAGCACAAAGATGAGTCAAGTGCCTGCCACCAGTCTATTCCTGCCTGCCTGTCTGTCTGTCTGTCTGTCTGTCTGTCGGTCGGTCATGCTCTCAGCACCATGGCTCTCTCTGACACCTCCCTCTGTGCAGACTGTCACTCCTCTGCCAGGCACTTCTCATCAGCTCCAGGGCTTCCCTACACCTCTTCTGCACCAGCTCGTCTGATATTTCCTTACGAGCGAGAGAGACCTGAGCAACAGAGAAAAGGAAAAAACTTTAAAAAAAAAAACAAAAAAAAAACCAGCCTAATACATAAAAAAAAAATACATTCATTAAAAAAAAACTTGCTGAAATATTACTTTGTCCAAATAACTTGATTTCAAAATATTAAGTTAAAGGAAAAAAAATTAACTGAATCAGGTTGTATATTAATATCGATATTTTACTACAATCTTCAAGCTTAATTTAGCAATTAAATTCAGAGTAGATTTTTTTTCGAACCTTGACATTTCTTTTATCTACAGATTGGTCTATTTTCACTTTCGGTGTCTGTAGCGCTCATTACCCGTGATGCCATTCAACTACCTGCATCACCACAACCAACGTAATCATGCAAGTCATCTCACAGACCTATCTAGCAGCCGATCAAAGCTTGTGTGCAACCGAGTCATGCCATAGCAACGCAATCTGGGACTTTGAGTCCTATGCTGTCTATCTACAGTACTTCGGTATTTCTTTGGTTTCTCCCTAATGCAAAAGAACTGAGAAAAGTCAGAAAAGAGGCTTTTGCTTTGTGTTTTGAGAATTTAAGACCTTTTTAAGACCTACATCACAACATCAAAAACACACAAATATGTTCTTAGCCAAGTATCACTAAACTTGCACTTTCCATAGCTGAAAAAAATTATCGGTTTTACGTCTGTGGTACAGTCCAAGAGATTTTCTTCAATAACAGAAAGCTGATTGGCAGTTGCATGTCGGTCTCATTTGTAGTCGTAACACAGCAAATTATATTTGGATTGGTAAAAGAAAGAACTACAACACAACAAAAACGTTCTAAAGTGCTACAGGAGCATTTCAATTAGCATTAGAGATCATTTTCTGATGTCCATGTAACACCAAGACCTGTTTACAATTATTTAAGACCTAGAACAGAGAATTTAAGACTTTTTAATGCCTAAAATTTTGTAATAAAATATTTGAGGACTTTTTTAAGTAGTTTGTATGCTAGCAATGGCAGAAACTATTACCTGAAAAACAGATTTCCACACAGAATCAAGTTCCTCCAAGAGTCGGTCCCGCTCCCCACGGCCACTAAAATAAAGAACCCATGGAGGGAGGAACTGAGATCGGTCAGCTGCAAATTCCTAAATACACAAACAAATATAAAGTAAGACAATTAAAAATGTTAATGCGTCCAAACTTGCCTAATAAATAACATGCATGATTACACGTTGGACTCAGAAGTACGACCAAGTGTCTAATTTATTTGCATTTAAAGCTCTAGTGAGATTTAATTATTGAGGAGCTGGTGTGCACATCCTGTTCTCTCTTACAATAACACAATATTCTTTATCCTCCTCAAGGCAGACAGCCGTGATGTCACTGATCTCAGCTGCACCAAGCGAACGGAAAAAACTGGTTTGGCAATCCTGATGGCATGTCAACAACTTTTTGTCGGTCAGAACGAGGCAGCATGGGATACATGGAGTTGGCGCTGATCCCTGTGGAATCACCTGAGAGACAAAAGAAATATATCTTTGTATATAAACTTAAAAAGTGAGGTAAGAATGCAAAGTGGTTTTTCTGCAGAAAGTAGACAGTTAATGGGTAAACCCACCTCATGTAACAAATAAATATTGCAAATTATGCAGTCCCCCCCCCCGACATACGAGGGACAGGAGTTCCAATAACCTTATGGCAACTTAAAAATACCATAAGTCGAGACATGACCAAACATCTTCAATTATTAACAAAATACAGTATACAACCCCATACTGATCACCATTCTTATACTTCAGCAAAACAGAGCAATTTACAGTACCGTACTGTAGGGCTGGGCGATATGGCCTAAAACAAAAAAATCCTGATTTTTTTCACCAAAAAATCCGATCTGCGATTTAAATCGATTTCTCCCCCCTGCTTAAAATCAATCTGAACATGACAAAGAAAATGTTCAAAAAAGGTTTTAACTTGATTTAATAAAGTCCCACCATCTCTCCCACTCGACAGCATGCCTTTGTTTGAGGTGCTGCAGTAAACTGGTGGTACTGCTACCTTTGCTTACAACAGCCTTCAAACACACTTTGCAGCGGGGTGTTTGTGCAGCGTCTGACACAACAAAACCAATTCACAGCAGAACCAATTCCAAATTACAGATGACACTGTGCCATTCTTGGGAACGAGTCCTTCTCTGCTCGCTGCCATGCTGTTTGTGTATCTCTATGGCAAACGCTAGGGGGGAGGGCTAAGCTCGTTCGAAACTATGGAAGCCCAGAGGGGAGCGTCGACGGACAGTAAAGAGAATACCGATTTTTATTAAAACAGATCAAAACTTAAAATATTTGTACAACTTTGTCGTATCGTTATAGTTATGTAACTTGTCAAACCATCGTGACTCAGGGACCATTTGCATTATAATTAAATAAACAAATAAACAAAAACAAACAAACAAACAAACAGCAAATAGTGGGTGCAATTCAAGACTAAACTTACTCCTTTAGACACAGCCTGACAAATGAGCTGCATCCATTCTGCCATGTCTTGCTCATTTTCAGCACTCAGCTCCAGAGGAGAACGTGCTGTCAGGATCACCTGGAATGCATGTGGCCTCTCTGTGCTATTGGAGCGTCTGCAGCCTCCGCAGTGCTCCCCCCTGCAGGAAACACAGATCAACATTACTGATCCATATCAATAACTGATTAAGGGAGGCACAGAGCTGGACAAGGGCTCTGGAACATGGGTCTGGAAAAACTTACTGACTCAGGTACACATGCTTACCCCATGGTAATTGACATCAATGGAGTAACATCGGTCCTTTCAGCATACAGGAAGAGGATGCCACTGCTGAATAAACCAACATCAAGCATGTTTAAACACAGATATTTGGCTTCAACAATAGTGTTATGTGGACATTTTATCTTGAAAAGGCCCTTGCTGCTGTACCTGAGCACAACATAACAACTTTTCCACAGCTCCTTCCCCAGGTATGAAGTCCCTGCTCGATACAGAAGTGGCCCCTCCTTAGTGCTGCTGGATTTCCCTGAGCCTGACGGAGAGGTGGGAGTGCCCAAACCCACATCCATGGGGTCTTCCCAGTGAATGAGGGAATAAAGACGAATACTAACCTCAGACACCTGTGCACGCACGCACGCACGCACACACACACACACACACACACACACACACACACACACACACACACACACACACACACACACACACACACTATAATTAGGAAAAGTATTATAATCATAATAATAATATATACTATTATTACAAAATGTGTTTAAGTGCTATTTTGGAGTAGTACAAGAATCAAGTATGTTTTGCATTGAAATATTGTATATTTTTATAGTATATGTATATGCTCCCATACCTCACACTGCGACTCCTGGCACACAAACTTAGTTAGAGCCAGCTTCTCCATGGTAGCATCAGTCAGGATAGCAGGTAAAGGCAGCTCACTACAGCCATTCATCATTGCAGATTTCAGCATGCTGAGGAACCAGCTACAATGTTGTAAGAAAAGGGGTTGAATGATGAAACCTAACAGTAATTTGTTTCGACAAACCATTAGTTTTTATTTTACTTCAGTAGTGCTTAAATCTAGTACAGGTAGTCCCTGAGTTACAATGGACATGCGTTCTGACAGCCCCCCCCCTCGTTACTTTTACATATCGAGACATGGGATAGTGTATACATAATTGAGCAAAATAGAGCAATTTCCACTACCGTAATGTATAAACATATTATAATATATATATATATGTTTGTAACCACTAGTGCAGGCACGTGCAGATCGACCTGTATTGAATGGACTGCTCTGCATCAGTGACTATTATTTTCATTTAGGCTTGGTATTTTATCATCATTATTTACAACAATAAAGGAGAAAAATGAATGGATACGTGAAATAACACATAATACAAACTAACACAGTGAGTGAACAATCTGCAGTATCCAAAAGAAACTGCCTTCTCCTGTTGGTGCACACCAGAGTGACTGTCTGCTGATCCAAACCCACCTGAGAAACAAAACCAAATTATATTACTACTAATAATACATTTTAAATACTCATCATTTTGAATGCTATCTGCAAGTCTGGCTCAAAAGAAATGAAGTGTTCCCGTATTAGATAACAGATATTAACTCACAGATATGTAGTCTAGTTCACTGTAAGACACAGCTTCTTCTACATTATACGGCTTGTCTGCTGCTCCTGAAAAAAAGTCAAACAACGTTTTAGAATAAATCATAGTGTTTTCATTCATTAAAATGTGAGCACAGTGATGGTCGGTTTCATTGGGTTGTGGATCACACTTACCCTTCCGCAACAGGTAAATGTAACAGTCTGTTAGCAGAAGAAAGAGAGGCTGCAGGTCCCCCTCCATGTGGCCTGTACTCATTCTCACCATCTGAAAAAAATATATTAAAAAAATTGAACAAATCAATTAATATCTATCTGGATATGATCTTAATAAGCAATAAAAAATGAGCTGGGGTGCCATCTATATTTCATTAGAAGGAAAGACTTACGATATTTTAAACATACCTTAAAGAGTTGCTCTTCATTCTCCCGGAAGACATGGATCATAAGTAATAAAAGGTGATTATTATCAACTCTGAAAAATAAAAATAGATTTAATTAAATTTTCTCTTCCGGGAAAAACAACCAAAATGGTATGAAACAATAGCTGCTGTTATTCCTCTGACCTAAATTCTGCAGGATGGGAACTCTCTGCTGGACTAGAATCGTCTCCCACTCCCTCTTCTTCATATTTATTCTGAGCAGGGCCATTGGGTTGCTCCACCTCAACATCTTCCCTCTCTTTCTCGTCTATTTTGGAGGATGCATCCTGCTCTGCTGTTTCTCCTTTTGTCTCATCTTCATTGCCACCATAAGCAGTCTGCGACTGGCCATTCCCTGCAGAGTCATGGTGGCTACCACTCTCGGCAGCAGCATCTGCACCGTGGGAGGTAAAGCAGTAGAAGTGTGCTGGAGCTGCCGAGACCACGAGGGGTGAGTGCAAATCTGGATCGGGAGGCTCTCCGCCTGAGTCCTCCCGAAAGGGCTGATGCTGAAGTGAAGATGTGGCCGAACTAATGGCGAACACACCATCGTCTGCCTCTTCTTCTTGTCTTTCCCAGCTCTTTCTATCCAAAGCCCCGTTTAACCTGTCCATTACATCCCGGAGTGGCTGGCCTACACTGTCCATGGAAGTGTCCGACATTTCAGGGAGCCTTAGTAGGGCCACTGGTTCCTGGTCCTGGCCGTTCCCCATGGCTGATCGTGATGAGCCATCCAGTGCAACCAGAGAGTGATTGCTACCCTCAACAGCTCCATCCTCTGGATTAATCCTTGCATTGTTGATCTGAAGGTTTTCCTCCGTTTCTAATTGTTCTGGGGAGGGCACGCTCTGGCCACTGCTCACAGAGTCGGTTGATCCCCTTCCCCGGCGTTTCTTAACTGGTTTCCTTCTTCTGACCATCCTAGCATGAATTAAAAAAATAAATAATAATAAATAATATAAATAAAAAATGATTCTTTAATTTACTTTCAGCATAACATACATTTCAAGCTGGATTAACCATAAGAACATAAACTGTGATTTTCTTAATTCAGAATTACAAGGTGTAAATTAGTTCTGTAGATAATAAATACAATAAAGGAATTTACACCCTGATATCAATGAACAACAGATGCAGTAGTGCAGCAGCTGTTGCCCAATACACAGCGTTGTATAGTGCATCTTGCACCACTGGCATTAGTGAACCAGCATATGGATTCACAGGAAGAATTTTCTGATTGGCTATTCATAATAGCAAAAAAGGAGAAAAACCAGACAAAGCACAACTTCTACTCGTCTGCTTTTTTTCTTTTAACTAAATGTCCAAGCAGACGCTTTAAACAGACTATAAGTGCTTACTAGACTTTGCAAACAGCAATTCAAGAACAGTATTTATGCATAGATACTGATCATTGTACATGGAATAAAATTTGGTTTTTACTGTACATCTTTGCTGTGCTCTTCAGTGGACTAGAATCTGATTTCCAATAGCATTAAAAACTTCAGCATCAGCTTGGTGTGCAACTTCCAAAAAAACTCTCAGTAAAACTTCCACACACCTAATGACCTCCAAGTCTGTGCTAGTGCTCTCCTCCCCAGCAGGAATATCACGGCTTCTGGCTGAGTGTACAGGTGTAGCATCTGCTGATGTGTTCGTGTCGGAGTCTTCATTGAAAGGGTTGTAGCGAAACGTGGGGCTGCGTGACAGAGACGTGCTTCTGACTGGAGTTGCTGATGTTTTGACCACAGAGTCACTAATGACTGTTTGGGGATCTGAGGCTGTAGAGCGAGGACCACTGACTGGGTCAGTTAGATCTCCTTCTGCCAGGGAGAGAAACAAAGCACATTCAAACATGGAAGAATACACAAGTTAACTATGAATATTAAACAGCAAAAGCACTTCTATTACTCCAGCAGCAATAGAGCTTGAAAGTGAGTTTGGAGACACTGCTGTGGAATTTCACCGGCAAACACACACAGAAAGTGGTACGCACAGTACACGTTTTTGCAAGAGTATAATGCTACAGGCCTGGGTTCAACCACTCTGAAATACGCATTCAGCAGTATGCATTATGAAATATTCAGCTTTAGCAATTGTGATCAAGAGAATTTATTGTATTTGAATAAATATATTATTAAATTAATTATTAAGAACAAAAAAAGTCCCTATTTTTTGACAATTTCTTTTGATTATTGTAAAACGTTTGTACTGCTTTTTGCACATTTGGACCAAGTCATCGGTTATTAAAAAAAAAGAGGAAATTAGGGTTTATTTGATTTTTGCAAGCTCTAAAAATGTGTCCTAATCCTTAAGACAACTGGTTCAACCCAGGCCTCAAACATGCATAACTGACACACACACACACACACACACACACACACACACGCAGCACTGCTATATACAGGAAGGAGAAGCAGACACCAGGCAAGGCAAGTTTTAGCAAGTTTAAGCATTTCAAATTATTTCTCTGTTCAATAATTTAGCTTAGTGTCAAGCACCCAACTACCCTTTCCCTTAAACATCATAATACGTCCTCTACCCCTGTTATGATTAAATACACAGTATCAATGCAATCATATTTTGCTTCATGTTTGGCAGAGGTCTTGAAAAAGTAGCAACCAGTACCAGACTGCATTCAAGTCAGCAAAAAAGCAGGGTTAAAATCCAAGCAGTTTTATATAGGTCCTATAATCAAGGACAATACAAAGCTATAGACATGCGTCCTTGTCCATGTGAAAATGGGCATGCAAGATGGTGTGAGATTTTGATGTGGGAACTCAAAAGGAAGAAGACATGATGGTTGTGGGAAATAACCAAGTCCCACCTTCCCAGTCTGCACTTGGCATAGACTGCAACACAGGGAAGATGTCACCAAAATCATAATCTAAAAAAGGGAGGGATAAGATGCAACATTAGGCAGAAAAAAATGACCAGATTAAAAAGGGGTTAGGAACAAAAAAAATAAATAAATATGTATATGAATATGAATGTGTGCAATATCAGGTGAAAGCAGATACTACATGAGGAATATTTAATTTAATCTGAAACTGATAAAAAAAAATGTAATATTTGTGTTAGAATAATTAATCTAATGAGAGACATAAAAACATTAAAGTCCTAAAAAATATTTAAGAATAAAAAGAGAAAAAAAAGGTTAAAGAGAAAGAAAAAAAACAGCTATATAAAAAGCTTACCCTCACTTGAGGGGGCGATGGCACTGTCATCCCACTCAAGGTTATTGGAGTTGAATGAGTGCAAAGACAAGCTATCAGAGCTGGGCAATCTCTCCTCAAAATCCAAAAGATTCTGTGGTTTGTAGTAGTCAGGCATGTAAGGAGCCACATCCAGATATGGAACATCCTAAAAGCAGGAAAAATATTTGAGGTGGATAAGAAGTGGATTAAAAGAAACCTAGAATTAATAAACATGCATCATAACTATTAAATGACTGCTTTTTATAAAGTCTCACTAGCCCACATGATGGGACAAGAACCTGTGTGTTCAGGATATTATTCTTATTTATAGACATCTGGGGCACTGATACATTCAACAGCCAGAAAGAGAAATAACCTATGCTTCAGTGACAGTTCTTATGGATCTATGCACCTCAGTGCAACGTAACTACAGAGCCCAGTACTCAGTCCCATTCTCACTGTTTGCTGCAACAAACAAGAGCTGAGGTGCGATTGGGCATTGGGTAAAACAATTTCTTTCTTAGGTGGCTTAAAACATTAACTGGCAGTCAATGATTTCAAAAACAGGAACACACATGTGGAAACACTGATGACACTAAACAAAAAAAAAGCTGCTACAGAAAACTCTCAAAAAGTGTAGTGAGGTCTCAAACACAATGTGCACTTTAGAAACTTATTAGAAGAGGATACTTCTGTACTGCCCTTAATAATGCACTTCAATAGTTTTAGCTAGATTATTTTAGTCAGCTAAGTTACTAGGCAACAAAAATACAGGACTGAGCAAACAGTGGAGTATGATAAATTTAGCATTTATCCACCCCCAAACAGGTTGTTGCTTTTATTTCCCCTCATTTAAATTGCATATTTGTGAAAAACATATTGGTACAGTTTAATTTAGGATTGGGCAGAACAGCAAAAGGACATACCAGTTCAAGGTCAAATCGGATGAACTCCAGTCCCGAAACGAGTGTCAGAAACAAAGTGAGATGGTCATGACTGCAAACCAGGGCATTCCTGGAAAAGAAGGACCAGATCTTGAATTGTTTCTATGAAAAGGAAAGCCAAAAAACAGTCAGTCAGGAAAATGAGGATAATCGGGCCACTATGCCGGTCTGTGTGAGCGAGGGAGGCACGAATGAGTGTCTTGGAGCTGGATGCATAGTCTACATGACTAGCTGAAAACATGTAGCCTCTGTACCAAACCTAGTTGAAGGAGGCATGGCCTCTGTACCAGTCAAGTGTAATTAACTTGCTGCTGCCTCGAAGTCAGCCAAGCCTAGACAAGGAAGCGGGCCTTTGTGTCAGTCAGGTGTAACTAAAGAGGCATGGCCTTTGTGCCAGACAGGTCTGAATAAAAAATAAAATAAAATAAAAGGTCTGGCTCTGGCCTGTCAGGCCTACAAACTAAATCACACTGTATTAGAACAGCTGTCAATTATAATAGTATCAAACGCATCTTTGCCTATTTATGCATTTTATATATCATCAGGTATGCGCCTTAAAGTTTTGGTGACTTACACATTGCACTATAGTCATACATTACACTCACTTGAAGTAATATTTATGCAAGAGTGCTTGATTTTCCTGGAAAAGGCGAAGATAGCTTTCTAACGAACTTTCACTGAGAGCCAGGTACAACCATGCTCGACCTATAAAAACACACAAATTATCCAGGTCATATTCCAGCAAAAGGCTAAAATGAGCCGAAAAACATTATCAACAAATGTCAACAAACATTTCAGCAAATATTTTGGCATAAATACAGAGTTGATGAAATGGGTCTCACTTCGTCCTAGGTTGGTGGCTATGTGCTGAAGTTCGTCAATCTGCCGGACGGCTTCTCGTCTCGTAAAGTGTAAGACAAGAACCCAGTAACCTGAAGATATATCCTGCAGCCTACAATGCAAACAGAGTAAATATTTACATTTTGTTTAGGATTAATCATTTGGAAAATATATGCAAACCTACAAAACACACCCCTACCCATATAACAAAGCGTGGTCTAGGTGCTCACATAACCGCTGGAGAACACGGTCATGGTTCCTGATGGCTGGTGTCTCATCTTCACAAGCTGCAAAGTAACTCTGCAACTACAACAATATAAAAAGCTCTCGAAGTGAAAACAATTAACAAACATATATACATTTTTATTATTGCAGTTTAATATTAGTGATCATCAACATTTGAACAGTTTACATTTTTAAAACAATTTAACATACAATGCCTGCTTGGTTAAATTATATAAAATAATATTTGATTATAAAAAAAATTTAATCAATTATATAAATCAGTAATTAGATTGGCACAAATTTCATTGATTAAATAAAAGAAAATTAATTGAAATAAAATTTCCGCTCTACTTAGTTTAGAATGCTTCAACAAATGTCTTAATTCATTCCATTCTTCGTTTATTCACTCCCTTGATATGAGGAATTCATAGCACAAGTGTTACCACTTCCTGGTTAGCAGGGATTCTTTAGCGTTTTCATGAATAAGCAAAACAAATCTTATTTCTGGCACTGAGTGCGAATCCACAGTGACACTGCGCTAACTTTTTACAAATTATTATTATTGTGGCCACAGTGACACTACACTAATTCAAGGGTTTTTTAACCCCCTGGCATTGTTGTGTATGTTTTCAAGTTTCATAATAAATAAATATATTTTTTAAATGCACTTAAAGTGCGAGGCAGAGACTAAACAAACCTAATAGGTTCCTGAGGGAACTCAGATTTTAACTATGTTCCATGTGTTTTTGATGTAATTTTATATCCTACTCAGGGTATGTTGATGCACACAGACCTGCCATCCCCCAGCTTAAGGGTTCTTGCTTCAAATTTAAGAAATTTTGCTTAAATTATTTTTTTTATTTTCTTTTAAATACTTTATTGATCCCACTGGGAAATTGTTATTTTTTTCGAATATTCCAGCGATGTAGGAAGCTGGGATATGCGTCATGTTACAGCACCCCTAAAGCACAGAGGGTTAAGGGCCTTGCTCAAAGCTGCCAAGAGCGGCAGCTTGGTGATACCAGGGTTTCCAACCAGTAACTCAGAACCTTAACCACTGAGTTTCCACCTCCTCACTCCACATAGTTACTCTTTATGTAGACTTTCACATATTCTCTTTACCATGGATTATCCTGTTTTTCCCCCCAATCTCCACCAAATACAGCAGACAGTGCATTATCAAGTGTAACTCCACCTTCGGCGTGAATGTGTCTGGGAATAAAGCTCTTCCTATGGTGTATTCCTGATTCATACCCTGTGTTCCCAGGCAAGGCTTTATTCACTGTGACCCTCATCAGATCAATGAATCAATCAAGTAAGCAATTGAATGGCGCAGTTAATCATAGCTTTTATCTGAATATTTGGAATGTTCTTTTTGTGTTGTTTGAGTGTTTGTTTGAGTGTTTAAAGCTGAACTTTGGCAACAGACACGAAATTCGGCAGATCTAATAAAGTAGTAATCCCGAGCGCCTGATTGATCACGTGACCCAAAATTCCCAGTCAGTACGGGTCCGGATTATGTACAGGAACTGTGCGAGAAGGAACTAAACCACATGCGCGTTCTGAGAGTCAACAATCTAGAAAATCGATCCAAAACCCTTCGTTTTAATATCGTAATTTTTAAATTGTTTAAATAATTACATTTAAGTAATTACATTGAAAAGACACACGAGCACGACATGTAGAATACAACCCAAATGAGCTGATACCGCAGTATAAAACATAATAATACAGCATCATAACCAAACTCTGTTCTGTAATTAGGGCTGATTTCGCTGATTGTTTTCCTCATGATTTCCAGGCCCAAGTGTTGACAGATCCGGGGGGAGTGAATACCAAACAAACCGCTCACTGACTGGTAATAAATATCTGTTTGCTCTAAAGACTCGCCTACAAGCCGCTTACCTTCTTTACAGACAAGGAAATGTTTTCGAGAATCCTGTCTTTGACTTTTAGTTGATCCATGGCTGCTTGCTGGCTCTGCTCTGGAGCACACCCGAGGATGTCAGCTGATGTCAGGGGGCTGAGGAAGTTTAGCCGCCGCGGGTTTGCTAGCGCTCCTGGCTGCACTGTATGATCAGGAAACCGGGAAGCTCTGACTTTAGGGTCACTTCGATAGTCGCCTAAGTGCATAAAACTAACGACAATCTTCCCATTACAGTCATAACTTACTGAAATCAAGCTTAGTTTTCAAAGCTGGATATTAAACCAGCCTTTCTTCACTCATGGTGCCTGGTTCGCTGATTATCTGCTGATTATCTGCTGATTAGAAGCTCTCAGGAGCTGTTAACTAGTATGAAAATAGCTTTTATTGAGTCAGCTAAAGTTTACTATCTAAACAAATTACTGTTTAATAAATAATGAGTGACTAAAGCGCGTTTGCTAAGGCTCAAGCTGAAAATAATAAAAATAAATATGCTGACGCCTCCTTTTTTTTGTCGCGAAGGGAACCGCCGGCGTTTCTGCTGTTAGTTTATCGGTGTAAGTGTCTTTATAAGCGGTAAATCATTTTGAGAATAAAGCCGGCGGATTCCTGGACTCGGCCTCAGCTAGCAGGCTAAAGCGTCACATGACCCACACACATGTCATCACACTACAGCCTGCCGCTTAAATAATATAACATCAGCAACCCCGAATTCAGAAGAAGCGCTTTAATATATAAACTGGGGTGCGGTTTGCAGACGCATTTACAGCTTTTGTTTAATTTATGTACTGATTTTTACTGACCGGATATGAAGCAGAAACACGGATTTAATGTAGTGTCAAAATAAAGGTCTACTTTAAACAGGACATTTCGGAATCTGATTGGCTGAGAGCCGTGAACTTTGTATTAATGCGCCATAGTTCTGTTTATATAGAAGAATTGTTTTTCGTGATTAATAATAATGATAATTATGATGATAATTAAAAATAGTATAAGATGCTAATTCTCTCTCTCTCTCTCTCTCTCTCTCTCTCTCTCTCTCTCTAATATATATATATATACTCACACACCAGGCAGTGATGCAGCTGCTCAGGATTCTCTCAATGGAGCAACAATTTTCCATGAAACTCTCAGTCAGCAGAGGTTCACATTTGTTGACAGTATACATGACCACCCGACTCACAATAATAGAAACATCAGTGATCATGAGATTATCATAAAAGGACAAATTGAGATAAGACTTCCAAAATTTTATTGAAAACAGATAAGAATTTGACCTTATCATTTGGCCCTTGTCCCCCTCTTTTATTTACACTTTGTGGTTGACAATCTTATTTAAGCTTCAAAATGGGTCAATTCTTCTTAGATATTGCAGGAAATTATTGTAAATATTTTCAACATTTTCTTACATAAGATGTTTTTCGTCACGTTACCGTTGGTTTCGGTGTGTTTTTGTTCAGAAGTTTGTTTTCTTCAGTACTCAATGTTAATTTTGCTGCTTACAGTTTTGTAACTGTTGATCGGCTATCAGAGAAAATGCTAACACTTACTGAAGGGTTAGTCATTGACAATGTAATGTTTTATTTAACAGCAATTCAATTCTCACGAGTCCATTATTACTTACTACTTTTGTATAGATCAGACCCTGTCAAGTTTATTTCTATAGCACTTTTCACAACAGACATTGTCTCAAATTAGCTTTACAGAATATAACAGCTAAGGTGAATGGTGTGTATTTATCCCTGATGAGCAGCCATGGTGACTGTGGCGAAGGAAAAACTCCCTTAGATGTTATGAGGAAGAAACCTTGAGAGGAACCAGACTCAAAAGGGGAACCCATCCTCATTTGGGTGACATCAAGAGTGTGTTCATAGTCTTTAAACAATACAGAGTGAGAGTGAGAACTAACATGAGAACTGGAGTGTAAGATTATGAGTAATGATCTTTCTACAGTCTTTTACAGTCATTTGTGGTTATAAAACTAGTAGCTACTGAGCAACTTAAAAAATAGCTCAACATTTGCGATCATCACAGATCCAACACCTGCTTCTCCATGCCAGACCTTTAAACACTTAAAGGTCCAATGTCAAAACTCCAGTTTGCACGGGTACGTCTCTAAAACCTTGTGTATCTGCTCAAAATGTTTTGCTAAGGCCAAGCTTTCGATTACTTTTATTTGCTCAACGTTCTTTATCTCATTGTAGCTGTTGTTTGCTAGGTCATGTGTACCTTGCTTTTGTTCATTTTCATCTTATTAAAAATAAATTTGAGTTACTGGAGTTTTTTTGTCACTTCAAACTTGTCTGGCTATTTTAGTCAGATTTTACTAAATAATATTCGCCTCAAGTATTGTTAGCAATGTTGCTCGTGAATATGCATTATTATGAAATCGTTTTCTGTATTACAATAATTACCAAATTTTTTGAATAATTACAATAAACAATAAAACATTGAGCCAAACAGTTGATTATCGTTTTAGTCATTATTGTGCAACCCAATCCAGTGAAACGCTCTTAACTTTTACAACCATAGGGCACATCGTCTTAACACATTCAAGCATCATTCTTTTTGTTTCCTAGAAGTTCAGTTATTCTGAATATTATTGTACAAACAAAAATCAGAGCTTTAATATGGGCAACATAAAAATGCACATCCACTCATGTTCTTCCTAAAAAAAAAAAAAAAAAAAAATACAAAAACAACCCAATAAAAGTAGACAAAAAAAATTTAAGTTGAGGGACGGTGGACCATTTTAATAATCATGGGCCTTTTTACAGAATGTTAACATCACTCATAAAAAATTTAAGCTTCATGAACAAACATCAGTGCATTTAGTCATTGAAACTGCAGTTAAGTGTACATTGTGGGACGCTCTCACTTTATTTAAATAAAATGACAAACCAGCCTGAAGATGTCGTACAGAAAAACAAAAGAAACTCAACTTGTACAAAAGAGCATTTAAAGTCAGGTTGACAATCGTTGTGTGAAGTTGTAGTGGCATGTCAGACTTATGGAAAACCCTACACCGGCACAGTTCAGTTCTCAACCACCGATTTGTGAAAGAGGACTTGTTCAACCCAATCTGATTTAATTCTAAAACCCTATACCACTTAATCTGACTTCTCCTTCTCTTTCATGTGGAGGAAGACAATGCTGAAGAAGAACAAGCCACCCATCATGGAAAACACACTGGCGTAGTATGGATAAGCAGAGGGAATATAGCGCTCATACTGAGTGTGCTCCAGCGGGCGCACAGACACCTGTAATACAGAGTCAGAATTAACAAGAGTAGGAGTTCAGTGCAGAAATAGAAACAGCAGCATTAAAACACATGTGCACTTGCCTGTGTGGAGGAGTAAAGATGTGTGTAACCCAGTCTGTTGTAATCGACTTTGAACTGAAACACCCCGTACACATCTGGCAGCTTAAACTGGACACTGTATTTGCCACCTGTGCAGATTAAAATAAAGAGTGTGGGACTGTATAGCTTTTTCATTTTTTTTTCTGTATAGCTTTTAAATTTTCAGATCTTGTGGCTAAAATTTTGACAAAATTAGATACCATTTTTCTTGAGGTAGGTCCTGACAAAGGGGTCAATACGGACAAACTCCAGCTGAATGTCATCTCCGTCAAATGGCACCCAACGGCCCTCAGACAACATTTCGATTACAATGCTGTATTCCTGTAATCAATTATATACATAAAAACACTGAAAACTGTTGCTGAGAACCAGGAAGTCGGAAACGGGTGTGCACTATTTTAGAAATAAAACTTACCACCAGGTCAGTGATGGTATAAGCTGCAGGTGGTGCACTTTCACCCACTTTATGGTGAGTTACAGCTCCAACCCGGAGAACACCTGCCTCCTTAAACACCCAGCGGGAGAGCGCCTCAGCCAGCTCCTGATTCCCTGTCTGTGAGTATCTAAAGCATCACAAACATCACATTAACCAAAGTGCACCTAAAATTCAAGACAACTTTACAGGACAGAGTATCAGAAGTTCATGAAATGTCTTAAGTTCTGCTTTCAGTCCTGATTTTAAATACTGGGAATGCACAATGTCCACAAGTATTGCCTAATAATAAAAATCAATAAAAAAAAATTAGGAATTGGTTAAAATTCAAGAAAACCTTTTTATATGATGTTTTGTCCTTATGTGAAGAATGTGCTCAAAGTGATTGTTATATTTTACTTATGGTCCATCAACAGAAAATAAATTAACACACTTTTCTTTTTTGTTGAGACATTAGAAGAAGAAGAATAACCTTTGTCACATATACATTACAGCACCGCGAAATTCGTTCTTCGCATATCCCACCTTGCACAGAAGCTGGAGTCAGCCATGATACGGCACCCCTGGAGTACAGAGGGTTAAGAACCTTGCTCAAGGGCCCAAGAGTGGCAGCTTCGCGATACCGGGGCTTGAACCCTGACCTTTCGATCAGTAACCCAGTACCTTAACCACCAAGCTACCACTCCCCCGTAAATTTATAATAATACCAGCATAAAATGATATGCATGCGATCCCTTTCTCAATGTGACAAATATTCCTGAATGACCGTTTGTATCCTGTCATTTCCAATATTCAGTAACATGTTGAAATTGTAAACTCAATGTACAATTTACTTGTATTCCCTCCAAAACAAAACATGAGATTTCATACCTCTGGGATCCTGGGGTGGCTTTCTGCACTGGGGAGTTGAAGAAGGAATCACTGAAGAAATGCAAAGATCCACTGAAGACCACCCGAGCATTGTTTCTTGCCTGCAGACCAGCAATCAGGAGGGTGTTCTTCCCAACTGCATGAGGGTACTGCAATACAAAAGTGGAATATCAGGGGGTGGGGGATAATAACTGTGCAATAAGTTCAGGCATTCCATCTAAGAAATATTGCTCCTTACACTTTAAAGTAGACGGAAGAGTTTATTTAAGACAAATATTCCCCTACCCCAAACCTCTGCCCAGGAGCTCACATAACCAGTTTATACAAACATGGTGTGCAGAAAAGCATATAAGAATGCTAAACAGAACAAATCATGTGGTAGATTAGCTACAATAGCAGATCACATCAGTCTTTTGTTATGCAAGAACAGGAATCTGAGGCTACATTATGCACAGCTTACCAGTGTATTTTCATATTATTTATAATAAAATAATAGAGGAACGGGGAGAAAACAGCGAGGGGAAGATTCATATGAAAACTCGTTACTGCCACATTAAATAAAAAGTTTGGCTAATTCCAAGTTATTTCTTCTTGCAATTCTGACTTTTTTTCTAATTCTAAGTTTTCTTTTTTTATTTAATCGGGCAGCGTCACCCCTCTTTAGTGCCAAAAAGCTTTACACATTGAAAATGAAATAGGCTACAATCAACAGAATTACATGGTATGAACCCAAGCCCCTGAAGAGAACTCTGTCTAACAATCAGCTCTGGAGTAGATGGAACAAGAACAAGGAGCCTCGTTCATAGACCAACTGCTTAAAACCTCAGGCCATCAACATGGCTACCAGTGGAGGCACCAGAAATGTCAGATGTTTTTGAGAAATAAAGTCAGAATTGCAAGAAACAAAAAGCTGGAATTAGGCTTTTTTTATGTGGCGTAAACTGGCTTTCTTAGGATACAGGCTTAAGAAAGAGACAAAGTTTACAAAGTTTGGGATAATTTGAAACTAAAACAAAGAAAACACACACACACACACACACAAATACAATTGTTGTAATATTTGGTCATCGGTAGCTACAGCTAAATTATACTACACACCTGTGTAATAGGACGGTCAGGGAAATAGGAGTAAGAAGTGGAGGAGCCTGTGAGGATGTCCAGGACAAGAGGGTTGTCAGGATCAGCCACCATTCTGTAAAATAAAAGATCACTACAATATATCCACAATCACATGCATAATAAAGATGAAGGAGACAAGAGAGTAATGCTGTGCTTTTGTAAATAAAGAAAACAGACAGGATGCACCCTTTGCCATCTCTGTCAGCTCTCTTCACAAACACAAATAAAACAACCTGAATCTTAGTGAATACTCGCCTCACAGACATAATACATAGCTATAAAAGGTTCAAATTTTCTAAACTGATTTAGACGGATTCAAATAATTTTAAATAAACAAAAACAAATATTGATTGTGTAATCGATATGAAAGTTAGAAGAGGTACAGTTTCTCTGGCATCACCTCATTAACTGTCTACGTGAAAATATAGCAAAAGTTCTGTATAGTGTCCTAATTTACCTTTAAACAACTCATATAAAATGAGTTTTATATATATATATATATATATATACACACACACACACACACACACACACACGCACACGCACACATTTACAATTAATAGTTAAAAATGACAAAGATCACTTACCCGACACCTTTGAAGAGGACGGGGTTCTCAGTGGGTTTGCCAACAATAGTGGGGGCCTTAAGAAGGTTTTCTGGACCTGCAACAATCAGGGTGTGCTGCAGGAACAAGTGAAAAACATTCAAAATACGCAAACAGCAAACAATAAAACTGAGAACACAACTAAAGTAATTTAATAAATTTAAGTCGCTTATAAAGCAGAACAGAAATTCTGCCATTGGCCAAGATTTCAGCTGAATTATTCAAATCTGGACAGCGTCTAATCTGTGTACTAATAACCGTTCTACCACCAGCCAAATCAGCACAGTGGACATGTGGTGGGATTTGGAACGAGCACTTCGTGCTATAGTTACAGGTTATATTTAAAATAAATAACAAAAAATACACTTATTACATAGTCTACTACAAAGTTTTGTGGTTTCAAAAAACAGATCAACCAAAAAAGATAAAGAGGAAGATTAAAAACCAAATAAACCATTTCCATAAATATTACATGCTATAGTCATGTTAGTTGCTACCTCTAGGTAGTGCTAATGTACCAGTGTCTGTGCAATTATCACATCTGCCTTTTGTTCCAGTGTGTTCATGCTGTGAATTTGTACTAAGTGCCCTTACAACTAACAACCGGCTTAAGATTCAGAAATGTTGAAAACTGAGATCACTGAGTTGGGGAAAAAGCCTACACTGATTATTCAGTTTATATTTTTACTGTGCTTTACTGAGTTTTCAGTTCCTTTAAATTTCAATTTGGGTATGAATCTATCTATGTAATCTAAACAGTGGTTGATTTTTGAGTATATAAATCAAAATAATTTCAGGATTAATAATTAATTTCCCAGATAAATTCAAGTACAGTTTTCTTCTAAGGATGATGCCCAAACAGCAGGGTTTTTAAATCAATTATATTTTGTATGTGTGTATATATGGAGCACTTTTTGACCATTTACACTGAATAAAAATCCACCTATATGCGCTCACCTCGCCAGGATCAGAGACGTCGTAGTTATGATGGTCAATGACAGAAGTTTTCTCCTCATCAAACTCAATTCCACATTCACTGCCCAGCTCACGTATCGGGTCACCTATAGGAAGAGAAAATGATAAATCAAGAGTGTAATAAATACCACAATAAAACACCAGTCCATTTACATTTACTGTCTGAAATGTTTTGAAAGACCCACCGATATCTGAGCTGGCTGCAACCAGAACATTTCCACCACCATCAATAAAGGCTGTGATTGTCTCCAGATTGATGTTTCCTCCAAAATCTTAAAACATTAAAGGCATTACAGTCAGACTGAATCCAGTTACACTACCACATTTGGGAATTACTAAAGTGCATTCAATTGATCTTTACCTTCCACAGATGGGGCAAAAATGATGAGATGGTCATAGAGGAACTGTCCATACTTGATCAGCGAGAGACTGGGATCATCAGCAGTCTTAAATGTGAGATCAAAACCGCGATCTGAGAGGGACAAAGGGAGATAATGATTAACATGTGATTCTGACCAGGTATTTTCCCAGCAAATTAACAAACCAAATTTCACGTATTATGGAGGCAAGTTTTGAGATTTTAGTCCGTTTTAATCAAACTTTGGGGCATTTCCCCAAATCAGTGCAGTTTAAGTAGGAAAAAACAAGAATCAAAATCACAATCTGACACCAGTGCCAGGTGAACCCCAGTGTTCTCTGACTGCAGCGAAATAATTCTGAGAAGACAAGCAAACATGCTGTGGTTTGGGTTGAAGGCATAATCATTTTTGTAGACATACTGCAAGCTGCTATACTGAAGTCAAAAATGAAAACTAAGCCAAAGGACAGCAAATGTCCACCACTGCAGAAATAACATGCATTTGGGATAATTTGATCAACAAAATAGAGGATTGAAACACTTGGTGTGATGCACAAAATACAGAACAGTTGCATATATATGTATGTAATATATGTATACACACAAACACACACACACACACACACACACACACCTTTATTAACTCTCCACATTCTCTATGATTGAGTGACACATTCCCTTGACAAACATTTGTGTATTTTTCAGTTACTTTATTCCCAACTAACGACAGTAGATTGCAAGTGGAGTTTCAGCCTTATCAAGGTTAAATCAAAAGATTTTAATTCTTTACTCCTACACACCTGCCTCGTAACCAATCTGCACAGACACTCAAATTTCCATATGTTCCCGGAGCGTTCTGTAAACATTTTATGTTAGTTAACAAAGTCAGCGCTGCTGCTGAAATGTTCTGGGAATTACAAAATACTACACTGTCTAATTACGTTAAAACTGACAACAAACACTCAATAATACTACCCAAATAATGCTTTTATGGGTTCATGTTGTAATTAGTTGCAAAAAAAAAATTAGCACCCAATCAAAAAGAGGTTAATTACCACAATCCAAAGAAAGAAAAAAAAAGTAATGGCTTTTTAACCTCATATGAATACATATGAAAAAGTAAAGCACTTTTTGCCTTTCAAAAATACAGCACAGTGAAATTATTTTTATTTTATTTTTTTGCATATCCCAGCGATGGTACAAAGCTGAGGTTAGAGCACAGGGTCAGCGATAATGCAGCACACCTGGAGCAGAGAGTGTTAAGGGCCTTGCCCAAGGGCCCAAGAGTGGCAGGTTCAACAACTGCGGCTTGAACCTCCGACCTTCCCAGAAGCTCCAGGAACCCCAGAGTCTTAACAATGAGGTACCACTTAAAAAAAAAAAAAAAAGGTAATCAAAGCATTTATGAGAAGTAGTAGTTGTAACCAGGTGCTGGACTGTGCACCACAGAGCTGCTATTATCCTGAACTCAAACCAGGAAGTTCACATGCACGCTCATGCACGAGCTCCAAATATGCAGTAAGATATAAATACATATCTACACATACACTAATGTGCCAGAATAATATATTTCTAATAAACAGAGTTGATCTCCTTACCTGCTAGGCTGCGGAAGAAGATTGAATGGGTGTCTCTGATGTTCGGGCTGTCCAGCAGGACCAGAGTCTTTCCGTCTCCGGAAACCACGTGCAGCAACAAAGCGGCGGATAAAACGAACATCGCGTTTCTTACGAGTCCCCCGGACTGTGAAGAAAGCATGCTGGCACCCCGTCTTCCGCGTCCTGATGCCACAGTGTAGTCCATGTCTTTCACTGCTAATCCACCCGCCGCCATTTTCCTGCTTTGGACAACGTCAGCGCTAACAGGGATGTCAACTTTGACCCACAATGTCAGCCAATCAGGAAGCGCCTCATGGACCAATCCTGCTGAGGAGCTGGCGTGGAGGCGCTCTGTCATATCACATGCGTTTACTTTTATTTGGCAGAGAAACATAAAAAGCGATAAATCCACGCTCAGAGGCGATAAAGTTCAAACTAAATAAAAGTTAAGCTTTTTCATGCACCATTTATTCTTGTTTTCTTTCCAGTAGAATTTGCACAAAACACAGGAAAGTGTGGGAAGTATGCACAAAAAAAAAAAAAAAAAAAAAAAAAATGATGATGATTATTATTATTAGTTATTATTATTATTAGTGGTTATTATTAGTGATTATTATTATTATTATTATTATTAGCGAGAGTTGCTGCCTCACTGCTCAATGGTCCCTGGCTCGATTCTTAGATCAGGCTCCTGTCTATGTGGGTTCCCTTATGGAAATAAAATAAGAAATAAGAGAAACAGGCACAAAAAAATTATTAGTAGAACAAAAATAAGTAAGATTCTCATAACAAAAAGGGGGCAATAAATAAATATATATGTATATATTAGGAAATTAAGGGATCAGCAATAAATTTATTCATAATTTCGCAGTTTCAACATAGGATGCACAAATGTGCACATGTGCATGCACTGCTTCTTTGCTTTTTTTAATTAGATATTACCTGAATTTTGTGAGAACTTAATACACTTAAATAACAACGATAACTGCACCATTGTGGTTGTATTATCTGTTTATAAACTTTTGTCTAAATAAGTTAATGAGTCTTGCATTACTTAGTATTTACCTGCTTCTTTACCCAGTAGCTGCTAGCATATAAATCATTTATACAATTTCTTAACATTTCTTTTAAATGTTTTAATGTTTTGGTCTAAGATGTGCTACATGAATGTAATCCTGAGTAAGACGCTACTGAAAAAAGAATGAATGAAAGCTTTGATAATTAAGGTTTTTATGAAACATATAAGACAGTGACAGAATACAGGTACAATGTTATGCACAGTGTATAGAACATTTTATACTCAATATTAGTGCATGATTACGATTTTAGATGCTGGAAGAGGAACCATATACATTTAGAGGTGTACAGATGTTTCCGTGCTGTATAAAAAGAAAGATACAGCATAACAGACAGGATTGCGCACTGAGCTAGAATAGGTTGTCATATCTGAAAACAAATGAAAGAATACTTTATACCCTAAGCATGACGCTATGCAAACAAATTGTAAAAAAACAAGCTCAAAATGTAGCAATTAAGTCAAGAGTCAAGTCAAGAAGCTTTTATTGTCATTCCAACCATATATAGCTATATGTGGTTGAAATGACAATGAAATAGTGACATAGTATTAACTTGAAATAGTAACATTCCAAGTCATATCTGATACATTCCTCAACTATGTTGGTCTCTGGGAATTTTAAAATCCCTTGACTTAATTAGTGTGGTATCACTGTGTTTGACTTTCACAAATCTGTACATCCTCTCCAACAGTTTCAGTTAGAGACTCTGCCTCCTCTTCCCCCTCTGTCTGAGGCTCCATATGAGTTTCCTCGCCCTGTGTGCCATCGTTGGCTTCTTCCTCTCCCTCCCGCCTGAAGAGGAGCTCTTCTCCCTGAATAACTTGCTCGGTCGTCTGCCATGTGCCGTCCGCCGCTTCGTACTGCTGGTAGAAATCTGAGTCAGCCTGGAACATGACGAGAGCCTGGGCAGTGTGAATGCGTACGTGCTGGGCCAGAGAACTAGCATCCAGGAACTTTTCACCACAGGAGTCACATGCGTATAGGATCTGTGTGTTAGGATCTACAAAAAAGAAAAAAAGGTTAATGGACTTGGGGTGGAAATAACGCCCCAAAACAATGGATTTTAAAAGACCATGTAAACTGGTTTGACATTAAGAGTGTAAGGAACATACTGCAGTTTTATACTGTTGGTAATAAGACCAATCACTGCAGAAGAATGAGAATAAGCTTAATGTCAAACCAAAGTTTAAGATTTTAAGAAGTTGTAAATAAATGAATGCAAATAAACAAATGCATCTTGATCTCAAGTGCTGATCTGAAGAAAATAATTACGACATTCATTAAAACTGAACAAAAACTGTCACTTCTTGTGGTAATGAGGAAAAGTCTATGCAACATCTCAGATGCGTCACATATCACATCAAATTGTTTTTTTTGCAACAAAGGCCTTTCTCTGATATACTGTATATGTAAACATTTTGTCTTACCAGCCTCTTGCACTTTCTCCACGGCCTTTGTGATCTCAGCTTTCAGAGCCTCGGTTTCATCCGCAGAGACCGATGTTGCAACAGGCACCACTGCGCAGGGTAAATACAGCAATGTTAATATTTTTTTTTTTTATCACTACTGAATGCTACAAATCATCTTTGCTTTCAAACAAAATGGAAAAGAATTGAGTTTTCACAAATTTCATTTAATCATTTTATGCTAATTAATATCTCTAACACAATGGTGTATTCTGTGCTCTCAGTTTCTCTCTTACCCGTCAGCTGTGCGACTGTATTGGCTGCCAACGCTTCTGTGGCTAATGTCACAATGTCATCTGTGGTGACTGTTACAATATTTACTTCATTCTCGTCAAGCTCGGACACAGAGGCAGTAGCAGGAAGTAGTCCATCATCCCCGGAGTCTTCCTCTGTAACTACCAGTCTCTTCATGCCTGCTTTGCCCTGGTGAACGGTTTTAACGTGAGATCGGAGGTTGTCCACACGGTTAAAACCACGTCCACACTTGTCGCAAAGATACGGTTTTTCACCTGCGATTTGAGTTACAGACATAAATAAAACATGAAAAAATGTATAGAGAAAAATGTATGCTTTTTCTCATTTTTTTGCTTCTGATGTTGTGTAACCAGTAACCATCCTTTCATTTTTCATAGATAAAAAAAACCCTATTTAAAACGTAAAAAAAACTTTTTAGCTGGAGTACCTGTATGAATAATGATATGTTTAGAGAGGTCTCCGACATTGACAAATGCTTTATTGCAGGTTTGGCATTTGTGGGGTCGAATGTTGTCATGATGGCGGATGTGGTTGGCCAGTTGGCTGGACTGCACAAACCTGTGTGTAATAAAGTCACAATTACATAGGATCGGTAAGTACTAATTAATCACACAGTATAATTAACAACTTTTATATCTTCCATAACTTAAAAAAATCCATAGGATTATATACACTTTATGAACAAAAGTATTTGGACATGACTTTTCCAAATATAACTTTTCCAGCCATATTGGTTTCTTCCCCAAACTGTTACAACAAAATTGGATTTACACAATTTTATATAATGTCTTTGGATGAGGAAGCATTACATTTTCCCTGCACTTGAACTAGGAGACCTAATCTTATTCCAGCATGTACACAAAACGGGCTCCATGAAGATATGGTTTACATGGGTTGGAGTGGAAGATATTGAGTGGCCTGCTTTAGAGCTCTGGCCTCAACTCTACTAAACACTTCCTGGATGAATTAGAAGGCTGCACCCCAGGCCTCCTTGTCCCACATCAATACCTGACATTACTTATGCCTTCGTGGCTGAATGAACACAAATCTCCACAATCACACTCCAGAAAGTAGAATATCCTCCCAGAAAAGTGGAGGGTATTATCAAATCAAACAGGGACTAAATGTAGAATGGGTCTGGTGTCCACAAACTTTTGCCCATATTGTGTACGTTATACTATAGTTACCTTTTGCCGCAACGATCACAAACGTACGGCTTCTCTCCGGTGTGCTGTCGGACATGAGCAATCAGTGAACTTGCCTGTGTGAAGCTTTTTCCACAGACCAGACAAAGACACGGCTTTTCCCCTGCAACAATCCCACACAAACAAACACACACAGTCTACACAACCAAGTGCATGTGGATAGAAGCCATGTGAGAGGTGGGAATAAAGTGTGAAGTACCTGTGTGAATGCGCACGTGTCTCTGCAGTGCACCCGGATCTGCGAACGCTCTCTGACAGTGCATACACTCGAAGGGCTTCTCGCCACTGTGAACTCGCAGGTGCCTCTTCAGGTTTCCTGTAGACAGAGAGCACCGTCAAACACTCTAACATACGCAATGACACACAAACGCACATACTCACCTACGCAAACACAGTCACATACACCGACTTACACTATCACAAAGTCTCGCCTTCTACACGCGGTGTGTGCTCACACTCACCCACACACTCATATATTCTTTCACGTGCACAGACACTCATTCACTCTCACACCCAGACACACACCACTCCTTTCTAAACACATCTCACCTGATGTGGTGAACTGCTTCCCACACTCTTTACACTTCAGGGGTCCATCTGCGATGTGGATCTTCATGTGAGCTTTCAAGTTTCCTAACTGAAAGAAATTTCTTTAAGATACTTTTTATTATTGAGT
Organism: Silurus asotus; assembly: GCA_024362625.1. Lineage (NCBI taxonomy): Eukaryota > Metazoa > Chordata > Actinopteri > Siluriformes > Siluridae > Silurus > Silurus asotus. The sequence goes on from MU564352.1 coordinate 12,994,810, forward strand.
TTGACAGAAACATTAGATTTTCTCATTCTGCCCTGCCTCTAACCTGATTGAATTTCTTGTCGCATTGTGGGCATTTGTGGCCTTTGTCCGTGTCATGGATCTCCAGGTGGCGCATTTTGGCGGTGGGGTCGGAAAAGGCACGCTCGCAGTACTCACAGTGATACGGCTTCTTGCCGTTGTGCACCAGCTGGTGGCGCTTTAGGTTACCTGATGTGGTGAAGAGTTTGCCGCACTCGTCGCAGCTGTAGCGTGCCTCACCTGTGTGCCGCTTCCTGTGCAGGTTCAGCAGGCTGATCTGCCGGTAGCTTTTCCCACATATGGGACAGCAGTACGGCTTTACAGGGCTAGAAATACAAAATAAAAAAATAGAAAAAATATATAATAAATAAATAAATAAATAAATAAATAAGGTACAGCAGCACACATATAGTGCTTTTCAATTTTGCCCACTAGTGTGAGCAGTATACACGTCATCCTCAAGTTGATTTAAGAATATTGTTTTTAGTTTTCAGTACAGTTGGTCACTTATGCAGCTATATTACCATCACCATTTACTTTTCAGTAAATAACCTAAAAAATGGGGAAAGATCCACACTGAAGTATCTCTTTTTGGAATACTACTAACTAACCTGTGGGTCTTTTCATGAGCTTTGCAGGCAGCTGGGTCAGAGAAGGCCTTGTTGCAGTCCCTGCAGCTGAAGGGTTTCTCGCCTGTGTGGATGCGCATGTGGCGTTTAAAATTTCCAGTGTGAGTAAACTTCTTTCCACAGTCCTGCAAAAGCCATCACAGCCAAGGAGAAATTAGGAGGATGGAAGTGGTTTGCACATAAAAAAAAAAAAAAAGCAAAACAAGCAAACTACTGCCAAAGTTCCAAATGTCTGTGGACAAAATCACAAATTAAGCATACGGAAAATGAGGTGGGATATAAATAAGTGTTAAAAAATACTCCATATTCAGTTTTCAGTCTGATTTTTATCTACCACTGTATTGGACTTTTTTTTTTTTTGAAGAGGAAGTGTAATTGATTTCAGCACATTTCTCTGTACTGTGAAAAGAAGGGAAAGTGTGATTTAATTGGAAAAAACTCACTTGTAGGGAAAAAATGGTTAGCTATTATGGGAGCTCAAATAATTTGAACCTTCTCATGTAGAGTTATTTATAAATCAGAACATGTGTTATTTTAGAGCTAGAGGCAAGAATGAACAGTTATTGGCTTAATTGTGTGTCTGAGGGTGTATGCCTACAATAACAACTTAAGGAAAGTACATAAAAACAGATTTGGGTTTTTAGAATGCATGTGATTTTGCAGCCATTGATTAGTTTTCTATAATAGCAGCTTTGACAATAGTCTCTGGAAAAGCACAATTTTTTACTAATTGGATTTATTATTATACACTGGAACAAAACAGTTTGTCGTTTCTCCAAAAGTTGGTTAAAGATGTTTTCTATGAGGTACTTTATTTTTGTTTATCAATTTACCTTGAACATTGACAAAGAAGCCTTCAGTAAACATAGCATAGTGAAGGAATGAATGTTTATAGCTATTAGTGACTACAGCACCAAGTTTCAGAAATTTTTCTAATTTTTTTGTTGTTGATTAAATAGAAATTATTAAGATTGACTTGTTAATACTTGTTAATACAAAAGAGAAGTGGAACTTTAATCCTAACTTATTGATTCAATAAATCAAGTACTCTTTTCCCTTTCAAGCTAGTGGACCAGAGTAAACCAAATCTTCCTTCTTTTCTATATAAAGAAAAAAAGTTTCAAATCTGATTTATGGTAATCACAAGATCTCTTCAGGTGCACACTAATGGGATAACATAAAAAAAGCTGTTCAACTATTCACTCTATAAAACACTGCATGCACATGCTAACTCTCTCTTACCTCACATTTGTGTGTGACTGAGCCGTATGATCTGGATTCACTGCGTTCAGCAATGACCCCAGATCTCAGATGCTTTCCCTCTCCTTCATCTGCAGCAGCATCATCTTCATCTACATCCATCTCTCCTTCATCCTCCTCCTCTATATGCTCCTCTTCTTCATCAGCCTCTTCTTCCTGTTCCAATTCTTCTCTTGTATTTTCTTCAGTACTAGCTTTTGACAAACTTCCTTCACTACCATCATCTTTCACCAAAAAGACAGAAGTACAGAGCAATCACCGGGGAGAAAAGAAACAGTACATGGTTGCAGTTATAACATGACAGAAGTGGGTGTTTACCTGATGTGGACACGCAGTGAGTGACAGATTTGGATTTGCTTCGTCGTGTGCTTACGCAAGACCTCCTAGTCACAGCTCTTTGTGATATTTCTGAAAGAAGAACAAAAATTCATATACAATGGCAATTAAAAAAAGGTCATTCAACTCAAACAAAGCATTAGGCAGAGAAGACAGACTGACTATGTGTGTAATCAGCATCAGACAGGTCATCCTGATACTCCATGTTATCCTTTGTTGTGCTCTTTTCCGGTTCCTTTGGCTTGGTGTACTGGCTGAGCTTGTGTGGTCTTCCTACCCGAACCCCTGGACTTTGAGTGCCTGCACTTTGTCTTTCAGTACTGGTACATCTTGCCTGCTGCTCTTCAGATGTTTCTGACGTTGAAGGAGCTTCATCTGCCTCAGGAACACTGGTCTGAGACGATACATGACTGTCCTGTTGCTCCACAGGAGCATTACTGTCTTCTTTAACCGGCTTTTGATGTTGCTCAGTTGAACCTGATACGGCTATGTGATATGAAGCAAAACACAGAGGATCACCATGATTTGCCTTATAAATAGAACCTTTTGACCAATCAGATTTGGTGTATAAGATACATATAATTTACTTGAACTCTACTGACTGTTGTTTAACACTGGAGGTCCTGTGAGCGACTTATAAGCAGAACAAGCATTGACAATTTCTTGCATCTGAAGAAAAGTGGCCACGGCCAGCACGTCCTCGACATTCTGAGGGTTCAACGTCAGTTTAGCTGTGTACATAAATTCCAGGATTTGTCCAAGACCTACAAGGATCATAAAAGTTGGCTGGTATGAGAAATATTGCAGCAACATCAAGAAAATATACAATTACATCCAACAGTGTGCACAGTTTCAGTACAAAAAGACAAAGTTTATATCAGCAAAACATTTAATGTGTTCCATACTTGATGCAGGATAATCTAGATAAATTTCAAATAAAGATACATAAAAAAGAATCGATTTTATATACCTGCAGCATTACTGATATCCAAATGCACGACATCCTTCTGGTCCAGAAAAAGTGCGTGGAAGTATGTGCTGCATGCTGCCAATACGGCCTTGTGGGCTTTAAAGTCCACTCCGTCCACTACAAATGTGCAGTCACACAGGAGATCCTGCTGACGCTGATGGTTCAGTTGCTCTAAAACTTTCCCACTGTGCCATGGAAAGTCCATTACTGCCACCTGGGATATGTCTGGCTTTTGCTGTGGATAATCCTGTCATGAAATAATAGGTAGGCAATATTAATATGAGCCACAAATCTTTTATAGTAATGCAACAAAATTTCAGTTCTGGGATGAAACCAAAATTAAGGGCACAGCTATAAACAGCCATTTCACCGACAGCCTTTTTTGTACAATTTGTAATATTTTATATAAAAAGCAACACACTTTAGGCAATATGAAATAAGGCAATAACCACTGATTGATTTGAACCATACAAGGTAATAAAACGTAATAATCATTGTCCCTATTCAATCTATTGTCTACATTTTGACTGATGTCATGATTTCAGGTGGTGCAGCAGAACAGTCTTTGTAAAAAAATACCAATACAAATGCCTTAAATAATGATTATATTTTATGATTATATAATGACTAAAAGTGGTGAAAAGACAAATATTTTTTTTTAGAAAATCAAAAACAGTTGTGGTCTTTGCATGTTGACAAAAGGAACATTTTTAACTTGTTCACTCTGTATTTCTGGTTTGCAATGTTTTCCTTTGCATCAGATTTTTAGAATTAGTTAGAAAGTAATGTTTTAATTTATATGATATATTTAAAAAAATGTATCTTATATAAAGATACATTTTTTCAAATATATCATTTATGTATTGCTATTAAAAAAGGATCCACAGAGGGTAGCTCTGCATATAAACTGTGTTAAAGCCAGAAATAAACTTTTAATATAAACAGCAATCTCAATATCAAAATAATAACCTTCTTTAAAAACAAAAATCAGTCATGGACTGTATCTGTATTACAGTCTTCGGTGTCACTTGAGTCTACTTTATTAAAATTTGTTTGTAACACCTGAGTCTACTTTACCAGCTACATCTGATTCAGTAAAGACTTTTTTCTACCTCAGGACTGGTTTAAAATCTTATCAAATGCGAAAGGAAAATATATTGATTACATCCATATACTCATCCATAAACACTGTCCTGCTGCCCCTCTGTATTTTATTGTTTTGCAAATGAATTGTATATTGTATTAATATTATCATGTACTGTCATGAATTTGCACTTTATATAGTTCTGTGCACAATAGTAGTATATTGTGTATACCAACATTGTCCTGAATAAAGGTTATATGCAGGAATAATACAAATAAAATACAAACCAGTCAATGTTTGACTCAACAATTTATTAGGACCACTTGTGTATGTTTAGCAATGATTCAGATAACGTAATGTTAAATCTGAACTCAAACACAAACTCAATACTCATGTCACACAACCATGTCTTCAGCACCACCCATATTATATTATATTATTATTTTATTATAGCTACATAACCGTTTACATGCTGTATATGCGCATCTCTTTGAATGCTGCTATTGCTGTTTTTGCACATCGCTTGTGTTTATTTACAAGTAAACTCTTGTATAGAGTTCTCTTTTGCACATTGTACTGTATAAAATACAGTAGGTTTACTGGTCGTGCTATTTTGTGTCATGTGTTGTCTTGTCTTGCACTGTTTGCACCGACTTGCACACGATGCACTTTATGTGGCTAGGAAAACTTACTTTAGTCCTGTGTTCTGTTATGTAGCTCTATGTTGTTTTATGTAGCACCAGGGTTCTGGAGGAATGTTGGCTCATTTCACTGTGTACTGCCTCAGCTATAAATAGGTTGAAATTACAATAAAAGCGTCTTGACTTATATTTTTGTTAGTTTTGTATTGCTTATCATTATATATCTTGTATATCATGATTGTTTAGTGGTCTTTAGAAGCAGGATTGACATCCAGGGTTGTAGCCCCATCTATGTCAACGTAATGTTTCTTCATATTAAATGTTTCATTGTCCCTGTGTTAGCATTTTTAAAGAACATACAGTACCAGTCAAAAGTTTGGACACATCTTTAATTGTTTTTCTTGATCTTTATTGTTTTCAATATTCAATCTTAATACTGAAGACAATGAAATTATGACAGAACAAATATAGTATTATCTAGTCAACAAGAATGTGGATATGTTAACCAGAATAACCTAGAATATGTTTTATATTTTTAATTTTTCAAAGTTTTTTGATTTAATAACAACTTTGCACACTATTGACATTTTTACAGTCTACCTCATGGAGGTAATCACCTAGAATGGTTTTTCAACAATCTTGGAGTTCCCAAAGATGTTAAATACTTGTTGGCTGCTTTTCCTTTACTCTCCAGTCCAACTCGACTGTGTAGAAATGCACAGCTCTAATCTTATCATTAAGCTTGCTAAAAACACGAACGTGGCGGGTCTCATCAGCAAGAACATTAAGTCAGCATACAGAGAGGCGCATCAGAGGTTAACGGACTGTTATAAAGCAAACAACCTGTCTCTGAATGTAGACAAAACAAAAGAGATGCTTGTTGACTTCAGGAGAACACAAATTGACTGCTCCCTGCTGAACATCAACGTCTCCTTCATGGAACGGCTCAACACCAGCTCTGTAACAAGAAAAGCCCAGCAGCGTCTCTACTGTGTGGAGGAAGGCACAGCTTCCACCACACATCCTCACAACCTTTTACAGAGGGACCATCGAAAGCATCTTGACCAACTGCATTATTGCCTGGTTTGGGAACTACACCGTCTTGTATCGCAAGACCCTACAGCGGATAGTAAGGATAGCTGAGAAGATCATCGGGGTTTCTCGTCTTCCATCATGGATATTAACACCAGTATTGTAGCTGACAACACACACCCCTCACACACTCTCTTCACTCTCCTGCCATCTGGAAAGAGGTACAGAAGCATTCAGGCCTCACATCCAGACCGTGTAACAGTTTTTACCCCACAAGCCATCAGACTCCTCAACATGAAGGAACTGCACTGATACACACAATATCAACAGGAAGAAATCGTTTGCACATTTCTGTTTATTTCATTGTATTTTTTATTAGTATGTGGACAATCCCTTTTGCACAACCTCTGTACTGTATTTTTGCACACAACCTCAACCTTCATACTGTATATGGACAATCCTTTTTGTACAACCAACTGTGCTGGTTGGCGCTACTATGTTACTGTTTTTCCTTGTCTCATGTTGTTGATTTTTTTTAATGAAATTTGTGTTGTTTGTTTAGAGTTTTGTGTGTTCCTTTTGTTAATTTATGTTGTTTGCTGTAGGACCTTAGTCCTGGGGAAATGTTGCTTCGTTTTACTGTGTACTGCACTGTATATGGTTGAAATGTCAATAAAGCCTACATGGCTTGACTTGACTTGACTTGAACTCATCTCAAACCATCTCAACCGGATTTAGATTGAGTGATTGTGGAAGCCATGTTATCTTGTGCAGCATCCTTTACCCTCCTACTTGAACAAATAGCTCTTGCATAACATAGAGGTATGTTTGTGGCAATTGTCCAACATTGTCCTGTTGGAAAACAAATGATGGTGCCACTAAGGGGAAAATAGCTGAGATGGCATGTCACATGACGAGGTCACCAGCAAAGCACCCTCACACAAACATACCTCCTTCTCCATGCTTCACAATGGAAACATAAATTGAGGAATCTTTAGTCCACACTCTCATCGTCTAACAAAGACACAGGGGTTCCAAAGAAATAAAAATCTTACAATTTGGACTCATCCAACCAAAGTACAGTTTTCTACTGATCTAATGTCTATTCCTTGTGTTTCTTGGATCAAGCAAGTCTCTTCTGCTCATTCTTTCAAAATAAAGGTTCCTTTGCTGCATTTATGCAATGGTATTTCTAATAAACTTATCCTGTGCAGCAGAGGTAGCTTTTGGGCTTCCTTTCCTCTGATTGTCCTCATGAGTTCCTGTTTCATCAAAGTGTTTTTGAAAACATGAAATACATTAAAATTTCATGAGATTTTTCAGATTGACTGACCTTCATTTCTCAATATTAATGACGGACTGTCTTTTTGCTTACCCTAATGTCTCTTGCCATAATATGCATATGTACAGTAGTTGTAGCAACACTAACAAAAGGGTATTTTTTCTGTCATTTCCTCTTAACATTTCCTCTGGACTAAAGCACATGAAGAACGCAAGAAATGTCACAAAATAACTCTTGACAAGACACACCCGTGAAATGAAAACCATTCCAGGTCAAAACCTCATAAATTTGATGAGAGAATGGCGTGAGTTTGTCGAGCTGTCATCAAAGCTACAATATAAAACATATTTCTGGTTTGTACTGAGCACTTTTTTGTTTGACATAATTCCATATATGTTCTTTCATAGTTTGAATGAATGAGATGTGTCCAAACTTTTGCCTGATGCTGTATATCAATATATTCTGGCCCACAAGGTGTGCTTTTATATGGCTGGAGGTGTGTTTGCTCTGTGCTGTGATACACTGTACAGTGTTTTCTCCATTGTCAGGTCCTGATAGTGAAACTGATCCACAAACTGCTTTTTTTAGTCGTTTTCAATCGAATTTTGTCCATGCACCATAAACATCCTTATTTGCTCGAATATATGAAGCTAATGATGTAATAAAACACGAAAATACGGCATGTGTTTGTTGATTTAATGACTGTAAGATATGTAAACATGAATGTAAACCTACATACACCGCCACACGGGCCTACTTTCCCCCTCCGCTTGCAGGTTGACGATGTTGCGGATTGATTAGGAGTCCTCTGTTCTCGGGCTCCGGGATGAATTCAGCGTGCCTGGACGCGGCTGGAACTCTGAAACAAGATGGAGGTGACAGGAGATGGTGTGGAAGAGTGTCCTCAGCTTCTGCTGTTTTGTTTCCGTAACGACGCTCTGTAACACCCGTAATCGGCTATTCGTTCCTCCGTTTCAATGTTCATATTATCGCCAGAGGTTTTTTTTTTTACCCAAACAGCTCGGCGTACACCACTCGATCGATTTCGACACAGTCGAGCGATTGCGTCCAATCGAGTTATCCGGCGATCGATCTCGTTGCTCAGACTCGACGCTCCGCCATCTTCCGCTCTCTGATCGATTGATAGTGGCCGAACAGGGCTGCGTGGAGTTGTCAATGCGCATGCGCGAGGTTGCAATTCAACCCTGTTGCCACAAGAGGGAGTTGTATACCAACGGATTTTGGGCGTATTTTATATTATGAGTTTATGGAGTGTATTCTGAATTTTATCGCTTTTAAAATAAATAAATTTTGTGTTCGACATTTATTTTAAAATCATATTTCAAGTGATAGTTATGACAACGACATTGTCTTAGAGTGGTTTGGTAAATACTTTAGAATCAGAAAGACCTCTATTATATTTATTTATGTATTATTGCACAAAAAAAAATAACAGAATTAGATGAATAAAAGTGGTATTGCACGTATGTTTTATTTTACTGCACAAGGTAGATTGCCTGGGGAAAGAAACTTTTCCTGTGCCTGGTTGTCTTGATGCTTGGTTCTCTGTAATGTCGTCCAGAGTTCAACAAGCATATGGCTTGGATCTGAGGGATCCAGGTTGATTTTCTGGTCCATTTTTCTCACTCTGGATGTTTACATTTCTTGAAGTGTCGGCAGGGAAGCATCAATAATCCTTTCAGCCCTTCAAACCGTCCCCTGTAGTGTTCTGATGTCTGATTGTGTAGCTGAAACAAGCCAGACAGTTATTGAAGTGCACAGGACAGACTTGATGATTGCTGTTTAAGCAGCTCCTGTGGCAGGTTGAACTTCGTCAGTTGGCGAAAGAAGACCATCCTCTGTTGGTCCTTTTTAACAATGGAGTCGATGTGATCGTCCCACTTCAGGTCCTGAGAGATGGTTAGTGTAGGGGGGTTTCTTGTGAAATCCACAATTATCTCCAATGTTTTGAGCTTGTAAAGCTTCTGGTTATTATGACTGCACCAGACAGCCAGCTGCTGAACCTCACTTCTAAATGCGATCAGTTCTAAAAGATAGAAATGTTTATTGATCTGAACCACAAAGGCAATATACTCATGTCCCACATGCGTTTATATGCACACAAAAAACAATCAAGTAAATTGGGAAAAATGGTGTATTGGGAAATTGAAAGACATTTTTTTTTCTTATTAAAATAGATGTCTATTGGGATATTTTTTAATCTACTTAACCAGCAAAAAGAGCTTTGTATGCTTTCCAGCTTAAAAAAAAAAAAAATCCACACATAAATACATTTTTATAGGCTTTTTATAGTGCATAAGTTGGACTTCAGGACATGCTTTTGTAGCTTTTTTTTTTAATTTTAGCCAATCTCCTATGTTCAGAATTCAGATCTGTAGTTAACAATGATGATTTTTAATCGATTTATACTACAAAGGATAATGCACTATGGCCTTTAAATATTTATTTATTTATTTTTATTTATTTATTTATTTATTAAATATTTATCTTAAAAGGTTTTAAAAAAGAACACTCATAAATGATGAGTTACACATAGTCTAATGAATGAGCAAAACATTAAAAAAGCATAGGCATAAAGGTTGCCCTTGTTCCAAAGACTGACTTCTTCTTCGTCTTCTTTCAACTTTTCACATTAGGGGTTCGCCACAGCAGATCATCCGTCTCCATACTCCCTTGTCCTCTACATCTTTCTCTTTCAAACCAACTAGCTGCATGTTTTCCCTCACCACATCAATAAACCTCCTCCTTGGCCTTCCTCTTTTCCTCCTTCCTGACGGCTCCATCTTCAGCATTCTCCTACCGATATATCTCATGTCCCTCCTCTGCACATGTCCAAACCATCTCTATCTCACCTCCCTCACCTTGTCTCCAGAATGTCCTACATGTGCTGTCCCTCTAATAAACTTATTGCTAATCCTGTCCATCCTCGTCACTCCCAACGAAAACCTCAACATCGTCAGCTCGAATGACAAATGACATCAGTTGCTATTAATAGGCTAGTAAGTCACTCTATGCTCATAGCTGTGACAGTAGACACATAACAGGTCATTAACTTAAAAAATTGCTACACACATACAGCCCTGATGTGGTTTTTATTCCAAACAGTGGTAAGTTTATATATGACTAATTTGACATGTATGTAGATTTATTCACACACAGGCTTGTGCGGTCCTCACAATTACTTTCTACATAGCAGTTCTTATGCATTTTATCACTGCAAACAAAATTTTAACACTCCAACCCAAAATATGTACCATTTGTCTGGTAAAACTTTTCGTACTTGTATAAAATCAGACCAAGTCCAGAAATATTAATCTTCTTTATTCAAATCCTTATACATTTCAAGTTGGAACATTTATGTTGTAGCTTATTTATAGTCCTACTGTGGAAATAAAAAGGTTGGATAAGTGTAAAGAAAAAAAAGGAATTGACAACAAATTACAATAAAATGCTGATTGTAAATAAGGTCTAGATTTTAATTTCCGTGCGAAATGTCTGTGCGTGTTCGAGTTTAGCTGGATGTCTTCGAGCTTTGATGGTGAGCGTCCCCTCAGGCCCCAGGGAAGATGTCACAGAAGTGGGGTCTACATCCTCCGGTAGTTGGCATTTGTGTGTAAAAGTGTTCATCACTGTACCATCTGTAGCAAGCTGTGCAACCAAATACAAACATGATATCAAAGTATTACAAATTGAGTTATAAAGATTTTTGGCTGGAGCATCTGCACTTACTACTCACAAGTGCTATTGTAAGTGGTCCTAAATGGATACTTAAAATATCTTTCCAAAAACAGTTTAAGTCTCTTGCTTAAGTGGAAATCACTTCTGGATACTGTAGATTTTGACTAATAACTGCTCCTGTAATCATAAATACTATCGTTTGTTTATCTCAGGAGGTTTATTCAAAATATTCATATACTGCTTATGCTTCTATACAGCTTCTACAACACTAGAATGATTTATAATATTGCTGTATGAACTCAACCAAAATAATACCATCTTGATCCAGTTCTTCTTAATGTTTCCTCCTCAGATGATAGCATGCAATCTAAAGCTATAGATTTCTGTAAAGCTGCTTTGTGACAATTTCTGTAGTTACAATGCTATACATCAAATTTGTATCACCTTTTCTGCTCGAACTTCAATCTGGTTGTTGGAAGTGGTAACAATTACATCCTCTGGGGAGAAATCACAGACATCTACTGTGAACTGGTAGGTGTCACCAAGAGTTTTGATATTTCCTGGTGTCCCAGTCAGGCCTAAAATAAATCACGCATATGACAAACATTCAATACAGAGCTCATTTTCCTTTCCCAATGCATTTAAATGAGCACTGACTATTGACTTGTGGCAGTAAATACAAAGACACTAATCTATGTATTTGTTTAAACAGAACTGAAGTGCAAATAAGAATTCCTTTGCATAAATGTGCTTCTGTTGTGAGTTTCACTGTGTGAATCCCAAACAGTCCCTTTTGTGTCTTCGTAACCAAGCAACACATGAACAACTGTTCACCCAAGGCACAGTGGTGAAATCATGTCCTTGGCACTGAGCCACAAATTTATGACACCTAACCTGCCCTTCAGTGCTACTTGACCCTGTTAAAGGACATTCTGGCCCAAAAGTCATCCACAGAAATATCCTACATTACTCATACATTAACATTGCCATACAAAAATTATTAGATTTAAACACTCAAGACCTGATATACATATTTATATATATTTGGATAGATAGCTTTGCCTGTGAAAAGTTTTTTTTTATATAAATAAAATAAATTCCAATTGAATCTTTTATGTAAACAATTTCAAGAGGTAAAAAAAAATTGTGTATGGAAGTTGCATATGGGAAAGTCAATCTACATTAATCCAGAGTGAATGAAAAAAATAAGATAACTCACTTGGAAAACCCAGTGAATCTTTGGGGTGCATGAAAGATCCAAAGTCCTCAGCAAACAGCCCCCTGCTTTTCTCCATGTATGGGGTTGATGAGGTTGAAGATGAAGATGAGGACGTCTGGTGGAGACTTCGCTCCGATCGATAAGCAGAAGAGCTGTTCACGCTCATTAGTGTTCACAAGTTTCAGTGGGACCAAATCAATATCCTCCTACAAAGCAAGGCTTGAGACCAGAATGGTCATAAAGGGAAAAGCAGAAGTAGCTTTAGGCAGGTCTTGTCCAAACAATGTTTGAAATATTGCAGGGAGCCTCTGTCTTTTCTCTCTTCTACAGTTATCTCTTTTGTGCTGCTCTTTCTCACTAGTGGACCACGATGGCTTGTGTGTATTCTCAGCACGACTGGCTTTTATATTCAGGGTTTGAACTATGGAGCTTTTTTTTCTCTCCCTCTTGTCTGTGTATGTACACACAAGATGTGCAGGATGACTATGTGCTATATTTATCTTATGAGGCAGGGAAAAAAGAGGGGGTCTGCGGTCGGAAAAGTTTTGGATTGTAAAGGTTCGGGGTTAAGAAAGGGTCCCTGACAAAAGGGTCAACGGTTGGCATTTCAAACTCTGCTATCCTGAAATAGCACATTATCCTCTGCCTCTTAGCTCTTGAGATTTTTTTTACTCTCTTCTCTTTACCATCCTGTCAGGTGGCAAATGCAAAGAGTTTACTACAGTAAGGAATTTTAAAGGCCTATGATATACTACTACAGTACTATGTAGGACCAAACGTCACTACATATACAAATAGTGACACCAATGAAACACGTAAGGAATGCTGAAAGGCTGTAAGGAATGGATGACGTCAAGAGCTTCCATTTGTTTTAGGGAAAACTATCTTTTAGGTTTTGTTATTCCAAAATAATTGCAATTAAAAGGCAGAATAAAAAAAAACCACAATAAAACAATAATCTTGTAAAAATGTAAAATATATATCTTAGTTTTGTCCTGATTTCAGCTCACTTATATTCTTTTCTCTTGTATGCATGTCAAGAAGCGTAGTTTCTTGCCTCCGTCTGAGTAAACTTTAAAGTCCTTCACTAATCAGCTAAATCCAGCCCAGCAACTCACCACTTCTCGTAAAGCATGCGTCACCAAAGCAGCACTGTGGACACACAAGTGTTTCTATTCTGGTGAGAGAGCAAGAGAGCGAGAAAGAGCGACGGAGAGAGAGAGACACAGAGAGAGAGAGACAGAGAGAAAGAGTTTGCAGCTGTTTAGATTTTAATCACTCTCAGCACGGGCTGTGCTGGATCATGGAGTGACTCTAGATTCCCTCATCCCCACCTCCACAATGCCTTTAAAAATGACATTCAGCAACCTTGAAGGTATACAATACAGGTATACAAGGCCACATTCACAACATATTACATATAACAAAACGAAAACCTGTACAGTAGACAGAAAGAAAGGTTGTTTTATATATGAAGCAGACAAGAGCACAAACATTTCCCTATCCACGTGCCTGTGTTTTTCTCAGCTGCTTCACGTTGCATAATCTATCATTAGCTTTGTCCTGTGCTGCCACTGACTTTGCTATTAGTGGTCAGTTGAGAGAAACATGGGAACAGCAGTGGGTAACACACAACAGTGCTGAAATGATAACTAAGTTGCCATAACCAGATTATACTGAAAATAAAAACAAGTTGTAAACTGTGAGGTGATTTGTAATTTGTAATGAATTTGTTGTTAGCACTTTATTAATACGTAGGCATTTATCAACAAACAAATGGCAGTACTGTATACAGTATCTCACAAAAGTGAGTACAATTCTCACATTTCAGCAACCACTTTTGTATATTTCTTAAGTGACAATACAATATGAATGAAATGTCAACATATTTCAGAGTGGTCAATGTGCATCTTGTATAGCAGTATAGATTTACTGTCCTCTGAAAATAACAACATTCAGCCATTTTTGTCAAAATAGCTGGAAACTAATGTGAGTACGGCCTCACTGATAACAGCTGTACATCGTGTAACCGTGCAAAGCCACATGTCCTATTCATCATGTTCATTTTTTTTTCTGCTTGACAGGACCATACAAATATGTGAATCCTTTATTAGTAAAATTTGTTTCTCTCATACTGACGACTGGATGTTCAACATGGCACCTCATGGCAAAGAACTCTCTGAGGATATGAGAATTGGAATTGTTGCTCTCCACAAAGACGGCTATACGTAGACTGGATTTCAAAGATGAGTTCTAGCATTGCTTTAGAGGTTGCAGAAGCGGAAGGTCCACTTGTCAATGCTCAGACAATATGCAGCACACTGCAACAAGTTGGTTTGGATGACTGTGATGTCATTTTGAAGCAGTGGAACAGAATCCCAGCAACAACCTGTGCAACTCTTGTGAATTCCATGTCCAGGATGATTAAGGCAGTGCTAGATAACAAAGTTGCTTACACAAAATATTGGCCTTTTTGGACTCAGTTTTGACATCTTCACTTAGGTGTACTCACTTTTGATGCCAGCTATTTTGACAATAATAGCTGTATGCTGAGTTATTTGCAGAGGACAGTAAATCTGTACTGGTATACAAACGGCACATTGACTACTCTAAAATATTTCCAAATATTTCATTTTGACAGTATTGCCTTTTGAGGAGATTTACTAAAATGGTTTACTCACTTTTTTTAGATATGAAAGATGAGCATTTTTATATATATATATATATATATATATATATATATATACACCCAAGAAAGGAGTGACAAAAACTGAGTGACAGTATTCAATTCGTTTTAGTGAATGTTATACACAGCAGCCACTTTAAAGGCATACCTGAACAAATAATGTGGCAACTGCACAGAGATAGAAAAACCTCACCTTGTCTTTTTCTGGAAGAGAGACGTTCCAGAAACCTATTATTGGCTGACTAGACTGGACAAGAGTGGAATCTGATGTAGTGTTCTGCTGTTGTCACCCATCTGCCTCAAGGGTCTGTGTACTGTGCATTCTGAGATGCTTTTTTGCTCACCATGATTGTAAAGAGTGGTTATTTAAGTTACGAAAGCTGTCCTGCCAAGTTGAAACAGTGTAGCCATTCACTTTGAACTGGATTTAACTACACTGCTTGAGGTGCATACAGAAGAAAAGAATATAAGTCAACAATCAACAAACCACATTTTCACCATTCTCTATATTCTCCATAAGCTGTGGTGCAATTTAAACTTAAATTGGCACCACAACCATGCTACGATCAAATTCACTCTGATCATTTTTCCCCTATTCTGATGATGATTTAAACAAAAGCTTATGAATTGTACCTCCATGATTTTGTGCATGGCACACTTGTCACATTAATGACAGATATTAATGCATTCCCATCTTAATATTTTAATGTCACATTTTGGACATATCAGATGAAGCGGGCTGTGCAGCTAAATTCTAACTTGATTGTCTTTGATTGCAACCGCATGAAGTGGTTTTTCAAATGATGATATTACTAATTTTGTGATAAAATTATAGTCGTAGTATACTCTAAAACATAGATAACTGATGTAATCCAAAAACAAATGAGGGCAATTGTGACTGGAAAATACATTACACTTTGCTTTAATTTCAGATCATCAGTAATTAGAAAATCAGTTTCATGGTGGAAAAACTCCATCACACCACCCACGTACAGTACATCTTTCCACTACCTGTTTATCTTTCCAGGAAAATGTTGAAAGACACATCAGAATGTCAGTAAACTAATACAAGATTAACTGATTGTTGGCCTTGAGATTTGTTACTACAATTACTTTACATGGGAAAACAAGAGAAGGGATATTTCAAATACACTTGACCCAACTGCCAAAGACTTAGGCTCACCTAAACATATGACATCCCACAACATAAATAACTATATAACATACAAAAAAAACAAAAAAAAACATTACATGAGAAAAACGTGAAAATAAGCATTTGTAAATGAAAGAATCATGCATAAATAAACCCTCAGAAAAGTCACATCAACTCATTTCAATTATTTTTTATTTGTACGGCAAATTGTTAAATATGCTTAAAAAAAATTCTGTTAAAAAATACATAAATTGGTATTAAACGAGCAGGCCTGAGGTGAGAGTAAAATTGGTAAAAGAAAAAGAATAATATATGAATAATATGAAACTATCACGTCAAAAAAAAACACATGCTCTAAATTCATGCACCACAAGTCCACACTTGAAAATATGTCTGAAGTATATAAAAACCACATGTTAAAACCACAAATGCTTTCAACACCCTTAATAATATTTGGATTTTACAGTATACAGTTGTAGAAGATTAATGATTTATAATCCCACTATTCAGTGTTCCACAGTTGGGGATAGTTTCCTTTTTTAAGTCTGCTTTCTCTCAAGGATTCTGTCTCATGTCATTTAATGGAGTATTTCCTTTGTTACTATCACCTTTGGCTTGCTCATTTATTACCTATTTAAAAAATTATTAACAGAGTTCTGTTAAACATTTTTGTGGCAATGTGTATTGGCAAAAGTGCTTTACAAATAAAATGCAATTAAAATAAATTCATGTGACTTCTAGTCTTATCACCAACTTGTTCTGTGATATTTAACAGACTTAAATAAACAGGTATGATAATCTTGCCAGTTAAGTCCCATCTACTAACTTTATTTTTATGAAGAAAAAAGGTCAATTAGTGGAAAATATATTATTAATCTGTGATACCACAACTGGTTAGGGTTCTGTAGATTCGAAGAACACTGAAACATAAAATCACCCCCGTGTGCAGCAGGTCCAGTTCAGGGCACCAAACACATTCACACACTACATATTTATAACTACAGAGAAATTTGGAGTAACCAATTCACAAACATGCATTTTTTTAAGGCAGTGGAAGGAAAACTGTAGAACCCAGAGGAAACCCATACAGACATGAGGATAACATGCACAGACAGTACCTTAAGCATAAGTATTGTATCATAGCACTGTCTTACAAAATATTGAATCATTGACGTAAGGAAGAAAATAGTATTGCAAGTATAGTTTATAAGCTTGGTACCAAGAATTCTTGCTGCTGATTTTTCTCAGAGTTTGCTTTACTCCCTACAACAGGGCAAAGAAAAATAGATGGATAGTAAAAGAGGTTCAAAGAAAAGGAAATAGGAAAAGAGCAGTGTCTGATCAGTCATGGAGTGGAGTGAGAAAATGGTATTCCATGCACATAAGCCTCTTCCTTCATCCACCAATCAGCCAAGCGCAGATTGATTCTGCCATGGGGACAGAGATTTTCACTACAGATTTAATTTAAATTAACTGCAATTTCACCTCTGTTCTCTTGTTCAGTCATTCAGCTGTCTGCGTTTTTCAGGCATTCTGCTCTCTCTGGGTTTACGAATGACTAATACAGGTAAACTGTGTTATTTTCCCAAGTACTTGCAGACAACTCAAATCACAAAAATGCCACAAAATAACAAGCCTTGCGTAAATTGCTCTCTTGGACCATGTGCTCACTTAATGCCTGAATGAATATTACTCATACTGTACAGTAAATCATTTAAAAAGTATGACATTAGTGCCAGACATTCACATCTGGAAAGTGCCGTAATCTTATTGTCAGACAACAATAGGGAAAATATGTTTATATATATATATATATGTATATATATATATATAT
>MU564352.1:13013734-13034639 GCA_024362625.1 Silurus asotus
ATATATTATTATTATTATTATTATTATTATTATTAGTTATTTCTACCTCATATCTTTCAAGCTCATGTTTGTGGACCTGCCCATGACCATGTACATTGCAAAACACAAATTAAGTCATGATTTTTTTTTTTTATTATGATTTGGAAAATATCTGCAGTACAGAATCTTCAAATAAGCATAGGAAGAACAGAGAAATCTGACAATAAAGGAGCAGTAAATAAGTCTGTAATTTAAGTTTTTGCATGTCTTGTCTTTTGCTAGCCCACCAGTGGTTATACAGTTGTCTTGAGGGTAACATCCTGTTACAATTCCTGTGCTGGGCACTGTACCCCAGCTTTCTCTGTGCTCTTTCAACCAGCTTCTCTCACAGCATCTGTCCCCAATCTGCAGGTATCATGCGATGTTAAATCTTACTTTATTTAATCTGTCTCAAAAATGTCATATTTCTGACAAAATGTAAGTTATGATTTTAACATCAAATCTGGCATTCACTGATTTTGAAATAAAACTTTAGCCAGCAAGCTTTAAAACATTTTAAAGTTGTATGATACTTGACATGAAAGTTGTAGCTGTTAAATGTAATTTTGGTTATCTATCATCATAAAATCTTCAAAGATAGTATTTGGGAGAAATCTTTTTAGTTTAGTTTTCTCTGCACCACCGCACAAATGTAAGATGTTTGCTTAAGTTGTTTCTTAAAGCTTTAAAATGATATAAGCTTGAAAAAGTTGCATCTGGGCAGCACAGTGGAGCAAAGAGTACTATTTTTGCATCTAGATTCAAGGTCACTTCAACCCTTAACTTGGGAGGAGTTTCCTATGTTCTCCCCATGTCCATGGTTCTCCATGGTCCAGGTTTTCTGGTTTCCAACAGCCTTCTAAAAACATGCTAGTAGATGGAATGACTCGGTTGAATTGCCCCTAGGTGAGACTGTGTTAATATTATGTGCATGTGCCCTGAGATAAGCATAAATCCCAGTCAGGGTGTGCTTGTGTCCTTATTTCATGCTCAGTGTTACCAGGATAGACTCTGAATCCTTGATGGAGGGTATAGTCAAGTCAAGTCAGGTCAAGTTTATTTCTATAGAGCTTTTCACAACAGACATTGTATCAAAGCAGCTTTACAGAATTTTAAGAGTTAAGGTGAATGGTGTGCATTTATCCCTGATTAGCAGCCATAGTGACTGTGGCAGGGAAAATCTCCCTTAGATGTTATGAGGAAGAAACCTTGAGAGGAACCAGACTCAAAAGGGGAACCCATCCTCATTTGGGTGTGATTATAAGAAGTGTGATTATAAGAAGATAAAGCAGTTACTGGATAAATTAAGTGAGATGTATTTTCTTTGACTGTATTGACAGGCCAATGTTTATGGCTGAAATATAATAAATTAATCAGATAGAACCAATATAATTGTAACTATGCTTGTTTAGTACATGATTATGTGTTTATATAAAGCAGTTTCTGTTTAGCTTTCTCTCAATACTTCTTTTGTCTTTGACTCAGGTTCAGGTCTCCCTGAGATCAGGACTATCCTCTCAGGTGTTCAGTTGCCAGACTATCTCTCCCTCTCAAATCTCTTTGCTAAACTCATTGGTCTTATCTGCACACTGTCTGCAGGTAGCACTGTGTTCCTTGGAAAAGTGGTAAGGCATAATTACTAATAAGCAATAATGACTAATAATTATGAACTAAAGTAAATAATGGTGATTGTTTTGTCCTTTTCTGCACTCAATAACCTTGACAGGGTCCATTTGTCCATCTGTCCAATATGGTGGGAGCATACCTGTATCGTCTGTATGCCTCTGCCTCTGGTGAAAAGCAGGTCCTCAACAAACAAATATAATGTAGTATTTTTGTAATGCCATATAAGTAATATAATGTGTTAAATATTTAATATTTCCTGAGTAAATACAGTAAGACTGTAGGCATATTGTTTTTAATAAGAATTTCTGCCCATGGTTTAGAAAAGAACTCAAGGTGAGATGCTAGTTGTGGCATCAGCAGTGGGCGTGGCCAGCTGTTTTGGGGCTCCAGTAAGCGGTAAGCTGCTGATAGCCATTGCCATGGTGTCCAGCAAGCTGCAAATTTCAATGAATCTCATTTTATGTATCTCACTAAAACATCAGCTTTCCTGACTGTTCTAGAATTGATCTCCTCACTCCCTCCATTCCATACTAATCCTCCTTATCTTTTTCTCCCCCCCCTCTCTCTCTCACTCTCTCTCTCTTTACTTCTCTCTTTTTCTCTCGCTCTTAGGAGTGCTTTTCAGCATTGAAGTCATGGGCAGTCACTATTCCGTGCGAGATTACTGTCCATGTTTCTTTGCTGCAGTATGTGGATCGGTTACATACCGACTTCTCTCTGTGTGCAGTAAAGAGCAAGGCAAGAACTGAACCACATGCTGCTCACAACACCCCCTAAAGTATGGCAGAGCTCTGTCCTCAATTTGATCTCATTTACCCATGACACTTCCAGTCCTCTATCTTCCCCTAGGGCTTAATTGAATACTATGAGTTCAGGACAAATTGAATTTATTTTTCAGTGAATTGACATTGCCACGTAATTCAAATCTTATTACAATATTATTCAAATGGAAAGCAGAACATTGTGCAATGAAAAAAAGAGTTTGCCTTCTTTACTTGTAGAAACAGTGCAAGCTGTGTTCAAGACAAGGTTTCCAAGCGAGCTTCCCTACCAACCAGCGGAAATATTGATTTTTGCATTCCTGGGGTAGGTTTTAAGCTTCGGTTAGTAAATCTACATGTAAATCTACATTTCCAGACCATATAGATTTTACAGCTTACAGATTTTCCTATGAGTTTTACTATAGGTACTGAATAATATGATTTACTAAATAATTTAAAAAAGTCAAGAATTTGAGGGGTTGAAACAAAACATAGTTAGTCAAATGTAAAATGAACATGTTTACTGGAATAATATTAAAACATGGTATGTTTTATGGAAAATAGGAATAGTGTTCTTCATCTACCATTGCTTATGTTGTTTTCTCTAAGTTGCCAGGAAGGTCTGCTACAGGTTACAGGGACTCCCATGAGCATTTCTTTCTCAATTATGAATCATAAAATCTTCTCTCTACTACACGGTGTAATTGTCAGGTTATAACTGTCTTCATGAATAAAAACATGCAGACTTATGAATGTGATATCATTTTCTTTAATTGTGCGATTCTAACAACCCATGCCCTTGGGTTTAATTACAAGTGCTAATATTTATTCATTTGTGTAAGATAATCTCCTGCTGTTTGTCTCTTTTCCTTGCCCTTTTGCTCAGACTACTGTGTGGAGCAATAGGCTGTATTTACCTCTACAGCCATCGATGGATTCTTCGTTTTGTCCGAACCAACAAATTCATCAGCAGGTTCATAGCAACCGAGTGAGCCAACATTTTCTTTTTCTACTTTAGTAGATTATTTAGTTGTGGTCTGGAAAAACAGCTACATTAATTAGAAAGGATTTCAATAGAACATACCATACCACAGGCTAGACTTGTTCAGAACCTGTGGCACTTTGTGATGATAATTGCAGTGCTCCTGGCAATAATAATAACCAATGTTAAAGTGCTAAAGGGTGGATGAGATATAATCTTAATATGCATGCCCCCAACTAACTGCAAGATTTGTCTTTTCTTGTTTTGTTTTTGATTAGAAAGACATTATATTCAGCAACTGTAGCATTCCTACTGGCATCAGTAACCTTCCCACACACTGGAGGATCTTTCATTGCATCCCGGGTGAGAATTCTAGACGCACTGATACTAAAGTAACATCACCAACATGCTCCTAATTTAAAGAAAAATATTGAAATAAGTGCATAAATAAATGCATGTAGATTAAACTGAGTCTAGAAAACACTCATCTTTGATATTTAAACAAGTCCATTTATTTCAAAGTGCTAAAACTAGGCACTAGTTACTAATCAAGTTTATTGATTCAAAACAATAGTAACACTTTACTCAATGGTACTTTTATAGAGCTACATGACATCTACATAATTTGTCTTGTCAGCTGACAAGAACCTATGTATACACTTATAAAAACATTCCAACAAGCTTCAGCAGGCATACAAATGCTACTGTCATTGTTGATAATACTTGAGTTAAGTGAAGTTTTTTGACATTGAGTTGGCTTACAGTGGAAAGCCACAACCACATTTCCAGCTCTGTTCTCTTTAGGCATGTCTATTACATTACAGCTTGAGTTCCAGGTGTTATATCAACCTGACATAAAGTTAATACTAAAAGTATTTTGTATGAAGTTTTAGATGTGTCAGAGTTTTTGTAGGTTTATGGCTGTTGTCATGAAAGGTGACATGGTAATGTGGGCAACATGCAACCCTATGAACATTTCCCTAAAGTGAAGTTTTACCTTCTTCTTCTTCTCCTTCTTCTTCTTCTTCTTCTTCTTCTTCTTCTTCTTCTTCTACTACCTTCTTCTTTCAGCTTCTCCCATTAGGGGTCATCCATCTCCAGAAGTGAAGTTTTACCAAACAAATGAAAATGTGAACAATAAACCATGCATGTAACTAATTATTTTTCCGGTCTCTATTATGAGCTTATTCCCATTTTGTCGATTATCATACCCTAAAAAGTAGTAGATGTTAATACCATTAAAATGAGATGATACAGTCTTGTAATTTAAAGATGGTACCTTAAAGTTAAATAAATGCATATTTCATAACATTAATCAGATTCTCTCTTTTTTTTTTTTACAGCTCTCAATGAAGCAGCTACTCTCCTCTTTGCTAGATAGCACACAGTGGAACTTAATTTCCCACAATGCCACAATAATTCAAGAATCCCCTAATTTATTCTGGCAAGAGTGGAGTCCACCTGGATACAGTGTTTATCACACACTTGGATGCTTCCTTCTCATCAAGGTAAAATTACCAACATATGTTTCTCAAGGTAATAGAAACAATACTTTCTTGTGAGAAAATGTACGGACTGGTATAAAATAAATATATGTTAAGTAACCATTTACTTACAGAATACTTGCTAAGCATGCATTTATCTTCACCATGTCAAGGATAACTTACACATTTCCATAAATCCATTTATTATTAGGCTTAGATTCTCTAGGTTCCAGTGAATGGGATCTTACTAAAAATATAACAGAGTAAATCTTTTAATATAAGTCTATTATTTGAATTACAGTCAGAACTACAGTCTGCTGTTTGCTTGTTAGAATTAATCTTCATTCCTATTTGAGAATTAAACAGCACTGCGGTATCAGGTTATAATAATCAGTTTTGGAAAGAAATGAGAAGCATATAAATGTAGAGCAAAGTTTAAAATCCATAAAACCATAGACCCACTGTTCAGTATTCCCTACAAAGCCATGCTGTCAATAAACAAATCTAGAAAATTTCAGTGCGAGTGCATGATACAGGGATCTCCGATTGGTAGAAGGTAGAACTGTTTGTTTATTCTGGCTAGCTCTATGGTGGAAACCCACATTCCCTGTCTTGTGCCCTGTTTAAAGCTTGTTGCACTCTTGTAGCTACAGCATCTCTATGTTTGGGTTACCATGTGTACGGATTTTCACAGGTTCTTCCTGTGCCAGTGCACATATCCTCCAACTTCTCAAAAACATGACAGTAGATTATTATTTAATGCTAAATTGCCTGTAGTTGTGAAGGAGTTTTTGAAGGTATGTCGTGACTGGCATCCCATCTTGATTACATTCCTGCATCATATTCCACTCATTTTCCCACGATAGGCTCCAAATCACTGCAACCCTAACAAGGGTAAAGCACTTACTAAAGATCAATAAAAATAAACCGATTTCATTCATTGTGCATGAAATATAATATGAATGTGACCAAACAAAAGAGAAGAAAACGCAGAATCATCACAGGTCTGTTTGTGCATTTGACATTACATTTGTAATGTAGTTTTAAAATTAATTTTAGTATAAGGCAGCTTCTACATTTCACTCTTTTTGATCTGGGTTTCAGTAATTATGGCTATCAATTAAATAACTATGGTTCAACAATGGTTCAGAGACTATATTTTAATTTCCATGAGCAATCATTTAATTGCATTTACCAGATGAAGGGGCTTTGTTATTCAATAATTTACATTCAGGTGTTCTGCAATGCTGATTATAATCACAGCGAACCGAATGAAATATTCACATGATTGCATCAAGACATTAAGTCTCTTTTTTTGTCCCAAGTTCTGGCTGTTAGTCTTGGCCTGCACAATACCACTGCCTGCTGGCTACTTCATGCCTGTCTTTATTTATGGTGAGTTAAATTGCTTGAATCAAAAACGGTTTGATCACGAACACAGTTTGTAATGTAGGCAGCATGCAAACAAATATATCAAAGTCTCGCTCCAATTTGTTGTAAGAGTTCATGTCTGTTGTAGGTGCTGCTTTAGGCCGTTTGCTGGGTGAGGGATTGGCCTATCTCTTCCCAGATGGAATCTCATCAGGGAGGAGGCTGAGTGTGATAAACCCAGGGGGCTACGCTTTAGTGGGTAAACAAACATTTTATTCTGCCATTTTCTTTTAGAATGAGTGCCAATGTGTCATGATCATGAGTCAGTACTGGGCTACTTGGGTGGCCTGAAGTTTGTACTTGTCTACATGTGTGTGTGTGTGTGTGTGTGTGTGTGTGTGTGTGTGTGTGTGTGTGTGTGTGTGTGTGTGTGTGTGTGTTTATAGGAGCGGCAGCGTTTGCAGGAGCTGTGACACATACGCTGTCCCCTGCTCTTTGTGCTCTGGAGCTGACTGGGCAGTCCACTCATGTTGTCCCTATTCTGGCAGCCACACTCATATCCAATGCTCTGGCACGCTCCAGGCATCAGCCATCGTTTTATGATGGCATATCACTTATTAAAAGACTCCCACACCTGCCCTCTCTCATCAGGGCTTGTCCAAAGTGAGTGATGTATCTAACAAAAAAAAATCATGTCTCTTTGTATGTTTGTTGTTATCAGAAAATATGGACAAAACCCTATAGATCCTATCTCTCCTGCATCATTACTTTGAAGGCTGTCCTCAGTCCAGATTAGGCAGTTTGTGGTTCCAGTAGGAGCCATGCTCCAGAAAGCTGAAGGAGTGACGGGAGTACAGCATGTCATGAACTCCAGCAAAGAAAATGAGTTTCCCGTAGTTGACACACATGGTGAGTCTGACAAATATCTGACAAACCCAAGATGAATGCAAAATTGAAATGACAGTCACAGCACAATACAGGACAGAAGCTAAATGGCCAACAGGCCAAATGAGAGAGTGAAGATCTCTTAAGATGAAGTCACAGTCAAACCACAAATAATGTTACATTTTACTTGAGGATAAATGAATCAGATTAATAGCTTATATGTTGCAGTCATCTGCGCTCATATATTTTCCAGACTCTCTCAAACTTCTAGGAACCATTACAAGAGCACAACTGCAGAATTTCCTGCTTTCCAACCAAAATGAGGTAACAGTAATACTTCTGCTATTTAAGCTTTTATCATCACAGTTGGATTTCAGTGTTCTTTCATATACATACAAACATTAAAGCACAAAATGATGTAATATCACTTAAGGGCTCAAATTCAGGGAACATTGTAGATTCCAATTTCATTTAAAGCTACATTTTGCTAAATTTAATAATGTTACTTTGGTACTAAAAAATATTATTTTAGCAATAGTCCTAAGAATTCATTTTTATCTTTACAACATTTTCTACATAAGAATCAAATTTAACAGTGATGTGATGTCTTTAAAATGCAGAAAAATATACAAATGGAGATGATCAAATAATTTTTAGTAACATTCAATGATAATAATGCAAAAATAGTAATGTCCAGTTTGGCCACTATTTTTGAACAGCTGAGCATCACATTCATATATATTCATGATTCATATATATCACATGAATGTGAAGCTTATCTGTTCAAAAATAGTGGCCAAATAGTGTACCATGACCCTGTTTCTGAATAATGTGATGGTAGTTAACACATAATCTTGCTTTTTCCCCTCATCTTTAGTTCTTTTAAAATAAATTTGAGCTTTCAGTCCAGAAAATAATTTGTATTAAATTTATATTTTTAGAGACTAGTGACTCTGATTAAAGTTTTATTCCGGTATTACATTTACACACAAACAATTTTCTGTGAAAATGTAATACCAATATAGAATTAATAAAAATTATTTTCTGGACTGAAAGCTCAAATTTATTTTAAAAGAACTAAAGATGAGGGGAAAAAGCAAGATTATGTGTTAACTACCATCACATTATTCAGAAACAGGGTCATGGTACATTATTTGGCCACTATTTTTGAACAGATAAGCTTCAAATTCATGTGATATATATGAATCATGAATATATATGAATGTGAAGCTCAGCTGTTCAAAAATAGTGGCCAAACTGAACATACTGAAAATACTGTACTGAAAATTCAAATATATTTTACCTGAACATGGTACCAATAAAGCAATCAATGTCATGCAATGTCATTATAATTAAATATCATAAACACCTCTACAAATATAAACTGAAATTTACAGTTTTATTTACTCTGGTTAATGTGTGTTATATTACTCGAACTCTATTTTTTACCTCAACCCTTAACCGGTTTAAGCGTTAACACTAACTGGTATTATATAATAAAATCTACAGCATACACAAGACAGGAAAGTCATAGGCAATTATAATTCATAAATATATTTTTTTAGAGGAATGGTGCTAGAAATATATGCAAGAGTGTGGTAAGATTGCTCTTTTTACATTCTTAATTGCTGCTTCACATATCCAACATGTTTAAAAAAAATTATTGGTTACTATCAGAATGTATTTGCAAGTGGCTTTGCAATGATGCTAAAGCAGACCATTTAGCACCCCTGGTTTAAAAACGAGCTTCAGCATCATAATATTTAATTACCTACTGACATACTGACAGCATTGTGAAAGAAACAGGTTAATGAGGCAAAAGTTGACCTTTTACATCAAATGGCAGATGCTGAGAATTGCTGTTACATATCACTATAATTACCCTGCTAGGCATTTTGATTACATTATTATTTGTACAATGATTTGTACATGAAATAACCTTATTGTAACAATGTTATATAGAGTTTGGCAGGTATTAAAGGGCCAAGCACTTTCTGGCCAACACTTTGAGTTTAAGGTATTGCAACCATCAGGGCCTGTTTCTGTTTCAGGGTGACTTGCAAGTTTAAGCATATTAGATGATATAAAGTTTTGTTTTTGTTGATGTATTGATGCTGTATTGGAATTGCATGATGATTGGACAAAATTTGTCATCATCAGGAATCATCAGGGAGAATCATCAGGGAGAAAATACATTTATAGGCCTGTTTTATTACTCTTATGATAAAGTCGTATGCTTTTGTAGGGCAAACTGAAATTTTTTTTGTGTATACCAATCAACCATAAATTATCATGTGTGTTTACAGCCCACCTGATTTACATTAAGGATTATCACAAAACTCTATTAAAGGCGTGGCTCTTTAGAGCCGTATACAACAAAATGACAATAAAAGAGCACCTCCTAATCACAGAATGTGCTAAAGCTTCAAAGTTTGCTGCTAAGACATTTCAACACTACAGCCACCAGTAGCACAGATTCACTCTTTTTCCTTTTATAGAGCAAACATAATTTTGTCCTAATTGATCTGCTCTCAATACAGAAATATTTATTCAAACAGGAGGATACGTAAGCATTTTTCAAAACGAACTAGATTTTCTTGAATACCACATTTTTTGTGGACACATTTTTTCAGTGTTCAGTGAGAAAAAAACTGTTCTCTTGTTTTTGCATTTGCTTGCAAACTTGATAGAAACTGCACATAGTCAGAAGCTAATCCTGCAAATAATTTGCCATGGGATTAGTTGTCAACTGAACAAGACTCTCAAAGAGCTTAAAGACAGTAAAATGCTGAAATGGCCATAAATTAATATAAATATTTCACATTTCTAACCCATCTTATAGGATTTGTGCAAAAGCCTAGAGGATGAGTGCTATATTCAACCTGCTAAGCTGCAGCTTTCCCCTGATGCTACTGTAAAGCAGGTATTTATCTTTATCATATATATATATATATTTTATAGCCTACAGTGTGTATGATGATGTGATCATGACCTTCTGTTTCCATATTCAATAATCCTGTATTTGTGTCTGTGTTTTGCCAGGCCCACTGCATAATGAGTGTTTTGAGAGAGCAGTGTGTGTTTGTCACCGAGAAGGGAAAACTGTGTGGTGTCATTACATGGAAAGAGGTGACGAATTCAGCCTGATAGGCTACATTATGAACAAACAGTACAAATAGGCTACATCATGAACAAACAGTACCTAATTACACTGACCGTATGTGATGACACAAACCAAACACAGCTTACTGAGAAAACAAGTCTGTGAGTAATGTTTATTACGTGTTTCTTTTAGATGAAGAACATGATTGAAGAGCTGGCGAAGGAAATCTGATGTCCAGTCAGATAAATGGCCACTTCTTGGTCGTCTGACACTCAGACTTCATAACTAACTGGATAATTTTCTAATCACAACTGCAAAATATTTCATCAATTAGTGATTTGCTGTGACAATATATTCATGTACAGCTCTAATTACTCATATGCAAATAACTTTATCTGTTGAGACTGCTGTTGGCCAGGAGGCTGATTCCTGGAACGGAGACAGTAAGAGCTCTTTATTCGGTGCCATGACTAAGGAGTCTCACTCCGGTGTTCTGTTTATAGGCCTGAGGGTAGGCCAAGTGATAAAGATTTATTAAAATCAGCCATGTGTACCCAGTTCTAATGGAGGAGATGAGGGAGGTGTAATTAAATGAAGCAGCCGCTGAGGACCATTCGACCTATCGCTCTTATAGGATGTGCACTGCTGGCTAACCTAACAAACAAAATGAAAACAGTGATTTTGCTTCAGGCCCTTCAACAGGCACTAAAATGAAGATAGACTGTAGGCAACACATTCACAAAGAATACAATACAGATCAATCTTAGCCCAATCTCCACCTTTGTTTTTTTTTTTTTTTAAATCAAGTCAGCTTGCAATTAAATTAAAATTGAATATAAGAATTTGTGCTTTTAATGCTGCAAATGGAAAACTCACTCTGAGAAAGTGTAACCTATATAAAACATATTTGCCAAAGTCAGCACAAAATGCACAATTAACATGTAAGTTGTTTCACTTGTTGCTTCTATGTTACATGGAATCACGCATTTTAGATAACCGCTGATTTATCATAGTAATATTTGCCTTTAAATAACAAGCTACAATAATTATTCAGATTAGGTCAGTGAAAAATATTTTGAACATAGACAATAACATGCCTTTAACTGACAGTTATGTTTTATAAAGACAAACCAGTTAAAAAGATGACCGTGACGAATCCGACATTAACATTTACCTCAAAGCGCCTCAATTGTTAAGAAAAGATTCTATAGAAATCGTATTACAATTAGCATGATCCTTAAAAAAAAGGTTTATAGCATTTATCACACTAAGAAATTGCAACAATGTGCTATAATCTGAAAACACTACAAGAATAAAGCATTAATAACCACAAACCTTTGCTCAGTGGACACAACTCTATTTGAATTTACCAACATTAATAAAAATGCTAGTCAATTACCAGGTCTATAGATTAGCTAGCTTTTTATACCACCTTTTACAGTGGATAGTAGATATAACTAGCAGGTGCTTAGCTCTGTTCAACATGCACATTTTATATTACTGCTTTCTGTAAGGAATACCACAATATGTTGCTTATGTGGGATATTTAACACATCCCAGTTTTAAGTAATTTGCATGAAAATATGAAAAATATGAATAGTAAACATGAGCTTGGTAAAATTATATAATGAACTGGGTGACATTGCTGGCTATCTAATAGTTATTAGATTTTTATTAATGGACAGGCCAAGACAAAACCTTTTAAAATAGCACCCTTACCCATAGATATGTTGGTAAGTTACTAAATAAGACATCATACATGTAGTATAATACGGGTTGGGAAATTTCATAAGCTTTCTACCATTTTAATCTGTTAGAAATTTGTCAGAATGTGTGACAATGCAGCTTCAAAAGTAGTGAATAACAATGAGAATGCTGTAGAAAATCTTTATTTTTTTTTGCTATCTTTTCTGTCTGACCTTATATCTGTCTTGACTACAATTTCTTATAGTTAAAATGTCTAATACCTCATTCATCATATCTGTGGGCTTTGTTTTAAAAAATTATTTGGTGGATGAAATGAGAGTCCTTTTCCCATCACAATTTCTATTAAGTTGAATACCTTGAGTCTTCAGCTCGATTAAATCCTATTCAAAAGCTTGGTTGTAGCACAAAAGAGGCCTCTACAACACAATGCATCGGTTAGCGCTACATAAACTTCTATTAAAAGACGGTGGCACCAGATAACACTAAATGCACTGTTATTCTATCACCTCTCTCTCTTTTTATCTCTCCAGTTATCCCTCTCTCTCACTCTCTCTCATGCTATCTCTGTTTTCTCACATGCACACATACCCCCTTCTCACTCCCACCTGTTTCCCCTCTCTTTCACTGTTCTTGTGTATATCTCTCACTTTTCTCTCACCATCATTCCACACCCTTCTCTCTTTCCCTTGCTTATTTTCCTCTCCTTTTTTACGAGTCAAGTGTTGAGTAAATAATGACTAGGCAACAAGGGGGAGCAAATCATTGTTATTCCAGGGCTCTCTCTCTCTTTGCTTTCACAGAAAACAGAATGCTTTTCATATTTTTTTTTAATATCTGAAAAGAATTGATCTCTCTTTTGTTTTTTGTTTTTTAAAGAACAAGTTATACATAAAGAAATCTGTGTATGCATCACAATATAGAAACGACAATAGCTGAACAAGAAGTTCCACAAATAAGCATTTTAGTGGGAAAAATAGACATGGGTCTAAAGGTTCTCCGGAAAAAGTCCTGGTTTTCATCAAAGCAGCAAGGTGTTTATCCTTTGACCACCATGCTTACAAAAAGCCTTTTTTGTGCCATATTTTATGAGAGCCATTTTTTACTTTCTTTCTCTGAGTCTGAATGAAGCCAGGCTTAGAGGGAAGTCTTTTTATGTCCACATTATGTCCAGCTGCAAAGCCCTGGCAGACTTCTGCCTTTTAGATGAGATGGAAAAGCATCTGAAAGGGGGTTTTAAGCAGGTATTTACAAGTGCTGCCTTCAAAATGAGAGCGTATCACATAACTGAGACAGTTCTGTCTGAGGTACTGCAATTTTCAAGTGCTTTAATGTGTTTGGAGTATGTATATTTTCTTCCTGCTGTTGAGGTGATTCAGCTCTTTTAAAACATCTGTCTTTACAGATTGTTAAAAGCAATTCCTGTCCTGTAAAGGACACCATGTTATAGCTTTATAAACTGAAGCTTGCATCAAAAATATCCCTTCCAAAATATGGCAAGGAGAATTATATGATATGTACATTAACTGGGTAAGGCAATAACCTCTTTAGAGGTTGATCAACACTGGTGCTGCCACACTGACAAACACATTATACCACCATATATAAACCTTGACTCAGCCATAAAAGGTAAAACAAATGTCCACTCTATTCCAGCGTTTAGAGTCACATATCTTTTGTCTGATGGCATTTAATTTTTAGTCAAAAAAGACCTCATCCTCAGAACTGCTGTCCGCATGTCGTACAGGGCCTTCAGCCGGTAAAGTCCTCTGCTGCTGAAGGTAATGCTGTGATTCTGGCTGAGATACAGAGCTACAGAAGAAGGGTTGAGCAGGTTGTGTAGTATTCAGAGAACAGGTTTCAGCATTGGCCTCCATGTGTATGCTGTAAAGGTGGTGTGGGACACCCAAGCTTCCCCCATCCATGAGAAACTGAGAGAGATACAGGCCCTCGTGACCTATGGAAATATCAGCATAAGTGCATGATGAGATCCCAAACTATGTTTAAAAAGTTAAAAACTTTCAGTATTACTTTGCTGCAGATAGTAAAAGATCCATGAAAAAATACTGACTTTAGTGAAAGGTTATAACAATGTCCAATTCACTTTTCAAAAAAGAAATACAATGCATTAACAGAATGGAACTAATCATTTAAATGGGTCTTAGGTTAGAGAAAAAACAGACATGAAAAGAAAAAGAAAAAACATTACAAACAAATCATGAAGAGACTCTGAAACATAACAAGAATCTTTGATGTACTGCTGCTTGAGTGATGGAGTGGGTTTCCTGGACTGTCTAAACAAAAGCAAGCTAAAGTGGAGCATCCAAGTCCCCATGGTGCTACTATAGAAACAATAACATAATAGAACAAGTGCTTTAATATTCTGTATGAAATAAGAAACACCATTTGAGATTCAAGCATTCAATAGGAATATAGATTAAAAACATATTGTGTGCTACTAATGTTTATATCAGAACTAATTGTTTCTGGCTTTGCCTTTTTTTGATCTTATCAAACCCAGGTTGATTTGCATTTGCATAAGTGCGTTTCTTAAAGTACACTAAAATTAAATGTCACTCTAAATTAACCTGCCAAATGTTGTTCAAAATAGCTGTGAGCCTTCCACATAAATTGTGTCCTAATTTAATGAAATAGATAAAAAAGTAGCACACTACAAATTGAATAATTGAAAATATGGCAAATAATGTACATTGAAAGCACTTCCTTTCAATGAAGAAGGAAAGGCGGAAATATGAATAAGAAGCTAATTGCACTCAAACTCATTAGACTGCCACATCTGTGAATCATCTCCCTTCTAGAGGATGCATGAGTTTTTAGGGAGGTTTTACTCATCTGTCCTTCCTTTCATTCAGCCGGAGGATTAATGAGTAACAGGAAAGGAGGTTATGATGTACCTGTTCCTTTTTGCTTCAACAAGCTATTTTTCATGATTATCCAGCAAAATACTTCATGCAGACCATCATTATAATCATTGGATGATTGTATTACAGCCTTAAACAGGAACAG
The DNA here is from genome assembly GCA_024362625.1 of Silurus asotus. Lineage (NCBI taxonomy): Eukaryota > Metazoa > Chordata > Actinopteri > Siluriformes > Siluridae > Silurus > Silurus asotus. Next base: position 13,028,696 of record MU564352.1, read on the forward strand.
AATACAAATCTCTCTTTAATTTTTGCATTCATTTGCTGTGTGTGACAAATTAGGTCATGTTTATGCTGAGAACAAGCTAATTCATGTGCTGACAGTTTTTTAGTTTTTCCCTGTTATGAAGTTGTACTCTGTCTAGTCTATGTTACAGGACAATTAAGTGGTGTATGGAGTATATTTGTACCTTGTATTTGGACTGTACTGGTTGTAGCTCGATCTGTGACCTCAGGTGATGGCCATGCATTAATTTCTGCTTCAGCCAGGGCAAACTGCTCAGCTACCCCTATGAGAAGGGAATAAACCCAAGCCATGTCAGAATATTATATCTGCCTCAATGCCATTTTCGTGTTAAGTCCAGACACAAACTCATGAGCTCAAGATATACATTCTGATTGGATAACTATTATGGATATAACACTAAATGTATAAGATATTAGTAAATAGCTATCAATGTCATCTCTAAACAAAATGTACCTAATTTGGGAAATATATGTTTGTTTTAAATGATAGTTATTTAACTTTCTCAGACACATTACATACAACTGTAGAACTGCACTCTAGTCTGAACTCTAGACTGCAATCACTTCGGGTTTGAATGTAAATACTGCTAATGATACACCAACCAGGCATAACATTATGACATTATAACATTATGACCCGGTAAAGTGAATAACTCTAAATATCTCTTTATTCATGGCACCTGTTAGTGGTTGGTATGTATCATACAGCAAGCTAACATTTTAGAGCGAGTTTGACAAGGGACAAATTGTGACGGCTAGACGACTGGGTCAGAGCATCTCTAAAACTGCAGCTCTTGTGGGATGTTTCCAATCTACAGTCTTCAATATCTATCAAAAGTGGTCCAAGGAAGGAACAGTGGTGAACCAGTGACAGGGTCATGGGTGGCCAAGACTAATTGATGCATGTGGGGCACGAAGGCTGGTCCATGTGGTCAGATCCAACAGACGAGCTCCTGTAGCTCAAACTTTTGAAGAAGCTAATGCTGTTAAAACTCTGTGGGTCAGAACTGTTTTGGCAGCAAAAGAGGGACCAACACAATATTAGGTAGGTGGTCATAATGTAATGCCTGATCAGTGTATATGGAGCACTAAATAGATATATAATAATAGCAAACACACTTACTTCGTTATTTTCCTTGTCATTTGTTTGACTAGTTTGACTAATATTGCAACTAAATAATTTTAATAAATGTTATAAGAAAAATAACAATAAAGGCAAAAAAGTTAGCATCAATCAACATCAAATAATACAAAAAATTTATTTACAAATATATAAATAACATTAATGCAATACCATTGATAATAATATGGACAAGATGAATGCTCCAAAGTAAATAGAGATGTGTGCTGTATTAACCTGCAGCAAACCGTGCCTCTTTGATCTCATCTGTCAGGTGGGAGTAGAGCTGCTCGTCCTCCTGCAGTGTTGCTCCTGCTCCTCCATCCCTGCTCCAGCCACACCAGCCTCCTCCAGTCACTGTCTCCCCACCCCAACCTTTCCACTCGATCAGGTGGGCCACCCGGCCCTGTGCCATTGCCGTTGGCTTGGTAATGTGCTCCTTTATAGTAGCTACCAGACCTGAGCAGAGTATGAGAAAAGATTGGGCAATTGCGAAAGGGAATGTGAAGAGGTGAAAATGAAATAGTGAATAATGAAAGTGGAAAATAGGACACTATGAAGAAAATGAGGCGCTTTTAGCTGTTCCAATTTGCTGTTTCAGATGAAATAGATTCCCTATGTGTGATTTCTAAAAAGAATTATTGCAATTATTAGTAATTTATTACACCACAATTAAGCCAGCACTTCCTTTATGCTTTTATTGATCGGCAGACGATTAATTCTATAATTAAACACAGGATTAAAAGAGTTTTGAATGGTAAAATGTTATGGTAAAATGGTACAAAGCTGGGCTCTGCTCACGAATAGGATGTGCAATTTGCGGGAAGATTATATTAACAGCCTGTGGTTGAGACTGACTGGTTTTTCCAATTTATATAAATGAAATGAATAAAGGATGAACAGAAAAAAAAAACCCAAAGGGAAGCAGTGACATGAGCAGATTCGATCTCTGTGCATCACGTGTTTCTCACCCATTAGGGAAGATGTTGCTAGCTCCCCAATGTTATAGCCATTGCCATTCTTCTTATCTGTCATAGATCCATTGTATGGCTGATGATTCCCCTGAATCGATAATAACAATAACAAAAAAGATGAGTGTACATTGTTTGTTACACACCAAATAATCAATGAAGGAATTATTGGCACCTTTCGCAAAAACACAGGCAAAAAAATAGGAAATAAATCATAAACAATACCTAATACCTGTATACTTTTTATTTTTTAATACTCTTGTTCTTTAAACATAACTAGTAGGCTTCTTCCTATTTTGCAAGAATGCCTTTGAAAGAGAACTTAGACACTCCTTTATTAATAACATGTAAAGCTCCTTTATATTCTTTAGATTTGTGCATGTGGACTTCCCACATAACCTTGTTGACAAGAGGTTGTCATTAAAATAAATTAATAAATCCAGAAATTGAAATATTGCATTTGGGTTAAAAGTAGCAAAAGTTTCTGTTTTTCTGTACAAAAAAAAATGTAATTGAAGTAAATATATTATGTAACATTTATTTATGATGCTATATGTATATCAAAATGTTTTTTTCATAGATGACTTTTGAATGTTCTTTTCAAGTCTGTAGATATTCTGGTTGACACACTTGAAAAGTGAATGTCTAAATCACACCATAAACATAGATATTAAAGTGGTATCTGGTCAAAAGTGCACAAAACACACTTATTTACGCACCGTATCACAAGTGATAATGAGAAACTCTTCATAGATTGTAATTAAATCATTTGCATGCAAAGAATTGTATCAGTTCTAAAGGAGCACTTTAAGTAAGATGAGCCAAGCTGCTCAATAAAGGCATAATATCTAAAATACAATATATCATATGAGATTCTCTGAATTTCTGTCTTAACTAATCAGGCTTTTAGGCTGAAACATGGACGGACCTTGGCAATGGGCTGTCCTTCTGTCCAAGACTGAAGCTCTCCCATGGGATGCTGGCTATTTTGAATCTCTGCAGAAAAGCAAACATGTGAGTTACATCAAATCTGTTTGCATGCATTAGGTATATGTCCAACTCCTCGCCTGTTTGCATTTGAACTGAAACGAATGGATGGGAACCATTCCTGTTGCTTCCATGTTTCCATAGCAACAGGCAAGTGTCTTGACAACCCATCCCTGGGGATCCCCTGGTGTGCAGGGTTGATTCTTGTCATTGGCCCTACTTTGTTCACTCAGGATCTTATCAAGGAGATCTCATTTCGAACCTGAGGGTCTTCCAGGTTCTTACCTGATGACTCATATGTTAAGGTGCCTTGCTAAACACAAAATATGGCCCTGTGCAGTGTAGTACAGTCAGTGTGACACTCTGACCACCTTTCTCATGCATTATGCATCAGTGGTGACCCTGGCATTTAGCATGCTGCACTTTTATTCAACCGTAGCACAGGCAGACACACAAAAACACTTACAGAGCAGACCTTTTTTAGAGTCGAATAAAAAAGGCAAGCTGTGTTCCATTTAATTTAAAGACATGTAACAAGGGGACACCTGATCCTGTCATGTTGTATCAGTAAATGCTATTAAATAAATGGCCATTTGAACACACACACACACACACACACACACACACACACACACACACACACACACACTTTTTTGTTTTTTTTTGGGCACAGACGCCGATGAACAGAGGGCTTCCATTCTCTGATGATCCTGACAAGAAGCCCTAAGAGACTTCACCTTTATCTCAGCCAGTGAGTAGCTGCTCTGGGAGCTCTGCTATCACAACACACACTGCAGTCACCCATACTAAACAAGGTGCTCAGCTCAGCAAGTTTAATTACCGACAATAATCCCTCATCAGACAAACACATGCACGTTCTGGAGGTACACTGTAGTGTCGGAAACTAACAGTGCATGCTGCTGCCATTACCGTGAGACAACATTCCTACTCCTGCTGTCTCTTCCATTTACTTTCACACAGGATGACATAAATGATGTCAGTTAAAATGATGATAAACTCCTTTTTGTGAAGCATCTTACAGTATTCAAGAATATTCATTCTGATTCTAATTTATTTAAATATGCAGTAATAAAGTGTCCATAGTGACAGACTGAGGTACTCAGTATACACACAGGACCGGTGAGACCAATTTATTAAAGCAATAATTAGACACATATAATATATAATTTATACCTGTGAAATAAAGCAAAAAAATAAACAACATAAAAATATAACAGCAAACAGACAGACATGCAGGTAAACAAAAACTGACCTTGATGACCTTTGCAAAGGCAGGCTCCCATGGTGACCCTCAGCCAGGTAATTATCTGTTCACCATGCTGAATGAAGGAAAGATGACTAGGGAAAGATTAGGGCCAAATCAGAAAGCTCCACAGATGGAGATATCAAAAGGGCAAGAAAGAACTTGATGCCTGTTTGAAAGAGGAAAGCACTTCCTGCCATCTGTGAAGCTGAAAAAGAAGAGAGAGAGAGAGAGAGAGAGAGAGAGAGAGAGAGAGAGAGAGAGAGAGAGAGTAAAGGAGGGAAAACCTGAGAGCACCCTGCCTTCTTGTTCACTTTCCCTCCCTTTCCTCTCTTCATCCCCCTCTCCTCCCCCATCTGTGCTTTCACTCTCACCTCCACCCTTTCCATGCTGAACATTAGAACCCCTTAACACATACACTTCACCAAAAAGATGAAAGCAGTGAAAATTTTCTTGGAAAAGGAAATATGTTGGATAAATTCAGATACTGCATCCTCCCCAAAATAATAACATTGTAATATATATATATATATGACGAATAAAATATTTCCTAGAATATACAAAATGAGGACACTGCAGTAAATGTTTAAGATGAAAAACATTAAGAACTACATCCGATGGCTAGCTGTGATCTAAAGCTCTCTGCTGCCCTCTAGTGTCTACATGGTTTTATGGCTGCTCAGTAGTTCTAACTTCTTTAAAAGAGCATCCATGCTGGAGAGTAAAATATAATACCTGTGCAAGCACCTGTACATGTTCTTTTAACATAGTTCTTTTGCCAACAGAGAAAAATTCAGGACAATCAATGAAACGATTTCCATTGACTCAACGTATTTAGTTACCCTCTAGCGATGAGCGACAGGCAGTGAAGCATGCAATTACAGAGAGACCCTGATTACGCTAATGCCGCAATTAAAACCTAATCACGAACCGAATCCTGCTAATTGTGCGCAGTTTCCGCTTTAGTGCACGTGCAGCTGATTTTCGACTCACATTTGTTAAACATTAAACAGTGTGGCATTAGAAACTCTCCGAATGCGCAAAAACATTTCCGATATAATTTCCCTAAGAGGAGTTTTCTTTGATTCGATTTTTTTCAAGCTGTCAAGCAATTCAAACGAATACAAATTGTTGTAGGGGGAAAAAATGTTTAATACAGATGTAAAGCTTTAGCAACTCTCACATGTTCACCAGTTTTGTAAAGTGAATAATGAAAGGAACCACAAAGGTGGCAAATGTGAAATAATATTTGTTCTCAAACTATTCTGGAGAACTTTATTCTTAGCAGTATTGAGGAAAAATAACCCAAGGTGGACAATCATTTATATGTCCATCACCTTCATTTCCATTGATGATGCTTGTGTTTCAGCTGCAAAAATATGTCAGGCTTTGGGACAGTCATTTTACCCTGTTTCTGCTCTGCACATTCCACTTTTTATGAAAAGGACTTACATCTTATTGTTATAAACAGTTTCTTAATTACCTTGTCCATTTGTGTAGCAAACCACTACTACAGTATCTGTGGCACTAGCACATAAAACACACACACACACACACACACACACACACACACACACACATATAT
>MU564352.1:13035402-13078024 GCA_024362625.1 Silurus asotus
TATATATATATATATATAAAACAACTAACAAGGTCAAAATTCTACTGTTATAAAAAGTTAAACACAATGCGGGTTTGTGTTCACCTAAAATAGTCTCTAAAATAAAAAGCACAAAAACAGAGGATTTTCTTGCCCCAGCTATGAAAGTTATCCCTCTATGCCTTTCATTTTCTAGTATTTTGAAGAAGACAATTGCAATTAATCCTGTAAAAAAATACTTTAAATTTACTTCTTTTTTAAAGGCAGTGAGCATGTAGTAAAAACTTTCATTTATATAACAAGGATCAGCTATAGGAAACAATGTGGAGACTTTAATGTAAATCAAATGCAGAGAAGCTTGAAGCTATCTGGGCCTCACTTTGAGCACAGCATAAATTATAACCTATGTGAACAAAATACAGTCACACATGAGATATTAAATATAAAGGAAATCAAGAACATTAACAAAGAATTGAGGTAAAGCCAAAAGAAACTAGACATTATTAAACAGTATTAACAAGTATGTTTTCTTGTTGTCAATGGTTTAATAAGCGACAATGATAAGATAAAATGCTGCCTTTTTTTCAGCGAAAATCATTGAGTACTCTGGATTCATTTCAGCTGAATAGAAACAATTAAAAAATGACACCATCGAAAAGAATAAAACACCATAGATGCATCAATCCTAGCTGCACATATATATATACATATATATATATTTCTAAAATAAAATAAAATAATAATAATATCCATGCAAAATAAACCTCAACTCTTTTTAATTGTGGGTTTGTTTGGTTATGTCTTTAATACTGCTGTTGTCTTTGGTCCCTGTTCCCTTTCTTATTGTTCCCATTCCACATAATACACTCATCAAAATCAATATCAACTTTTGATTAAACATGAATCATCATGATAACATGATATAATAAAGAAAAAAAAATACAAAAGAAATGCATTTGAGAAAGGCATCTGTAACATCAGGAACCAATTTAAACATTGCAGTTAAGTCTTCTAAATCTGTCAGGATGACACATCGGATCTTTCCACCCTGAAACGGCCTTTAACTTTAAAAAGGCCGAGCCAAAACAGAAATTAAAAGTAATCCACCTCAACAGATACAGTAACACCACAAGAATTTTTTACTTTGAAAGTCAGTATCAGTTTGAGTAGTAATCCCCAGGGCAATGCTAGAAATCACAAGCAGGCACGGGATAAATGTAATCTGCTACCATAAAAAAATAACTCCTACACATGGCATCTTGGCATAAAATATAGATAAATAGAGATGAAAGGGAAATTGTGTTTTTGCATGATTGTACAGGGGCTGGGAGGGAGGTTAAGAATTTGCTACCTTGGTAGCAATCTTCTTCATCTCCCTGAGTATGTAACTTGACACAGCAGTGTGGTTACTAGAGATAATAGTAAATAATCAGGTGCCAGTATTGTAATGAAGAGTTTGCATGAATGCTTTGACATCATCTGAAATGACATGAGGTATCATGTTTATTAAAGATCATTGATAATCAAATCATGAGAGACCATGATCTTCCTCATTTTTCTTTTCCTTTCTTTCTTTCTTTCTTTTATTTATTTATTTATTTTTTTTTACAATAGACAAAGTTATTTTGTATAAAGTGAGTATTTACTGATACATTTTATGTTAACAAATATGTACCTAGAATACATCAATATACCCTGGGCAGGAAAATTTATAGGCTGGACATTACTTATTGTTTAACTTTAGTAGCAGTATATTAAGCAGTTAATTTTGTTCCAGAGGTCAGAACATGTGAAAACCACATTATATACATAACTGTTCTTTTGGGAGCCATTCAAAAAAAATTAGTGGGCAACCATGAGGGTTCAGCTTACAAATGAGTGCTGCTTTAAACCCACTGAGGTATTCATTTGGAGGATAAAGCAGATTTTCTGTTTCCTGTAGAGGACTTCACATAATTGAAGGGATATGCAACTAAATCTAAGGTGTAGAAAAATGTTGCCAGAATTGCAAGTAACCACAGGCATTCGTCTGAGCTTGTTTAATAAAACTGCAATCCGTGATTTCAGGTTTGGCTGATGTAAACACCTACATTCGGATAAACACTTCAATGACACAGCTCTGTATGTGTTCAGTACTGAGACAGAGAAACACTTCTCTTCTGAAGGGATATAAGAATTCATCCGACCAGTCATGATTGTTATTATAGGCAACTATACAGAAACAACTATTCCACACATGTTCCTGCAAGCTCATATATTTTCTCTGGTTTGTGGATCATTAGAACAAATAAATAGCTTTATAGAAATAACTTTTCCCTCTGACGTGAAGCCATCAGGTTTCACAGCTGGGTTTCCAACTCATTTTTAACCCACAACACCTAATCAACATTTCCACACAGCTAAAATGGGATTGCGCTTTAGGATATGCTCTGTAGTCACGTTCGACGTTCGTTTTGGAGAGTCCCGTTTTTCCGTGTCCCCACTTGGTTTACATACTTCTGACACCAAAAATAACACAACTGAAGCAATAATCCATTTTAAAGGCCGTGTCAGTGGTTATTACTCCGGAGGGGCTGTTGTATACACAATTCAGCAGCCAAGAGCCATGTGAAAGGCAGAAGGTTAACTCCCTCACAGAATCAGATGAAATCAGTACAGAGAACTTTTTGTCTAAGTAACGGTTCCCTGTCAAAATAATTCTTTGTCATTAAGCACTGAAAAAGTATTTTACTGTTTCATGGCTGAATTTCTGTCTCAGAAGATTAGAGATGATGGAGCAATGTATATTTCTAAAAGAATGCATGAAGAATGGATCAAACTTCAAAGGTTCTGGTGAAATTAGTTAACCTAGCTGGGACAAATTAGAAGTGGTGGGAAAAGAAAACCGAAGCCATAAGCTTGCAAAATGGGAAACAGGTGACGAATTAATAACTGAAGGTTTTGTGCATTGTGACATGTTTAGTTCGCTTCTTTTTTGTATGATTCGGAAAGGGAAAATTGTAGTTTGGAGTCATGCCAAAAAAAAGAAAGAAAAACGCGACAAAGGAAAAAAGGGATATAAATGTGGACTATACTAACATACTGAAAAATCACTTTTATATCAATTCCATTTTATTCTCTCTGTGAGCATGTCTACTCATGTCTCTTACATCACACCCAATCCATCTCCAGCTCTGCCGAAAAAACTTCAGGGGATTTTTCAACCAGCTAACTGGCTGCTATTACACTTCCTGTACAGATAAAATATTACTCATAATAACTGATTCACTGCACATTTTCTTTTTTTCATTACTGCTTCCTTATCTGTCATGACTTAATTTATTCTATTGTTGAGTGCATTTTCTTTCGCAGCAGCCTGATCTGGTTCACTGATAGAAATGAGATGCTTCTTTATTGTCATGGTTTGTTTACACACCATAGACACACCACAAATTCATGTTTCGAAAACCAAAAAATGAATGTTTCCAAAACTCAGTAACTAGTTATTTCACTTTTTTCTCTAATATCTCCTCAGAAAATATTTTTTTATTGACAGAGGCAGATTTAATGATTCATTGGCCAAATACACAACAAAATTGGATATAAATCTAATTTGTGAGTAATCGCAAATTAATTGCACATTTTTATCCGTCCTAAATCTACTTTAAATAAATACTTTTCAAGTTTCTAATACTCTAATCAACATGGTCATCGACAAATATGAATTCTTTTTGCAAGTGTATGTTTGTTATCAGTAAAACCAGACTCAACATAGAGCAAGAAGACAAAATACTCTTGTAAATGTTTTAAAGTAATTTGGTGTTGTAAATTACGTAAATCTTTAGGACACCAAACTTTTATTATGTTTTCACAGGGATGGTTTTAATTGCCAGATGTGTGCTTCATTGGAGGATTTTGGTGCTTGATTTGAGATTAGCTGCAAATGTTTAGTGATTAAAAATGAAACTTCTGTACAGTTTTTGCTGGGTAAAGAAAGGATGTCGTGAATAAATGTGTGTTGCATTGAAGGTTTTAATGTTGCCTCTTTTGATATATTTATTTATTTATTTATTTTTTTATAAAAACAGAAAAACAGAAAAACAGAAAACATAAACGTGTTATAAATCACGTTTGATACCAAAACAGGTTTAAATCTGGTAAGGAATCTCTATCAGTCATCAGTAAAACCTTTTTTGACTAGCCAAGCAGTGGAGCACTTGGATGCATGCAATGAAGCATTGTGCTGCGTAAATATAATGGCTCTTTGAATGTTGCTGACCTCTTCTTGTACCATTATTTGAAGCGTTTTTAAGAGTTGATTTTCGGTCTCTCCACAACCTGAATAGGTTCATCTAGCTCATTGTGAATGATAGAAGCTCAGACCATTACCCCTCCTCCACCTTCCTGGTTCCCCATTTAAAGTGGGGCCCATTAGTGATTCAGCTATGAGCTCACCCATCAAGGTATCAAGAATACCTTCATCTCATCTGTCCTAAGACCCTAACATAATCCTCCTTATGGTTTTTCTTGGTCAAATCTTGAATCACATGCTTGTGGACATCATGTTTCAGCATGTAGATGTTGTACCTCAGGAGACTGTAGGAATACTGAAATCACAGAACATGCTGACAACAAAAGGCTAAAGGGTGCCTTGAGTCTTTCTATAATTTTATAGTAATAAGGAAGTTCTATATGTCATCTACACTTCTATGGACACAGCATGAGGTAAATCACATGTCTTTCTGCACATGTTTTACAAACCTTCCCCATCATTCAATTCATTTCCTCTTTTTTTTCGGTTATTTGTTCACTTGGTTAAAACCCCTCTGGCTATCCAGCACCATAGGATGAAATGAGCACCTCATATTATCGCTGTCCACACAACTTGGACTGCTATTTGTTGCCTTCAGGATGCACATTCATTCAAGGCTCAACTAAAAGGAAATTACATTAATCTGAAACAGGGCTGGAGTGACTTCCCTGGCCTTTTCTTAAAGCAGTACCAGAGATGGGACCACCTCAGCTGCAGTCCATGCACAGGATGAATAGCAGACCTCAGTAGCCTCAGGGGCAGACAAAACCCTTTTTCCATATGCTGCCTAATTGGTTTAATTACCATAATTATCTGCTGGGGTTCACGTTGCAAAGGCAGGAACGATTAATGGCCTCCGAAACACATGTAGACAGGAAAAAAAAAAGAAAAAGGAAGGGAGACCATTGCAGATTGCCACTAGAGAAGTGATAAAGTTTGAAAAGACTGTCACAGGCTCTGAGCGACGAGAAAAACAAAGCCAGATTGAGACCAAGCAAAAAACCTCAATTTATGACTTTAAAAGCTAAAATGGCTTGCAGGCTTTGCATTTACGTTTTTGTTTAACCAAACCGTTATCAGAAATATAAATAAAGTCAGGACATTTTTGTCAAGGGGCCATGCTCTCAGTATATCAACATAAGTTACTGCATAGTGCGTCTCAGAGCATAACAACATTAAAGGTAAAAAAAAAAAAAGAGATATATTTTTGCTTCTACTTCCTAATCTGCTCCTGTGTGCACACTTTGTAAGTTAAAACCAGAAGAGCAGCTTTTAGCCATGGATTTAGTTTGCTATTATTTCTGAGTAAAGCATGAGTCTGAGCTCCGCTTCCCCAGAGTCTGTTAACTATGTGGGATTCTTTAAGATGATACTGACCAAACAAAAGCTTTGTTTTATTTCTAGCAGATGGGTGTCATTTTCATATACAATGTTGTACAAAAGCCTCTACAAATTCGATTTAAGTTTCAAAATTTGCCAAAAAAATACCTTACCTTACAAAAATGCATTGCTATTGGTAAATGTTTGTCAGTAAAGACTTATAATTGAATAGAGATAATGATTGTAAAATACATTTCAAAAAGAAAAAAGACAGCTTGCTGTGTGAAATTACATGTAACAACTGAAGCAAGCATGAGAGTCTCTAAAAAAATATCTGGCAGGTTTCTGAGCTCAGAAGAAATCAGACAAGCCAATATTCTCATCAAATTCTATAAAGTATAAAAAATCACTGCTGATGCAAAGGGTTGTCACTATTAACATTCTCATCACCACACATAAGTTATCAATATTTTTTACATTTTAAAATGATTAATTCCACATATAAATGTCTCTAAATTTCCACAGGTTAATTTGAATGTAGCATGGATATACTCAAACTCTAAGTACAGTGGTGCAGTGAGTAGTGTTGCTCTACTTTTCCCTGGCTTAATCCTGGGAGTTTTACATGTTCTTCCTGTTCATGTGGGTTTTCTTCAGGTTATTTGTTCTCCTCCCAATATCCAGAAATAGATAGTATGCGGACTGGCTATGCTACATTGGCCCAAAATTGTGAATGTGTGTGTGAATGTGTGTGTGTGTGTGTGTGTGTGTGTGTGTGTGTATGTGTGTGTGTTATAGTGCACTTGGTTTGTTCGCATATAGGCTAAATTCCTTTACGTTGTGCTCATTGTTACCAGAAAAGTCTTCAATTTCAACAAAGGTTTCATCAGGATGAAGCAGTTACTGAAGCTCGGTGGACAGTCATTTGTTTATATGTGAAAATGCACAACAATTGCAAATAATATGTCAAGCCTGGGCACATGTACCAAACCCAGTATTGACACTTATACCTTCACTGTTTGTAAATCAACCAATCAGACTCGCATACTGCTGCTTTTCGGACAAACCAGAGATTGCACATCTACCATTAAAATGATAGAAAACCTGATTTCTTCAAATGGAATCTGTTTCTGGTCAACATCGCTTTGTTCTTCCCTTGAGGCAGTGTGGTAAAGCTCAGTAAATTAACCATGATCCTGCATATTGCTCTTGTTTCTTCTGCCTAGTGAGCCATTCTATGACTAAAGACTTATGATAAACTTCTCAGGTTTCTTACTCAAGTCCCGGGTTGGGACTTTTTCAGATTTTGAATCATTGTTGATTCACAGCCTACACAAAAACAAAATACAACACCAATTTGTGTGGAGATTATTAACTGAATTATTTATGAAATTAGAAAATTTAGATATAAATATACTAGCACATTTTAATAAAGGACTAGACTTGAAATGTACATACAACATAATCAATCCATCCCACGTTACTGTTGCAAAATGAGCAGATAAGATATTCTATGTTAATAGATAAAATTATCAAAGGCACATTTAGCAGACTGCAGTTAAAGCACTGTAACAAGGAAAAAAGCAGTGTAATAAAAGGACAAGTGACATCTTCATAGGAACTAAAATGCTCACCCACACAATAAGTAATAATGCCTAAAATATTATTATTATTATTATTATTATTAATTTACAGTACTAAGTAGCATATATTGTACACAGTATAAAAATGATTACTGTCCTATTTTTATTATAGTTATAACATTATTTAAACCTGAGAGCATTTTGTGTTTCTTTTCATGTACATTTAAAATAAGTTCCATGTACATTGATAAATAAGTGTTGTTTTTTTTACCTTGTCGGACTGTTTTTAGTCTGCTTTATATATGTTTGTAAACAAAAATCTTTTAAACTACTTCTCTAGAGAGAGCCAAAACAAAGAATGGATAAAAACTGGAGATTAATGGAGGGCAAAGAGAATTGTAAGGAGAGTGACTAAAAAATGAAGGGAGAAAAGCTTGGAGAAAAAAGACCAATATAGGCCAAAATTGGAGGATGTGTTTTTGGTCAGAAAGCCATTTCTAAAATTAGCTGGGATGTAAATTCCTCAGTCCCGCTGGCTTTGGGTACTTATATAAGAAAAGAGAAGAACAGGGAAAAAAAATAAATTGGTAAAAAGGCAAAGGTTTTACTTAAACAAAGTCATGTACAGTAGCACAAAGACATTTAAAGTGTAACATGGTTCAATAGAAGGGCCATTTTTTAAATGACAAGAAAGAAAATAAAGCCAAAAAATTTAAGCCGCAGGCCCCACACAAGCCAGTCCACAGTGAAAGCACAACCATATGTCCAACACTCGAGACACCCAAGTCCAGGCTTCGACACCGTCTGCACACATGCTATTGTGGCTAGCAGTTTGAGCTTGGAGGAGTCACAAGCACACACCCACACAGTCATAGAATTGTACTCAGCATTAAACCCACAGACATTAAAACACCAGCCAAGCACATAGCCTTTAGTTTACATGTACTTACACATGCATTGATTGCTTTCATTGGTTAATACATGGAAATCAGGCTCCTGGCTGCTTTTCTAGCTCCCCCTTTTCTCCCCCACCTAACCATAGGCAAACAGAAACACATCTAACCACATGAGACACGCAGTACGGAAAAACAGATGATGGAAAATCTCAACATAGCTCTGGTTTTGGGTCTCCCACTCAAAGGACAAGTCATTTTAGGGACCTAAGATTGGGCACATGGATAAAGCGAGTCACAGAGCCACAGACACTCATGCAGACGTGTTGAGAAATGCTAAGCAGGCCCTATCTTGTTCCCATGTTCCATCATCTACCTGATTAGTTTTGTTGAATTTGTTTCGAGAGTTTTCCAGCTTATTCACATTACCAAATATTTACATTCCTTTTTTGAATTTCCCACCTTATCTAAAGAATGCATTAGTGACAATGTCACCAAGATCGTTCAAGAACAGCTGATAAACCAAACACATGCACCAGGAAAGTCCTTCTAAGACCAGACATAATTAACCTTGAGGAGGTGAAAATGCCCTCGTTTTACATGAATCTGAAACAAGTAGATGATTAAACAAGGCTGTTTTATTAACTCGGCTGTTCAATTCTCTAACATCATAACAGTTAAACTACAGCACTGCTGAATTCCTGACTCTGATTAGTTGGAAGAATTTGTGCAAATGTATATATTCACACAGCAACGAAGTGGCTTTTGGCAGAAAGAAAAGTACAGGTTTATATCAATTTGTTATACATGTTAAAGTGTCTGTAGTTAGGACCAATTCACAGACACTTAAATCTTACAATAAACAGCTATTTTATGTTTTGTTTTAATGTTGCTCTGGTGAAGTTATCTGTAAGGAATTGTTTAACTTGAATGAATCAAGTTTTCATTCACTGTGAGCACTGCTAAAGTAAAGGTAGCTCAAGTTTTCCAACATGAGGAAGCCTTTAGGGTGAAATACCTTGCACTCCCATTTACATAACAAAATGCATTTTTCCCCCCATAGTATTAAAGCCAAAAAAAAAACCAAGCAAATTATGTAATGAAAACTGGCACTAAGTACAATTCACATTTCACACCATTAGATTTAATTATGAATGGATTTAACGAACATGATTGTGTTCTTACATATTTTATTAAGTCATTAGAAAGTTGCTGTGATTCATTAGGAACAGAACAAATTCTGCTTATTTCATGTTAAAAAAAATAAAAAATTAAAGAATAGAAAATCAACCGCTCAATGACAGAAGACTACAAAGAATTTTATTGCGACTGATAACATCAATTACAAAAAAATCCCCGCTCAATGTTTTCAAGAAAATAAATAAAACAAAAATAAATACACTGTTAAATAAAGTACAAAAACAGTTGGCCAAATCTTTCTTTTATGCCAATTTTAGAGATTTGTGTATTTGTGTAACTGCATTTTTTTTTTCATAACATCATTAACATAAGGGTATGGGCAAGATGGAGCAATATAAAGCATTAAAAACCATTCAAAAACAAAATTCAAACTTGCATTTAGTTGTCCTTTTTGTGTGAGTATCCAGATATCACACTTGCAAAATAAACAGCACCAAAATCTTTAAATCTCCATCGATACATTTATTTGCATTCAAATATTAGGAATGAAAAGAACTCCTTAGTGAGGCACTACAAGCCATATACCATATTATGCCAAGGCCATATCTCTATCACTATCCTGCAAATTAAAGGAAAGCAAAAGTTTATCCAAATAAGACAGTTTTGCAAAAGTCTCATACAATGTAGTCAATGCATGTTAAAGCATTTCATTCTAAAAATGTTGGTTCCATAAAATAAACCTTGTATTTATCATGCAAAATAAACATGAATGTGCCAAAAAGTACAAAATACAAAAATACAACTTGATCTTCCTTTTATATTACAGCTACTTCTTCTGGTACAGTTCTTACAGTTTTTTTTTTTCGATTATTTGGACTGCCATTTGGCCCACACATCATACACACAGGAACGATTCAATCCAACACTGTAGTCAAATTATAACCTAGAGCATTTTTTTTACTGAATGTCACATAACATAATGATAAGATGAAACATGGGAGAAAGAAAAGCCCAGCATTTAAGCTGAATCAATTCCATCACTGAAATATTTTGTATTTAAGTGCTATTTTTGCTCCTGCATGCTGAAAACACAATGAATTTTTTAAACTGAACTTAACCTTGCCAATTCTTTGACAGCAAAGAAATGTAAGGCCATGCACTGTCAAACTTGCTTAGATCCATCAAACCAACGGCCAGCCCACACAACGAGAGGACCCTTAATGTCCTGCATTGTATAGCCCTTTTCAAAGGCTGTCCTACAATCATCATCTTGAACCTGACTGAAGACCATCAGAGTCGCTGTGCTTTATCCTTGTTAGCATGTGCAGGGTCATGTGTTCAAAAGGGAATGGCATGGTACCACAGCGCAAAGTAAACTGGAAGATCAATCTAAATCATGACATGACAATGCCCACTATTTCTATACCTCTAAAGAGCTATAGTTATGATGTACTGCATAAGTTCTGATTTATTTTTGATTTTTAGCTTCTTGCAAAATAAGCATGACTTCTCTCTAAAAATAAATCAATGTTTGTTGTAAAAATATATTTCGAATATAAACATTTTGACTGATATGTCATTTTCATGTGTTTTTTTTTTATAACTTTACCCCCCCCTCCAATTTTGATACTCATATCAAATTTGCTCAAGGCTCAATTGTGAAGAGAGTCCATCTTGTTAGGCTGGAGGGTGGTAGAGCCCAGGTTGCTGGGCCGTCCCTGCAGCCCGAGCCCAGGGTAGCTACAGTTCTTCTGAGAGTTTTCTCAGTCAGCAAGAGAGTTTTATCAATGAGCTCTGTACACTCAGCGAGTGCTTCACACAGCAAATACACTCAGGGTGCTAGTCTGGTCCTTAAGTCCCAAGATACTGTAGGCGATTCTTTTTAGGTGTCCTGGCAGGCGTACGCCGATGTTACGGATGTCCCTGTAAAAGAAAAAATTGGGAGGGTGTAAGTAAATAGCAGGTCAAAGTGGTCTGATTGATTTCATTGTCAACTTTGTTTGCTAAATCTTTCCCTAAATGCTGTTTAAATGCTTGCTAATACTGGCACCATCATCTTAAGAAAATAGTGAGGAAAGTTGTTATAGAAAACTTATTTTGTATTTTTGAAACAAACTGTAAAATCTAACCATTACCATTTATTGTCATTTGTTGAAAATGTTCCTCCTATAAAACATCCCTGTGCCCACCAATGATTTACAGTAACAGTTATAGCACGCCAACCAACAAATTACCACCATAATCCTTAAGCACAATTCCAGACCTTTAAGGGTACATTGTCCCCAGAGAAAACCCCTAAATTTCTCTTTTTATTAAAGAAATACCTTGTTAGGAGATTACAAGCCCTTAGCTATGCATAGAGACCTAGAAGCACCTTTTAAGCATTCTACTTATTGGCTGTACCACCAACCACCTTACACAATATTGAGGAAAAGTAATTGTATTTATGATTAACAGCCCTGATGATTTAACAAGGTTTAAAAAGGTCCCATGGCTACCATGAATCAGTGTTGTTGGAAACCATAGGATTGGAAGACTCAAATAGTATCTGGGCTCCCTCAACACAGATGGACTACTCAACCATAAAATAAAGAAAAAAAAAATTATGACAAACACATCAAAGGCATTTCTGGTTCTCCACACATAGTTCATCCCACTTCCAGGCTAAATACACCCATGGGAGTGCAGTTATAGGTCACACAACTCCCAACTAGTGTAGACTCCCTAGCTATAGATCACCAATGAGTTCTGGGCATCCATCAGACAGACTGCTTCCATGTATAATTTGGTACACACAACTCTTCAACCAGAATTTACACCTCTGTTCTATCAGCATCCATCACTTTATTGATGAATACTCTTTCCCCAATTTCGTATTATTCTACCCATTTCTTGTAAGAAGAGCCACATGGCCTCGTGGCCTCAGCAGGGAGAAACCGTGGTTCCTGGCTACGCTAAGAACACAGCCCTTGACTGGGTGCTGTGGGTGAAGGGAGGGACGATAAAGGAATAAAAAGAAATGGAGGAAGGGAGGGGGGAATTAGGGCGGAGCAGCTGGCCACAAGCTACCACATCCAGGCCACCGAAATATGAAAAAAAAAAAAAAAGTATTCTTTCCTGCCACCAGAATTTCCATTCAACCCCTTTGCACAGGCTGTTTTTTTCCCCTCTAAACAACTCGTGAACTCTTACTTGTAAACTGAAATGTATCTGTAAGCCGAATAGACAAAAGCATTAATAGACTGTGGATGTGCAAATCTCTCTCTCTGCCCAGTACGCAAGCTACAATCACTCGATAAACTTTCACAAACACAAAAATAGTGGAACTCTTACCATAGGGTTTAAAAGTACAGTATTATGTAAATATTATATCCATGTCATACAAAGAGCTGCACTCAGATATTGTGAATATGTAGTTTGTATATTTATAGCAGCAGAAAGTTGACTTACTTGGATTTGTAATTTATATAGTCATAAATCTATAAACACTGTTGAGAACCTTTGTTGTAGGGTGGAGTGGGTAACTTGCAAGCAATTTATAGTGGCGTTGCCATGAAAATGACAGGATGTTTGCACTTACATGAACTTTGATCCATGACTTTGATCCATGTAACTGTGTGTGTGATAAGTCCTCCCTCATAAAGTTTGTTATATTCCCACTGAGGGCATTCAGCAATACTTACTCGCTCTTCATCTGCAGCACCTGCTCCATGCTGATGATGCCTGCCATGCTGAAGTTCTCGCTGTACTGACTCATCTTTATAGACTCCAGCCATTCAGACACGGATCTGAAAGGGGACCCGTCAGAGCCACTGGTGCTTGGAAGTCGGATAGAAACTCTGAGCGGAACACAAGAAAAAAGTCAGCAGACCGAATCAAAACCTTTTTTTGTGTTTGTACATCTTATTTCAGGACAAAGGCTTTGAAAGAAAAAACCTTTCGGTTTTGTGACAGAATCTGATAAAACTATCGCTTTCGTGGATATAGTATGACAATAAAAAGAAGTCAATTTAGTTTCATCTAAACTTTGCCACCACCCAGTTTCGTTTTGTTATCAGATCTAATTCCACAGCTGAGTCACTTCTGTAAAAAGTTATGTACGTTCCCACCACTATTTATTTGATGAATGAAAAATAAAACATGAATGCTAAATTTACCGTGGGTCAAAGTCAGCAATGGTCTTGAGGGAGTCAGGACTCTTGAGCAGCTTGTCAAGAAGGCTAAGGATATCCTGGAAGCGGGGCCTTTTTGAGCGATCTTGCAACCAGCACTGCAGCATTAGCTGGTACACGGCAGAGGGACAGTCCATCGGAGCAGGCAGACGGAAAGCTTCATTAATGGCCTTCATCACCTACCGTGAGAAATAATGGAGCTTAAGTTTTGCTCAGGTGACATCTTGGAAAATAATAAGGACACTCATTTACTGTTTAGAACTAGTGATTTGTGACCGTGTCTACCTCGTGGTTGCTCATGTCCCAGTAGGGCCTCTCTCCAAAAGCCATCACCTCCCACATGACTATGCCAAAGCTCCAAACATCACTGGCTGAGGTGAATTTCCTGTAAGCAATAGCCTCTGGAGCAGTCCAGCGAATGGGAATTTTCCCTCCCTATAAAAAACCCCCACAAAAATGCTTCAGACTGAATGTTTTTCTTTAAGAAATGTCAAGGAAATAAAAATTATAAAGTCTAGCTGTTAAAATAAAGATAACTGCAGTGAAGACCTGCTTGTACAAACATTCTTCCGAAAATATTTCATTAAATTGCTAGGTGATCTCTACACATACACTAGTGGTGTAAGTGCCCTCTGGGTCATCCTCCAGAACCCGAGACAGACCAAAGTCGGAAACTTTGCACTCCAGGTTAGAGTTGACCAGGATGTTACGGGCAGCCAGGTCTCTGTGAACATAGCTCATGTCTGAGAGATACTTCATACCCGCCGCAATGCCACGGAGCATACCGACCAACTGAAAGGAGGACATTTCACCATCGTGGTCCTAAACAATAAAAAAAAAATGTTTTAATAAAAAAATAAAAAAACAGAGTACCATAAATGTATTTATGTTTTATGGTTTTATAGTTTAATAACATTACCCTTAGGTATTTGTCCAAAGCACCATTTTCCATGTACTCAGTAATGATCATAGCATGTTTGACTGAAACACATGAAAAAAAAGTCAAGTTGCACTCCAGAAAAAGAAAGAATAAAAATAATTTACATAAAATCAAACTAAAAAGAAATTTGATAGTTACATTTGGTAACCACACCCTCCAAGCGAATAATGTTTTGGTGGGAGAACTGGCCCATGATGCTGGCCTCACTCAGGAAGTCCTGCCTCTGCTTCTCAGTGTAGCCTGGCTTCAGCGTCTTAATGGCCACCGCTGCCTCTTTCCGTCCGGGAACTTTCAGGTTTCCTCGGTAAACCTCTCCAAACTCACCTACAGCAGAGTAGCCCCCATGCATAATGCATATGGGTATCAGATAAGCTTTGCTGTGCTACTGATTTCACTGTTTTCCACAGGGGGTATTAAGTTACATTCTTTGAAGTCATCTCAGATACCATAGAGAGGAAATGGTAAACAAGGCACGTGTTTGAATGCACCTGGATGTGTGGACTAGCCTGAAACTCTTCTGGTCAATGTTTAGATCTGGGGGATGGTAAAAATATATGGGTGTGTGTGTGTGTGTGTGTGTGTGTGTGTGTGTGTGTGTGTGTGTGTGTGTGTGTGTGTGTGTGTGTGCTTGTGTGTTACGAGGGCCTGGGAATCAGCTGTCACACACACAAAGTAAAAAGTGAAAGAGGGCCGTGGGAAGGCCTGCGGGGGAGCTCACAGGGGAAAGGTGACCATTCTGCCCCAATCCTCTCAGGGTTAGGGAGGCCTGACCATTAAGGTATATGCAATAAATACAATGAGTTTATATTTATTGCTGTTTTTTGTGGAGGGGCTCATATAAATAAACCTTTAACCTTCATTAATAGGTCTGTTTTTACAGAATTAGAGCTTGGTTTAAACTGAAGCATGAACTGGGTCATGAATTGGGTTAAGAAAATAATGGCAGATACTCTCAAGAGAGAGACACACTTCCGTTAAACAAAATATGTCTAAAATATGTCTAAACATGAAGAGCAAGAATCTGATAAGAATTTTTTTTCTGTTTCAATTGTCACTGCAGGCAGTGTGTGTGTGTTTTAGTGTTTGCACATCTCCAAATAAATAATAGATGAATTAACATTTTCTGGAAACCTGCCCAGAAATGTACCAACCTGCTCCTATCACTTTCTGCTTGGTGATATGACTTGGATGGATCTCGCTAGCAAACTTAAGCACAGCCGTGTTAGGGTCTTCATATGTATGAGGATCAACATAAGTCTTCAGAGGCTTTAGTTGCTCTAGAGAAAAGAAGATTTACTGAGATTAGGAAGGAGATAAACAAAGAGGACAAATAATTGCTGAAAAACTTCCAAGCTTCTTATATTAACCTGGGCTGGAGAAGTAGGCATCTTCTGGTCCTTGCCTTGTGTGAGAGTTTTTTCGACTGCAGAAATAATAAGACGACTTAATGAGTAAAACATTTCTTTTCATACTTAAAACTTAAAAGAGGGCCCGGTTTCAGGGCTGGCTCCATTCAGTCGAGGAAAGCTTTGATAAAAAAAAAATCTGCCAGTGTTTGCCAAGTGGAGACAGGGTCTAGGTTATCAGAGACAACTACAAATGGTTCAGGTCACCTTCACATATCCACTACAGTCTCACACCTAAAAGAACCAACCTCCTCTTATCTGGAACAATGTCCGGCCCGATTACTTTCCTTTCAAAACATCTCTAGTTAAAACACTCATTGAGCAGTTGTATTCAAAACCACATTCTTTACTTTGAGTGGTAAGGAATGGATCCAGATAAAGAGTAAGCGAGAGCTATGAAAAGGATGATTCTGAATGGGTCTGGACATCTTGGATCATGCAGAGAAAAGCAGAGGGGGTCACGAACGAGCCAAGTGAAAGAGACAAAGCTACAGTGTAAGGAAGAGAAATTGTTTCTGACCGTTTGCGCAGGAGCAGGACCACCAGCACGATAAAGAGTATGGCACCTCCTCCCACCACCGCGCCAAGAATCACTGCTGTGTTCCCCACTATAAAAAAAAAACATTCAAAATAGCTGTATAAAATATTGGGCCTCCATTACAATCATAGCAAAAATCTCACTTCAATTTCAAAAAATGCAAATCGATTTGAGATTTGATGACAGTAAATATTCCATTGGGTTGAGCTCTGTTCTGCATTACCATCTGGCAATGTTGAAAACTCCTCCTCGACACTGTTGCTGCCCATGTTGCCTTCAGGGCTAAGAGCTTGGACTTGGAAAAGGTAGACAGTGGAAGGAGAGAGGTCACTAATATGAACAGTGTTCTTCTCTAGGACCAGCACTGTGTATGTTTTACCGGTCTTCGCCTCATCTTTATCCTGCAGAATTTTTAAAAGCTGGTTAAAAAAAAGCCAAGTTCTTTGCTAGGAAAAATAATAATTGATAATTGCCATGCTCCTGACCTTCTCACAGTACATGAGCTTATAGCGAATAGAGCTGGGGTTGGCCCGTCGAGACACGGACCAAGACAATGACAGGCTCTTGGCACTTCTTTCCACCAGACGCATTCCAGTCACACTTGGAGGGTCTGTGTGAATCATAAAAAAATATATATATTTTTTAAACATTTTATTGGACAAAAAAGTTTGAAAAAGTGTTTTTCAGGGTTTTGTTTTAGGTTTGCTTTTACTTTTCCTTGGAGCATGTATGTAGACATTAAAATTAATTTCTGATCATTTAGTTTGTTAAACATAGATGTAGTCAATTTACTACCAGTTACAGATGATATACATAATCATTATCACTTTTACAGTGCTGACCTGTGTAGTGCAGGGCAGTGCTGATGGTGTTGATGGCTCTCCTTGAAGAGAGCTGGGAAACACCACTCCGAGCTTCCACTGTGAAAGTGTAGTTAAGATGTGGCTCCAGCTCACTAACGACCACCGAAGTTTCCTTTAGATCAGTATTGCTGGGCTCATAACGCACCTTTTCTCCACAGGGCTGACACACACTGCCCTCACAGCGCTCACATACCACACTATAGGTAATATCAGAGCGTCCTCCCGTGTCTCCTGGGGGACTCCAGGACAACTCCAGCTTCCCAATAGCCATAGTGGTAGCATCCAAGGTTTTGGGAGGTGAAGGTAAGCCTGCACATTATGGAAAGATATTATAAAACATTATCAGCCATGTAGGTAAATCAAGCTGTTTTTAATAAGAATTGCAGCAACAAGAAATGTTGCCAAGACCTGCAAAGAAGAAGCCTGTGCTTATCAGTTAAGGTGGTCATTAGGATAATTTGTTGGGTTGCCAGGTCATGAAGTCTCACCTGAGCATGCAGATGTCAAAGAGTCCTCTGTGGCTCGGTAAAACCCTTCCAGGCAGGGACAGCTCAGAGCGCCAGGACTTGAGGGGTGAGTGTTCTTTGGACATGGCTTGCAGGCTTCATTGGACACTGAGGCCTTAAAAAAGCCTGGCTTACATTCTGTTAAAAGACCAAACCATACAAATCTTGGATAAGGAAAAAAGCAACAAAAGTCCTTTAAGAGTGTCTTAAAAACTCCATAATATATAACTTCTTAATTTCAATCTCTTTTGAAGTCTCTGCTATATGTCTAGATTAGCTTTTGGAATACAAAGTGTAGAAATGAGATGAAGAAGTGTGACTATGGCAAACATTTGAACCATCCCCCATTATTTTGTGCATTCAAGACCAGTCATCCCACATTCCAGACTTCAGTACAGTAAGGTAAGAGAGCAAACTGGATAAAACCAGCAGATATGTCCATCAACACAGATTTACAGGTCTCAAAGTTTCTGCACAAAACAACTAAAGAAAACTAAACTTCAGATGACATGACTAATTTTACATTTGACACACATACAAGCATACATTAAACTGTACAAACAGGGACAGCAAGAAAAGTCTCCTTTATTCAGTCTAAAAACATTCCACCAAGTTCAGGTCATGTCCTTCCTTTGTCCACTTCCACAACTGGATTCCCTCCAGCACACACTTCTTCCTCCACTGTACCACTTACAGGCTACTCGGTTTAGACGGTCAATTTTGCAAAAGCCAACCCAACATCAACTCGGCATCCGTATTGCTGCACAATAATGACAATGCGCGGTTGAGGAATTTGTGCATGCATAAGAGTCTGAGTATTTGCTGGTGAAATATATAAAAAAGTACAGTGTGTGTACAGGGTGTGAAGATAAAATATTTGCAGAGCCAGCGTTGGTTTCAGTATGAGTGCACTATAAAGAAACTTAAAGAAAGAAGTAAAGAAAGAAGTGGCAGTCATAGGAAACATTTTCAATCATTCAGTTGAAGGATAAAAAAAATATTGGCGCAAAAGAAGCTTACACCAAATCACTGTTGCCACTTCCTAGTTCTTTGTTTTTTAAACAGCAAACAATATTCATTACAATGTATTCCACCACTTCCTACTTCAGTCCTTGGTGTCAACTGTGACTTTGTTTTGAGTTGAGCCACTTGCGCCAACAGGAGGGGTTTAGCTGAGGTATACTTTACCTCAAATATACAAGGACATGCGTTCTCCAATTTCAAAAGATAATTCTCAGCATGAAATACATTCAGTGTGGCAACCTAAAGCCAGTCAAGGCGTTAGAAGCTCCCCCTTTCATGTCCAGTCTTATTCTTGTTTTTTTGTGCCAGCTGTTCCTGAGATTTTACTGCAACTTGTTAAGGCAGCCCTGCATGGAGGTGGGGATGGAGAGAGACAGAGGGGCTGACGGAGAGGAATAGAAGGATAACGATTCCTGCTGGGACTGGAGTGAAAAGGAGGGGGTAGTAGGTCGGTGAGAGAAGAAAAAGACCCGACTTATTCACCACCAAGGGTGGTGAACAGCTGCTGCTGTGAACCAAAATTCACATAGCCACAGCCTCCACCTCTCTAGCTATAATCCCCTGAATTCTTGGGTCGCCTTTGCTTACTTGCGGACGCATGCAAGGGTCTGGAATGGGCATCCACCAGCCTTTTCAGTCCAGACAACAGGCACAGAACACCACTCTATTGAGCAAGAGGGAAAACACTTGTTGCAAATAGTGGAGATGCCACATGCCACATGAATATGTGGGCTGCCTCCTTAATGACATGGAATAAAACCTGCCTACATTTCTTATTGTTAGAGCAGATATATAAGGTTTATAAGGTGGAGTTTTGAGACCATTTATTACAATTCACAGAGGTAACGAAAGCAAGAATTTTATTTATAGCATACATGTCAAAGGGGGGAGTCTTAGCAAAAGAAAAATGATCCATTTCCATTTAAATTCAGTTGAAGTCCAAAATCTGGCATAACTCTCTCATAACTTTACACTTTCAAATCTACAAGTCTGAAAGGGTCTTTGTCTTTGTGCACTGGACACAACAGGAAGCAGGAAGCACGAGGCTGACGATTTGCTTCCTTCCGAGGGCAGCCAATCAAAGCATGTACATGCTCAGCAGGAGAATGCTACCCAGACTCTGGAGAGATGAAAAAGAGGAATTAATTTACTGGCAAAAACACAAGGAGAGGTCAGAGAGAATTATGAAGGTATGACTTTTGAGGAACACAAATTACATCTGTGTAAAACAGACTTCCTAGCAGCTCAGGGTAAGGTTTAGTCGTGAATTCTGAGTTCTGCAGACTCTCAGCCTGTTTGGCATCAGGGGATTAGGCCTAAAGAGGCTCTGAGTGACTGTTTGTTTATTGTGACAGTAGCTGAATCCTGTTCTCTGGTGGCCTATCAGGATCTAGAAGCTATGTGGGTTGATTGAGATGGTCACGGTGAAGACGGATGAGCTACTGACATTAACGGATGGATGCACGGATGGATGGCGGGTGAGCAGGGGGTGAATGAATGAGTGTATACATGCTGGCTGGACAACAGGAATCCCTCCAGGACAGGAGTTAGATGGGAGTGTTTTGCATAAAAAAAAAAGACAGGAAACAAAAAGCCCAGTCATTCGATTCTGCACTCAGGAGGGCTTACATGTAGCTCCAGGCAGCAATGAGTTAAAGTGTCTTGCTCTACTGGGAGCTGATGGCCAAGTAAAACAAACAGAGCAGAGGAGTGAGTGAGGAGAGTGGCCAGGGGCTTGATACATGAAGGGACGAGGTTAAATCTAGAAGTATGGGCAGTGGGGGGAAAAGAAACGCAAATATACAGTGAAATGCACTGAATATATAGCTGTGGGTAAATAAAGAATCAAGATTAGGACAATAAACAAAGATCATTATGTAGATCGTTTTTTCCCCCTCTCTGAGGCTATGAAACTAAATACTGAACTATGTTCCCTTTGAGTTCACTATCAGTTAGCATCTACTTTTGTGGTAAAGACAGAGAGTTTGTGATTCTTCTTTTTTGAAGTCTAAGATCATCCTTGAGGTTTACAATTGTGAGAGTATTGACTGGGTAATATTTCTTATCAGCGTTTCTGTCAGCATAGCCTGTTAGAGCAGTCATTTAGCCCCGTGAAGACAAAGCCATAGCTGTGGTGTGGGGGTCAGCTGTAACATGAAGCCAGGAGAAGGCAGGAGATTGAGGAAGGTGCTAGGTATGTAGAGAGCATTAGTCCAGAGGATTACCAGCCCAATGGACCAGCTATAAGAGAATTACATCTACGCTTTACAATTCCACTTGGTCTTTCATCTGGTCGTTAACGAACACAATAAATGCTCTAATCCTATTCTTTTTACACTTTTTACCCCTTCTCAAGGAGGGGAAGGAGTGAGAAAGAGGTAACAAGGAGAAGATGAGTGGGAGCAAAAGGCTCAGGTAGAAGGGTTGAAGATTTAGTAATTAAAAAAAAGCACTTAACACCACCCAAAGAGATGCCTGAACAACAGCTAAAGATTCTAATTAGGTTGCCCAAACTGACCAAGAAACGATCCTTTGTTACAACCATCTTTAAACTTATCTTCCAATTTCTGCAGATTCTAATAACAGGTAATGGTAATTATGCAGCCAAAAACCACCAAACAAATAAAAGTGGCAGATTCACATATTGGGGTTTAGAAAGGTTTGCCAAGTTTTTGTGAGATAAAGCTTCCTTGTAGTTTTAATAGGAAACATTTTTCGAAAACAGTTTCCTTAGATTTAAATAGCAGTGTAGCTCGGAGTACACGGCTAAGCAAAACAAATAACCAAAAATTCTCTAATATTTGAAAAATAAATCAGTGTATGAAAGCAGTGAATGGGTTCAACAATAGAAATCCCTGAGCCGACGAGTCGGAGGGTCAGGGAGGATTAGCGGGCCTCCGGTTTCCGCTGTAGCTCGGCCTGTTGGGGCCACACGGCGCTGACGTGGGGGCAGGAAAGTGCTGAGCTCACACCCCAACCGCATAATGCACTCTGTGCATACACAGAGTCTACCCCATTATATGATTTCCCACACAGGAAACATCCCAAAAGGACTCACTTTCAAAAACCCGAACCTAAACACCCTTTAATACCCCAAACAATACAAACACAACAGACATCATTTTCAAGACACACACACAACTTGTAATAGTTTTTTGTTAAAAGCAGGAAGTGCCAATGAATCAGCACTGACAAACATTATCAAAACTAAGAGCCACTTCAATAGAAAAAAATCCTGACACTTTTCTCTCTTACTGATGACTCATTTTCCGGACAAAAAATTCTCCTTGCCTCATGCTACATCTAAAGTAACTGACTCCTCATAAGCATTTTAAATTAATCTCCAACAATGCAGAAAGAGAGTCATCATGTTTAAAATAAATCAGAACAAATCATCATTTCGATGCCATGTACTGTGATATGAGAACTTTTTACTCAGCTGGAGAGCGATCAAAGACTGCTTTTTTATGAGTTTCCCTCATTAACCTGTCAAAAGATGTTGAACATTGCATCAACCTGAAATGGCTAACCTGCAAACTTGTCATATGACTAGAAATTATGGATTTGTATAGTACACACGGGTAATTTCCATTTGTTTAAACTGTTGCCCAATTGGAGAAGAGAACATTAGCCTGAAGGAAAGGTGGGAATAATTGTAGGTCAAACAAGAGTAAAAACCTTAAACATCAGAGATCACTATTGTGCTTGACATATTTCCCAAATTTTCATCTGCACACTGGGTGAGAGGCTGATTATATTTACATGCAAAAAGAAGCACAGGCAAATCCTCAGATTTCAGCTCTGCTCCAAAGAAAAAAATGCTATTCAGACTCATCCTCTCTATCGTCTACGCAGCTCCCTCACCTTTCACCTCCATAGAACGGTGAAACAATGTGCTCCGTGGGCCGGTAAACTCCGCAAACAGCTTAGCATGAGGGCTACACTTAGAACCAGTTTCGAGTTCATTTCTTTATCCCCCTATTATGCTGCAGATCTTCAGCTCTTTTTCGCCACAGGGCTCAAGAACAAACATTGTCTAAAGACTTCAGGGAAATGGTGGAGTCGAACTAACAGAAGATCTCAATAAGTGGCTATTCACAAGTAATTTCCAAATTTAACTCTGCTCCTGATATAAGTGACTGAAAAGTATGCGACTTTAATGTGTGCATCTCTAAATCTATATAAACACTCAAGATTTGATTACAGTGTTGTATATTCCCAAAGAGTTACGATTATGCCAGTTTATGCATTATTTACACACTTTGCGTAAACATACGTACTTCTAAGCCTTGGGGGCAGACTGACAAGCAAATCTGTTTATGTAGTGTAAATTATTTGAATTTAAAAAAAGTAAGTCTAAATACTGTATACAGGGCCAAGTGAAGCGTGCAGGACATGAAACGGTCCTTAAAATTAAATGGTACAAGCAAGCAAAAACAACTCTCATCGATTGAGCAAACTACTGTATTTGTTCTCAAACAGGGTTTTAGAACTTTAGATTTTGGACATGCTTGGTCTACTCTGTCATCTTACAGTCATGCAGCTTTACAGTACTCGTAAAAAAATAAATAAATAAATAAAGGCGCAACGAGGCATACACAGAAGATATAGCTCTATAAAGAATTTTTTTTTATTATGTTACGATTTGACCATTGCTACATTTCTTAATATTGATCGATATTTGACTATTTTTTCCTTCCTAAGGAGGAGGAGATTGAAAATTGTATTTACATTTGAAAGTTAACATGGGAAAATGCTGGGTGGACAGTGTAACATATGACAGCAGACATAACACAGATGTGACAATAGACATTAAATGGGTACGCTTTTATTATATATATATATATATAAATAAATGTGTGTGTTTATGAGTTTCTAGAGTGCATAGAATAGTAAAAGCATATGTAAACATTTTTGTACAGATAAAGAATAGTCATTTTACCACCCCAAAAATGCATTCACACACTGGTTACATTCATATGGCAGGCGAAAACTTTTTTTTACCCCAGACAAAACATTAGCTGAAGTAAATATGTGCAGACTTCATTCTTCAAGGGATTTTTTTTCAGCCTTCTGTAACTAAATTGTTAAAGATCTATTAGTCAAACGTTGGTTTCTTAATGGAATTGTGGCCATGATTCTGTCAGACTATTAAACATTTTTTATGTGGTATCTTAATGATATACACCCTTAAGAAAAACAGATAAAACCTTAAGGGTTCCCCAGTTTATTCCCCTTGAGGAATCATTAACATGCACACGCACACACACATGCACGTTTTTCTTAGATACTTTTTCTTATTATTGACAAGAACAAAATGTCTATTTTGTCTGTTGTTCCCTTTTGCTCCATCATGTAACTTGTGACAGAAAATAACTGAAACATTTCTACAGAGCTGCAAGCAAACCTAGCATTTAACGCTCTTACACTTATATCCGCACCCAAGTCAATTACAACCCAACAGATCACTGAACCACGCATCAGACTTTCCACTTAGTCACATCCACTTTAATTCCAGTAAAAGAAGAAAAATAAATTAAAAAAAAGTTAAAGACCTGCTTTAAAAAGGAAAACAAATAACAGCCTAAAAGATTCAGCATCATTATGCCCAAACCGCTCACTTTATTCCTCCTTGTGTACCTTCAATACAGAAGCCAAAATCCTTTGGTGGCTTTCTGGAACTATAGTTATTTGTCTAACTGAGCATCAGAGAGCCTTATGGCCTGCGACAGGGCGTGGGCACACGCCACTAATCTTGCGCAATCTAAGCAGTAGGTTGGGCAGCAAGGCTTTGTGTGGTCAACTAAGGTATGTGCCTCTTCATGCCAGTGATGGTTATGAGCATTGAATTGTGTGTTTTATTAGTGGAAAGTGTTAATACTTAAAGGCGTGTGTGTTCACCACAACCCTGTTTAGGTTCATCTTGTTTGACTGAAGGCTGTCAAACTCTTTTACCCCAATCTCGTTTTTAGTGCCCTCTGTTGCTTGCCCTTTTTCGTAGATCCATCACAGAGCGGCAGCACTGGCCTGGAGCTCTCCATGGGGAATTCCTCAGGCCTGCAGTAATCAGGGAGGCTTCTTGGTAAAACTAACAGGAATGTACCACAAAAGGTGGGGCAAGTGGGACTGATAGCTGGAGCTGAACACTGAACTACATTGTTCTGCAACCTTAACATTCCATTCCCCCAACCTTTCCATCATTCCCTCCCTCTTGGCCTGTGTCAAGCTCCATATCTCATGATAAACACCAGCACTCTTGCTTTTCTTCCTTACATTAACATGACTTAATACCTGCCAGAATATACAGAATAATGGACATCTTCAGAATTAGGAAAGATCTCAATTATCTGAGTAACAGCATTGTAAAGGTGGTATAACCTGCCTCCGCAAGAGTCAAGGTTACAGGAAAAGCTTTGTTAAAGTGCTGGGGTGTGCATACATTTGTAATGGAATCATTCTGAACAGGTCCTGGCATGCCAAGACTCCCATGGACGTTTCTTTACTCACCGAACACCTGAATGTCAAATGGCTAAGCACTTACTAGAATAGAGAACCATGGAAAACAAAACACACAAGAAAAGAGAAGTAGACATGCTCTGAAGTAGGTTTTAAGCCAATGAAAAACTCCTGCCTTGAGCAAAAGCATTTGCAAAAGTCACTGACAAAGAATGCTGGGGTTAGAGAGGCAACAACTACAACTGCAGAGAAAATGTGCCTCCATACACAGCAAACCATGCTTTCAAATAGTTAACATATAAAACAATCAATAACATAGTAAGTAAAATATATTTATAAAGATATATTATAAAGTATTTATCTATCTCTATCTAGATTTTTTTTTCAAGAAATATAATTTTAAAAAAATATACATTTTGCTTACTGAAGCTGAAGTGGTGGAATGCTTAAGAAAGAATTTAAGTCATTTAACTCAAGGCATTATGCATTATAACGCTGTAGAAACCCTCATTAGTGTCTAAAACACACAACACAGTAATAAATGCATATGCCAGAAATCATGTTTGTTCTCTTAAAAATAAATCTAAAGCTGACCAGCTGGCAACAGAGTAGATACTATATTATTTAGACTAAAGGCCTTACCTTGGCATGTATCGTCCACAGCTTCAAATCCTGGGCTGCATTGGCACTGGCCCACAGGCACCACCCATTCTCCATCCACAGTGCAGTAAATTCGTGGTTGGTCCTCACTCTCAGCATTTTTCACACATGCCCCAGCCACTTCACGCAGTGCCTGGTTCTCACCCCCTGCCACCGCTACTGTCTCAGGGAATGCTGCCAAGCTCTTTACAGTGGCGGGACATGTTTTGTAGTAAACTCTTAGAGAGTAGATAGCTACACAGGCACCGATGTCCTGAAAGGCCAAGTAAAGGCCCTTGCGGGAGAGATTCTCCACCACTTTCGTCTCTGTATTGATCTTCATGTCTCCAATGACAGAGATTTCGTCTGGTGCAATGGTTGCGACCTTACGGAATTGGCCCTTACGGAAGCTGGTGCCAATATCAGCATCGGCTTCGGAAGCAAACAGGTTGAAGGTTTCTTTGCAGGTAAGTGAGTCCGTGCTGAAAGTATTGCAGTCACGCACAAGAAAGCGTATCTCCACAAAGACCCGTGTGGCAGAGGGATGGCGCTGGATGAAAGTAGTGCGCAGCCAGTTGTCCTGTTCTCGCTCTTCCACATTGCAAACAAAATAGTTATAGAACAAGGTGCCATTAACAGCCTGCTGGCCTATCTCCCACTGCAGCCAGAAAAAAAAAAGAGAGAAAGATTCAACTAAGAAACATTCAAAACCAAGATTGCAGAGGAGTAACGGATGAGGGCAAAACAAAATAACACAAAAAGGCCTCAACATGGAATTTTAAGTACTACCAAGGGCAGTGGATCATTACCCATCATCATCTAGCAGAAAATAGCATTTCAATCCACCTACACTATAGACTGATGTAACTTGGGGTAACATCTTTTAAGAGCAGTTTGTGGGATCTTTTTCCCCTCTGCATGTTGCCACTGTGCCATTAATTAGAGAAGAGGTGGGTAATTTTCACAGTGTGTGGCATTATAATAAAACGGCCCATACCATGCAAGTGCAGTGCAAATGCTTGTATAAAAACTCACTCCCTTCATCAACACAATTTATCATTTTAAAGGAACCTTATGCTCTCTTTAAATGCCAGGCAGCTCATTAAGAGTGCAATTAAGCCTCTAGAAGGCCCAACCACGCTAAATGCCTGCAATGTAAAATTTGCCCAGATCCAGAGCTTTTTCCAAACCAGCAGAAGCGGTACATTTGTTCTAAATTTTTGTTTAGGGGGGCATGCTGAGAATTTGTTAATGAATACAAGACAAAACTTGCCCCAAAATCTTGCCCTGGTATGAGAACAATTTGAATTTGCGAGCAGAATGAAACAAAAGCATGATGGCTAAAGCATGGTTTGAGAAATTTTCAATATTTTAAATATGACCATTATTATATATACACATTTGAGTATGATTTATTTATTTTGCATCTCTTTCAAATTTTTGTTAACACCTACATTAGGTTATCACAGTTGTTCAACATTAGAAAGTTTACCATTAGTTTAAAAAAAAAGATAATTTTATATGTTAATGAATTATATGTTAAATGTATCGCTTTTTCTGATTTTAATATTCCACAACAAGTCTTATAATAAGTTTTCATTTTCCTTCACATATCTTGCAAAAGTGTACCAGATATTATCCTTTGCCTTCTCAATTAAAAAAAAGTAATAAATAAAAATCTACAAATCATGAGGACGAAAACTTTACCACTTGGATCTACATGTAGGCATTGACAAAAAAACATTTACACATAAATAATCATGGTACGATTTCCATGAGCATTTTGATTCATCAAAACTGTTCAAACTCTAAAGGGCCACATGCGCCCTGCTCGATAGTTAATGACACCCTTATAGCTCTCAGGGCTTTAAAACAGCCTGCATGGAGCAGTAAAGCTGCAGGCCTGCTTTCTTCTCTTGGGAGAAGTACAGACATGTCTGAGAGGGAGAGGAGCAAGAGCTCAAAACCAACACAATCCAGTGATTAAAACAGTCCGGAGAAAAACCTAAAGAATAAAACTGAATCTGAATAAACATATATTAGTGTTTTGCCGCAATGGAAGGTGAGATCAGATTCAATCTGTGTCACTCACCCCTTGCTGGTCGGGCCATGTCAGCCAGCCCAGCTCTCCTCCAGATTCCACCATGTCCAGCAGCACCTCTGGAAGAAGAAGATCGAAATTAAATGTTAATTAAAATCATCAGCAGGTAATAAAACTAGTTTATATGCGTTTTAAGAAATGCATTAGGTTTAAAGTTAAGCAACAGGTGAATCACGACTTTATGTCGTCACGTCTTTATGTGACTGATGAAGATATAATAAATAAAGAATCTTTTATTATAATTTTTTTTTTTTTTTTTTTACACCAAGATTTTTTTTTTTTTTTTTACAATGACAATTCATACAAATATTTTGCACTCATGCCTTTCTTCCTGCGGAACTGTAACCTTGGATAAAATTTTCAGTCTTACATTTGACATGGTGAGTTAACACTGTTAAAACAAGCTCAGTTCAATCACAACTTTGAATTTATTTTGATTTTAGGTAAACATCTTTACTTGTAGAAAAAAAACCTTGAAGGTACTTGGCGTGCCGCTGTGAGTCCCGTCCATGTGAGTGAACCAACATTTACGCAAAGTTTTATATTGTGTTCCTGGTGATTTCAAAACTAATCAAAAAAAATATCTTAACTTACCTTCTTTATACTGAAGAGAAATAAATACGCAGTTCATAAATACAGTAACAAATAAGATTCGTTTTATCCGGCGGTAATCCATGCTGTGTGTGGAGTGAGTAAAGACCTGAGAGGAGCTCCACGCTGAAACTAGCTGTTCTACCAGTTGCGCTTCTCAGACTCCCATTGAGGAGTGCAGAGTGCCATAAACCCCGCCCCCTGGAATGCTGAGAACGTTTTTATGGTAATGGGGTGTGGCCCTTGGAAAGTTCTCCGCCCACAATCTGTCAAAAGTTAACCTACCTGTAACCTGTAATTTGCACCTTTAGCTTCTGGCCAAGTTCAAGCAGTTATTACTAAACAAGAAATATGTCTTTTTTTTTGCATCCTCCATGATTTCTGAGTGCATGCAGAAACTGTACTATATTTTACAAAATGTCATAAATATTATTGAGGAATCAATAACTATCTATCTAT
Organism: Silurus asotus; assembly: GCA_024362625.1. Classification (NCBI taxonomy): domain Eukaryota; kingdom Metazoa; phylum Chordata; class Actinopteri; order Siluriformes; family Siluridae; genus Silurus; species Silurus asotus. The sequence continues at coordinate 13,064,303 of MU564352.1, forward strand.
CTATCTATCTATCTATCTATCTATCTATCTATCTATCTATTTATCTATCTATCTATCTATCTATCTATCTATCTATCTATCTATCTATCTATGTGTGTGTGTGTGTGTGTGTGTGTGTGTGTGTGTGTGTGTGTGTGTGTGTCTGTGTGTGTGTTTGGTTTATTCTACAACCCTGGATTGACCTTTCAAACCAACAGAGCATGCAAACTCAGGCATGAGAGGTCACTAAATGAATATGAAAACAATGAAAATGTAAAACCTTCTCAGTCACCATTTATGGCATTTTTGCAGACACCCTTAACCAGAGCGACTTACAGCTGTGGGTCAAAAGTAGGGACCAGCAGTAGGAGCTTGGTGGGGCTGGGATTTGAACTTGCAACCTTCCCATCCATAGTTGAATGTCTTAACCACTGAACTACCACCTCCTAATGGATTGTACAGCTTTTGGTAGAATAGTGTGAATCTCTGTTTTAGAGTTCCACTAAGATATTGAATCTATGTCAAGGCGTTTCTAAGATATGTCTTTTTTTTCCATTTGAAAAATTTGTCAATCAAATGTTTGTTAGAAGAGATTTACAAGACAAACAAACAACAACAAACCCAACTCAAGAAATGTAGGAATGACTGTTAACAATTTCTTCATTTACATTATTGTTGCCCTAAAGGTATGCAGCTATTTAAAACTAGTTGTATGCATGCCTTTCAAAGTCATCCTATCTAAAGCAGTATTAAAGTTTTTTAAAGTTAGTTTACAGGCATTAATTTGTGTATTGCTTTATCACTTTGACTTTTGAATATAAACATCTAGTTCCACCTTCTAATTAATAAATTGCACCACTACTGTATGCTGCCCAGCAGGAGTCACAGGATGACAATGTGCTTGAGCTTCAACACAGCTAAAGATGTGACAAAGGCTTCCCCTAGCAACTCTGAGGAATTTCAGAGTCAAGCTCTCTATATTTTGAAACCCCCACTTTGCTGACTCCACAAGAGCCTCGTACACACTGAAAGGCATTTACACAATGCCCTGGTGGCAGGAGGTTGGCTATTTTGAAGATGACAGGATCTTACAACAACCCTTTCATTTGTTTTTGCATCATTTTACACAGGAAATAGCTCACACAGCTTGTACATTACAGGCCACGAGAAACAAATAATGCACTTGAGGAAAACACAGCAGATACATTGTGCAATTGTCAAACAGAGTGCATTGAAATTGCACCAAATTATTATATATATTTTTAAATTTGCACCTACAGCATAATCCAAAGAAGCATAATACGACTAGGTGTCTTCATACAATCTGGGCAACACTATGTTCAGGTACAGATGAACAGGAACTGTATCTTTGCAAAACAAATTGAATTCTTTTGTTTTCTATAACACTTTGTTGAGACTCACCTGGGGGGAAGATTTAGAATTATTACTTCTGCCACAGGAGTGCTGGTGTTTGTCAAAATGTCTACAGCTCACACTTCCAGCCCCCCAGGCTTAAGCATATACAAAAACCCTTCACACCAGGCACTGCTCCTGAGGTTTCAGTGCTCCATTCAGCCAACAATGCATGTCGTGAACATCCCCGCCCCTCACTCCTCACTTCACTCACACCTCTTTTTCACACATACATATGAATACAAAGGCAGAGAGATTGAGAGAGCAAGAAAGAGTGGACTATTTCTCTAAATGCAAGTACCTGTCTAAAACACATGTTAATAAATGAACAATACAGTGTTTTTACATTTTGTACCCCTCCCTGTCGGACAGAAAATGGAACAAGGGGCCGGGTTTATTAGAAGAAACGTTTCAGTGTTTAAATTGTAGTTTACAGAAGTTTGCATTTTAATTAGCATGTGATTGTCATTTTATATTCTCCTACATGTCTTTTTCTATTTCTACTAAAATAACTTATCTACTCCGAAAATATTATAACTGAAAAATGTCAGTGTAACTGATATGGAAAAGCAATAAATGGGGCTTTGTGTGGTTTGGTGGGAGGGCTGCCAAGCACAGGTGCAAGTCAACTCAACAGCAGTGTGGCTAACAGCAGGCTCATTGTTAGAAGCCCATCAACATATAACATATGTGGCTTATAGAGGCAAGTGTGAGTTAATGTATATCACAGTGGATACACTCTGAGGGAATATCATTGCTTCCTGTTCTAAATATGGGGAAACATCTGACTCTTTTCCAGAGCCAGATTTTTCTTTCCTTTTTTTAAAGTAATTTCTCTATTTTTAAATATGGTTTAATTTGTATATGTAGCATTTAATTGACTTTATTTAGACAATTCCTGCTATTTTGCATGTTGTAATAGTTTATTTTCTTTTGTTTTTTTTTGTTTTTTATGATAATGAGCGTGTGCACTTTTTGCATTTCAGACATACCATTCAAGACCTTAGTGGTCTGGATGAGTGGGAGAGAACATCCTCACATTCACACTCACCTCTCACTCTTCAGTTTCAGTGAAACTATACTGACTGTACTGTATTCACTGTTCTTGGCTGACTGTAGTGAAATCTAATGTCTTCCGTTGATTTAGTCCATCTGCCTAAAAATTCAATGTGAGGTGCCATTGTAGGTGCTTTTCTGTTGACCATGATTGTAAACTAGTCATATGAGAAGATATGGTCTGCTTCCTGTCAAATCAAACTATTGTATTCTATTGTTTAATATGAACATGGTCTGTATCTGCATGGCCACATAACTGACTGACTGGATAATTGCATGTCTATGCAGGTGTACGAGGTTCCTAATAAAGTGGACAGTGAGTGTATGGTTTATTATGTGAATTTCTTAGTGTTTGGTTTTGGCATTAGGCCACTTCCTCTACATTCCTAACCACTACAGGATCAACCTCTATATTATCAGTGTAGTCAACTGGAACAAAACGCTGGTAAGATCATTCACATGGAACAGTAAATCATCTGAACAAGAATTTTAAGACAGGGCAAGCCTAGGATCCTGACTGTAAATCTAATATATTATCTGACATTGATCAACCAGGGGAAATGGAAAATGAAAAAAATAGACAATGTGACATGTTTGTTTGGTAGTCCCTTTAATGGCATAATGGCAACGAAATACAAAGTATGAATAGAATGGGAGAAAATAAGAAATATGAACAAAAAAATAGAATATGAAAACAAATGTATGAATGAATAAATAAATATAACCAAAATCACAATAATATAAGCTTGAGATACAGTAAAAAGACAAGAACTGCAAAAAGACAGAAACATGGAGTCTATGCATAATTATTAAAAAAAATGCAAATGTCACTGTAATTTTGTTAATCTGTTTTTTTTTTTTGTTTGCTTTTGTACAGTAGATTCAGCATATTTATGAAACATAACAAAATATATTAAACATCTGTTAAGACAAAATTCGAAATAGCAATATAAGTGCGAAATACTTTTTAAAAATGTGAATGTCTGGTTTACAAAAGAAATTCCTTCATCCTCTCGTATGCACTCTAAACATTATCCTTATTTGTAATACAGGAAAAAATACTCATCAGTTTCATCTTTAAAAATCTGTGAAATTAATATTTGTAGAGATGCATGGTAAAGATTGTAGTTGGCTAATAAGAAGGGACCACATTGTAAGTATCTTTTCTGTACTGGAACTGTATATGATTAATTTAGATATTATCAGATTTGCTAATGAAATAATGACCAGATTTACCATTTGAATGTATAGTCAAATCCATGTTTCTGTTTCTGTAAATTTACAAATAGTGCCACCAATTTTAAAGGCTATCAGAGCTGACTTCCCCTACAGATCCTAATGTGTAGAGTAAAGACTGAAGAGACACAAGACCACCCACTGTGATGAAGGCTTGTCTGTACATAGTCTCTTGAGAGACTTTATTAAAGAACCACCACCAAGTCCAATCCGCATGGAGTGAAGGCAGTTGCTACATGTCATTGTAAATGAGCAGACGAAAGAGAAGAAACAGAACAATAGTGGATCAAACCACAGCTCTGAACCTTCAAACTCTGAATTGCACAGTAAAGTGCATTAGTTGTTTGAGGTTTCTATTATTGAAACCCATTGCCACTGTTTGTATGATAATTCTTTATGAACTGGGAATAATCTGTGAGTAATGTGTACACATGGCCTTGGCCTCTTTAAACTGATGTGGGGGAAGAACTGTTCCAAAGTCTGGGCCAAGCTGCAGGATAAATTCTACAATGTGTGGTTGCACATGAATGCAGCCCTGGGGTTGGGGGTGTTGCCTTCATTATCCATACCCTAAAATTACATAGTAGTCTTGTGGTTGGTAGAACCCTAAAGAGGCATTCTTTTGGCCTTTTGCATCAACACACCATTTCCCCCCCTCCTGCATTTTGTCATTCGAAATAATACAGTCTTAATCTATATAGTGGTTTTAATGCAGAAAGATTGATATGTCCTGCATAGGGTTATTTTTCATTTTACAAGAATCTTGGCATTTGCATGGACAGAAAGTCACAGAAGTCATTATAAAAAAGGACTTACACACAGAATCTTTTCAGTCCTTTATTTCCAAAACAGGAATGTAGTAAAAAAAATAAAAGCTTGTAATAGAACGAGAAATAGACATTCCTTTGTTCAGGTTTATTTCCTGTTACCATTATCACAGAGCGCAAAAAATTTACAGAATATCCTTTAATATTAACTAGGATTGCTAGGCTTTAACAAAAGATACCAGCCAGGGTTTATCTCAAATACTTCACAACTGACTTGAACTACTTAAAAAAAATCTATACACCTTGAACTACTTAAAATGACATTTTACCACTGGCATTTTTTTTCTATTTAACAGTCTGATAGATCCGATAAAAAAAAAAAAAAAAAGGTAATTGTGGAGATTTCAGATGTAGAAACATAATCCATAAACCCCGTTGTTCTCCCAATCTTTGCAAAAAATTCTTAAAACAGAAATGTACATTTAATTACCTTTACTTAAGCGTTTATATGTAATTATTACTTAAATTATGCACAAAGGCATTTGCAGACATTTGACACCTTACATGAGTAAACCTAATGAAAATATGTATACTGAAATACAATCAGGAGGTTCACCCAGTTTGAGTCAGACTAATAAATGATTAGCCTCCAGGCAATAATTGACCTCAAAAAGTTGTAGAATCATTTGTAATTGAGCTTACCTCATGTTCATTTTCTGAATTGCTGAATCAATGCTCTATTCACACTGGAAGCTTTTATCACAACATTCCAGTCCTCTGAAATGAAACATGCCCAAATACCACCGGTTCAAGGTTCACTTAACACAAAAGGGATGTTCAGGATGCTTAGTGGAAGACAATGACTTCATCCTTGAGGCATTTTTCTTTCAACAAAAGCAAATTAATGGCCAAGTTGTCTAAGACTTAAACTCTAATCATAAAGTCAAACTATTTACTATATGTACTTGATTTAAGCAAATAGAATGACTCATACTCTTTGCCTTGCAGTTATTAAGCTGGTATATATTAATTTTGGGATTATTAGTGCCACAATAATGAAAAATAGTTACCTGTTGACTCAGTGCATGCGGTCCACCCAACATTGACTCTGTTCAGTCATGCATCATATCAGATGAGCTTGGAAGCAGGATGGGAGGGAAAGAGAGTGGGCAGTGTGTGTGTGTGTGTGTGTGTGTGTGTGTGTGAATGTGTGTGTGTGCATTTAAAGTGCATATTTGTGATTCCATGTGTGCGTGTATGTGCATCATGGCCTACCTGATGCTTTTATGTACGTGTATACTTACATACTTTTATATAAGTTTGCTTGCATACACAGCAGTAGATCTTATTGCCTGGACTGTGTTTGCCATTTAGAAAGTAAACAGCTATGAAACCCCTGTCTGTGTATACTGAACTCCAGGAGGCTAGCAATGTCTTGCTGAGTTTACGTGACAGGCACGTCAGGCATGTCAGCCCCCCTCACAGCTGAACAACCCTTGCTTCCTCTTTCAGTTTGCCGAGGAGGGGTTCATTGCCCAATGAAAGTGGGGAACAGCTGGGTAAAGTGCAGGACTGATATTGGGGCAAGCAGAACATTTATGACTGCAGTGCTAAACAATTTCAGTACATGTGATGAGAAGAATTTACACTGGCCTTTAATAGAAAACCTTGTGAATAAGCTAGCACCATCAACAGTAACAACAATTTCTTGATATCTCACAGTCATCCTAAAGTGATATTTTTGTGTTTAGTTGAAATTGTATTTAACCAGTATCCCATTCCATGTTTGAGATATAAACATGGCATATTTATGACCATACCTTCCTGTATAATTTGACATGTAAATTATGTCCAGAAGTGAAGGTTGCAAATCTACAATGCTTGTTCTCTGACAGTTTCTGCATATTGCACTAAGCTGTGAATGTGTGGCCCATCATTTTCTCAAGGGGGCTGGGAAAAAAGTGTGAGAACAGCTCTGTTCCTCTCATCATGACCTAACACCACACTAAAATGATTCCCCAGGTGACAACTACGCACTCTAAAACGGTCAGTTTCATAGAAGAATGTATAGATACGCTAACACACACACACACACACACACACACACACACACACACACACACACACACACACACACACACACACACACACAATTATTATAGGTCTGCTGGGTGTAATGCCCAGTGGACCCAGCACACAGGTATCATATTTTATATGACTTACAGTTAAGTGTATTGTATTAAAGGTAAAAAAGGAATGAGTAACAATTATTTGAGGCTTAGCTACAAAATACTTTATAAAAGTAACAAAAAAATGGGAAGTATCAGGCAGCAGCACAACAATCAAAATCTATTACATTGTTTGAAAAGAGGGCCTAAACAATTGGACACAGTTATAAAGATTAAGTGTGTGAGTTTAAAATAGTATATCACAATCACATTTAAAAGGAGATGTTCTGTGACCTGTTCTTCCAAAAGATGTTTTGCCATCTGTGTAAATGTATGAAGACAGAAACACATAACTGTATAAACTCTTATTCCTTTTGTGGGTGATTTGACAATGTGTTTCTATTACTTTTTCAATGAGTCATTTAATGTAGGTTATGAAATATAAACCGCCAAATACTTTTTAACTTGTTTTACCCAAATTATCGAATGAAAGAGGAGTTATAAATAGTACATTTTATGTAAATAAATTAATATCATTAAAGCATTAGCATGGGTGCTAGCAATCTACATTATTATGAATTCTGTCTTTTGTTGTTGGCATTACTAAAACCTCTAAAACAAATAAGTTCTATTTTCAAGTAGAAATCTTAAGATCTTGCAGTGTCCTGTGGTTAGAGACTGTGGGAGCAGGCGAATAAAACACTAAACAGGTGTCCCCTATTTAGCTAATGCTGTGGTTCAAGCTGGCAGTGATTGTGCAACAAAGCAGTACATGTGACAGCTGTGCCTGGGAGGATTCTTAATTGCAAAAGTAAAGCTCAGTTCTTCCAGCTCTCCATGCCCCAACATGCCCCATAACCACAGATTCTACCTGAACCACAGTTATGTGTTCGAAGGGTGTGAGAGATCAGGAAAATGACTTAAGCAATGCAACATTTTGCTTTGTTGCACGATGTGTTTCATTATTCATGACCACACATGTCTATGACTAAACAGCAGAAGCTAATTTCTTTGTGGTGAGAGTGTTTGAAAAGTCATCAATTAATACATATGACAATGACATTGCTGGATCAGAACATTCCTTAGTGCAGAATTTCTTCAGAATTTCCTCCCATTCTTGATAATGAGCATTTATTTTCATGTCATCGGTACTATAGATATAAAAAAAATATAGAGCAATGTAAACATAGAATACATGAATAAAGTGTTCGGGGGGTAAAAGTATTTATTGTATTAAATTCACACAGAAAAATATGGTAATCAATTTGTGGTGTGTCAAACAAATGACAACTAAAAATGTATGTATTAAAATGCAAAGATGCATGTCTTGTTCAATATTTATCATCAAAAAGCAGTTCTGGATGACAAAGACATTTTGAGTTAAAAACATTTCCGCAAATGGACAAGGAAATTGGGAAGACACAATCTAAATAATGTCCAGGACAGGCCCATTGTTCCTGATTGGTGAGGTTTTATCTGACACGTGTTTTAGCTCATCTTCAAAGATTTTTTTCATAAATTCTTCCAACTTGTCAAAACTAATAACTGGCTTGGTCCAGTGTTTAAATTCTTTCTTAATCTGCAGTTTATTCAAAAATCCAAATATAGCATCTTATCTGGGTTGACTTTCAACATAAATAGTGGAATGAATGTTATTTCATATTTGTTAAAATATTTCTCGTTAGCATAATAGTTAACAAGAAAGGCACATTTTACACTTTGAAATGAGATGGATTTATCTTTTTGCGTCATGTTACCACAACGCGGCACAGTATCGTGCTATTTTCTATTTATCTTCTTTCGTTTCTGTGTTGCATACCACAGCCTGTAATCTATCATTATGGTGTAGCACTTAAAGGGAATACAATTTATCCATAAACCTAGCTTTATTCAGCAAAGATGTTTTGAAATCTCTAGACTTGTTTTATATTTATATTTAAAATAGTGCCCTCAAATTTGAAGCTTTATTTTGATACCAAGTCCTGCTTCCAGTCATACATGCATAAATCACAGAGTAATGTAATTTCAGCATTGATGTCTTTTAATCCAACTCACAAAAAACTGCTGTCATCTCTCTAAACCACAAAACACAACCAGCAGACCATCCTTCAAATGCTCTAGAAAGCCAATCAGCCTCCAACATCTGTTAAACCCTGTTGAGTTGGAGCCAGTACAGGCCTGTTCTGGCAAAAACAAACCAGAGAAAAGCATCAAAATGTTGAGATATCATTACGATCTATTGTGGGAGCATTAGGATGCTTGTGAATTTAATTTCAGCCAAAGAAAAGAGTATGTGATGTAAGGAAAATGTAATGTGCATTAACTTACATATTTTGGGTAACTGTGCACAAAAACATGAACATAATCAATCATACTTATTTAAGTATTTAATTGCTACTGGAACACATGGCATGTGGACACAAAGCTAGATTTTATAATACAACACTGTTGAATTCTCAAATCCGATTGGTCAGAGTGTGTTGATTAATTTGTTATATGTTTTTGTACAGAACATTGATTTTGACATTGATATAAACACACCCCATTATGTTTTATTGCTCTCCTCTTATCTGGGTCGAATCACTTTAACAGTTAAATAGAAGAGGCAATGTGTCGTGGATGTTTTTGTCAAATATGACATCTTAAATTGTTGAATATTTTTAATGGTGTGAAAAAGTGTTTTTTTTTTTTCGCAGGTTTGTCACATTTCAATGTTTGAGATCATCAAACTGATTTAAATATTAGTAAAAGATAACAAAGTGAACACAACATGCAGTTTTTAAATAAAAGTTTTTATTATTGAGGGAAAACAGAATCTAAAACTACATGAAGCTGTGTGAAAAAGTGTTTGCCCACCTGTTAAAACTGTGGTTTATCACACCTGAGTTCAATTTCTCTAGCCACACCCAGGCCTGATTAATGCCACACCTGTTCGCAATCAAGAAATCCTAAATAGGACCTGCCTGACAAAGTAAAGTAGACCAAAAGATCCTCAAAAGCTAGACATCATGCCGAGATCCAAAGAAATTCAGAAACAAATTAGAAACAAAGTAATTGAGATCCATCAGTCTGGAAAAGGTTATAAAGCCATTTCTAAAGTGAACCACAGTGAGAGACATTATTCACAAATGGCAAAACATGGAACAGTGGAGAACCTTACCAGGAGTGGCCGGCTGACCAAAATGACCCCAAGAGCACATCAACGACTCATCCAAGAGGTCACAAATGACCCCACAACAACATCCAAAGAATTGCAGGCCTCAGTTGCCTCAGTTAAGGTCAGTGTTCATGACTCCACCATAAGAAATAGACTGGGCAAAAATGGTCTACATGGCAGAGTTCCAAGGTAAAAACCGCTGCTGAGCAAAAAGAACATAAAGGCTCGTTTCAGTTTTGCCAGAAAACATCTTGATGATCCCCAAGACTTTTGGAAAAAATACTCTGTGGACTGATGAGACAAAAGTTTAACTTTTTGGAAGGTGTGTGTCCCATTACGTCTGGCATAAAAGTCACACCACATATCAGAAAATGAACATCATACCAACTGTAAAATATGGTGGTGGTAGTGTGATGGTTTGGGGCTGGTTTTAGACTTTTTCACACAGTAGTTTTGTAGTTTTGGATTTTGTTTCCCCTAAATTATAAAACCCTTTATTTAAAAACTGCATGTTGTGTTCACTTATCTTTTTCTAATATTTAAATTAATTTGATGATCTGAAACATTAAAGTGTGACAAACATGCAAAAATATTAGAAATCTTTTTCACACCACTGTATAGCAGGTACTTGTGTCTATGAGTGAAGTCACAAAGAAAGTGTGTGCTCTGTGTAAACTGACAGCTTTGAAAAGGTTGTCAACATATAAAAGAAGAATTTCATCCAAGTGAAGCGATCATTTAACTTCAGCCTCAAAAGTTATGTTACTGAATGTGCTGAAACATGAACTAAAGATCAGGATTTTCACTGTGTGGAAAAGTGGTGTATTCTGAAAATTAAATTAGAATTTCCTGCCTGACTGAACATGTCTAAAGGATTATACAGAGATGTCAATTTAAAGCAAATTATTTCAAACCATGACAAATAAGCTTTAAAAATTGAAATTATTTGAATAAAATTGCTTACTCCTATTTTTTTTATTGCATTTCTACATTAAAACCTCTTTATCTGTATGCATCTATCTATATAGTTTGTGGAATTATGGAAAGGAAATGTAAGCTATGACCCAGAATGTTATCTTGTTCGTGTGATTTAGCAAGTGTGAGAAGTTCCAGTATCAGTCACACATCCTCTGTCACTTAAGGGGGGGTGCCTCTCACCCATGACCCTCTCCTTACCTCATTTTAATGAGGTCAACTGTGAAGCTGAGCAGAAACAACCAACACCTCCTTCTTATCTCTAGCTTTCTTAAGACAAGGTTGGTAAGATCTAACATTTCTTGCACCCTCTTCCACTTGCCTAGATTATGTAGCTTGACATGCAGTGACCACAAAATCAGAGAATTAATAACCTCTGGTACTGCCCTGGCTGTTTTTTTCCCACTGTACAAATTTTCAGAATTTTCCAGGTCTGTGTGTTTGCGTATGTGTCTATCACAATAGTTTATTTTGCTTAAATGCTATCTAAAATATTAAAAAGCTAATCTTACCATTTCTCTAACCATGCTCAGTCTTTTTTTATGTCACCATCCCACCATGACATACTTATCAGCTCTCACGAACATACGCTTATGTTTTTTTTTACAGGTCATGGATTTGCTTTGAATATGACAGATTCCCCTCATTCCCGTATATAAAAAGTATAGCAAAAAGTGCATATTCAAGCATTTTGTGATAAGGTATTTATCTGCTCAGCAGCTCATGAAAAAATGCATTGTTGACGTGTTGGATGTGCCAAAAATGTCATTTGAAAGAGGAGTCTTATCAGAGAAAGAAAAGCCAACTGTGTATTTGCAGAATTCTTTCCATTCTCTTTTCTTTTTAATTTGGCCTCTTAGAATGTAAGCAGTGTGGCTTGTGCCTGTTGCAATTATGAAAAACTAGAAAGATGGTCAGTACAAACATATGGTTTACAGGCTTTTAACCTACATTTTTGTATACAATCACTCCTCTCCACACACATGCACACAAACAGTACATAATACAACATGCATACACAACTAAAATGCATTGTTAAATAAGTTCATGAAAGATTTCTTCCCTGTAGTTTTACTTCCCTCTTCTAAAATTTTACATCCCTCTTCCTAGTTACATGGTTAGTAATTAAATGCCAACTGTACACCTTCTGATTGACTTTCAAGTTCAGAATTACTTACCAAATTATAGACTGTGTCTTCAATGTTCCTTTAATTTTATGAAGTAAAAGGATGTACAAGGAAGAATTACTAAAATTACTGCTTTTTGTATCACAGATAAATATTTAATTTAACAACATTTACAGTTAAATAGGTCAACATGTATTATTATAAAATGTTGCATGGTGTAAGACCAATATCTTTTCGAATAGAGCAACGGAATAATTAGTATTTTATAAGCACCATATCATGGTAATAAAGACATTCCATATAAAATTTCACCAGTACTGTCAGCGAATTAGTTGCTAACCCATAGCCAAAGTTTATTTCAACACATACGGTTGCGTGGGAGTAACGCTGCCATAGTTACCTTTGCTTGGCCCTATAATCAAAGAAAGGGAGGACAGGACACACGGCTGCTTCTAAAGGTTTTCCTATCCCCCTCCGATCTTCCCACATTTGCTTGCTGCCACTGCGTGTTGCCTTTCTGGGAGTGGAGTGTCAATTAAAATTCCTGGCCTTGGCCTGTCATGACAGTGTAAATCCTCTGTGCTTCACCGCTTTTCTCTAATAATATGAATCTCTTCCTGGTGTGATGGAAAAATAACCCGAAGTGGGCAGGCAGAGTGGTGTGCTTGCAAACTTGCATTTATTAGACTGACTGATTCACAACAAACTACTCACGATTTACTTTTTATTATTATTTTATTTTAATACAAGAGAAATACATACAGCTCCTTATTTAAGTTTGTTTAAAGAAACCATTAAGTGAGCTTAGAAAAAAAAACTTAGGTCTGGATGTAGATACTTTTCTTGACAGACATGCACTGTGGTGAGGATGGGGATAAAACTTGATGATCTGCAGGAAGAGGCCCTTGCTCCATGATGCGTCTCCCCACATACCATATCCACAAATCTAGTCAGAGGAGACTCCGGCTTCATCTACCCCTCGCCACCAGCACTACCCAGGATTTAAATCCAATGCATTCTTTATGGATATACAATCAAAAAGAGTACTGGTCATACAACACAAGCTTTTTCTTGCATCTGCACAAAAGCACACACGTTTTAAAAAAATCTGCATTTGAGGGGTTTCTAGTGGTCTAGTATGTTCACTTTTAAAGCTAGGATTGGATGAATAACCACATAAACACATACTAGTCTAGATATTTAATTGTGCAAAGACACGCACATTTTTCTTTTCTATTTAAATTGTAAAAAAAAATGGGAAAAGATCAGTGTCTGCTAAAGCAGTGCCCTTAAATACACAGTAAATATGGTGATAATTGCACTGGGCACAATAAGAGATCTATTTTCTTGCTCTGCAATGTGGAAAAAGTTCAATTGTGGATGCTTCTATTGATTTTATAAGTCCTCTATGTATTACCCACAAGACACATCCTTCCCATCTGAATTCAACTGTAAAGCATTTTAAACATTTAAACCACATATAGTGTGGTATTTCACACAAATGACAGGAGAAATAGCAATGTGTTCTCACACCAAAGGTCTACAACTGTTAAACCAGTTGCTGGTTGCATAGCTGGACAGTAACACTAAAAGCAGTGTGAGAGCTCAGGCTGGTGGCAGACCTGTATGCAGGATTCCTAACTACACCATTCATTAAAAAAAACATATGGATATTCACGAACAGCTGCTACATTAGGATAATGCTTAGGCTCCAGTTTTATTGGGCAAATAGATTAATAGCATCATTTCAAGGCACACATTTAACCCTGAGAAGATATAATGAAATCTATAATATACTAACAATTAAAAAATATTGACAATTCATCATATATATATATATATAT
>MU564352.1:13078029-13112433 GCA_024362625.1 Silurus asotus
ATATACACACACACACACACACACACACACACACACACACACTTATATGTACACAGTGCTGTAATTTAAATTGCAAAATATATTAAGAATAATAAATATAAGATGACCTAATTTCCCCCCGCCCCCCTTGATTTCTTCGAATGAGCACAATTTACATATCAGAATATTTTTAAATAGGAATGCATTTATTAATACCAGGAACGGCAAAAACAACCCATAAAGCATATTGTAGCATTAACAGTGTACAGAACATATGTACAGAAGTACTTTTTGTACTGCTCATTTATTGTAAAAAAAAAAAAAAAAAAACAAAAAAAGATGAAATTATTAAAAACCATGTTAAAAAAAGAGTGAAGATGTTTGTATCTTCAAGCCGGTCCAACTGCTAAACTTTGTCAATGTTTAATAAAAGCTAGCAGAGGTCTTTTGTAAAACAAATCTAAGGAAATACATCTAAGGAAAACAAAAGAAAAAAAAGGGGAAAGAAACAGCATGTCATTTTACAGAAAGATCACAATGCATTGTAACTTTTTGATAATTTTTTATTTACTATAATTTATTTATTATTTACATTTATGGCATAATAGCCAAAACCTTTATGCTGTTACAGAAACAAATATAAGGTTACTTTTGTTAAATAACCTCCCATTTTAATTACATTTTTATTTGTCTGCCATATCAACATTTTAGAATAAGTTATTAGGTTAATACAACGTTCAGAGCTGCTGTTATATAAAATGAATCAATACTTTCTGACCAATCACAATCAAACAACACAGGCAATGAAAGATATGAGTGTTAGTGATGTATAGGTTTGGGATAGAATGTATATTCATGTTAGGTAATAGATCTGGACCTTTAGGTAATTTTCAGTATAGTAGATGTTTTTGTATAACACTGCCATCTAGTGGCTGTTGGTAGCCATAATTTACCAGAATAAATGATAATGAGGAAAATTATGTACAGAAAAAGATGAGGTAAAGAATCTGCTCCAGAAACATAAGCAGCAAGCAAAACTAAAATGTGTTACAACATGGTTCTGCTCCACTTTAATGAAACCCTAGTTATTGGAATTAAAGGAAGGTCCAGGATACTTAACATGGGAACTGGAACAATAGCAAGATGGAAGGAGATTTGATAAATAGAGGATTGGGGCTACTTGACAGGAGGAAGAAATACATCCTGGATGTATCACCAGTTTTTCTTCACTAAAGAAAAGAAATATGATTCTCACAGTATGGGAATTGGAGGTTTCTATACAGAGTGCCATTATACACATATATCTCTTCTAGTAGAGCCAAAGCCACAAATTTTACTGATGGACAGGATTATAAGAAGAAACCCCTTTAAACAAGTGTCTAAACATCCCGTTAAGATTAAGATGGCAAATCCATAACTTTTTTAGATTTTTCAGTGATTTGTATTTTCACTCATGTTATGTTTGATCATAGGCAGTGGTGGAATTATCTAACTGTAAAAGGAAAGATCTAGATCAACGCATGCTCAGTGACAAGATGATAAGTGGCCAAATTTGGTAAAGATAAGACCAATATTTTGAGGATGTTATATGCAAGTATTTTTAGCATGTTGAATATGACCCTAAGGACGCCATCCCCCATGTCAAACATAGAGGAGGAAACATTCTGCTTTTGGACTACTTCTCTGCTAAAGGTACAGGAACTTTTCACCACATGAACAGGGCCATATACAGTAGAATCTTGGATGAGCTGGACACTGAAGATGGTTCGTGTATGGATCTTCCAGGATGACAATGACCAAAAACATACGGCGAAGGCAAAGATCAGAATTCTTGCCGGTTCGTACGGGATGAAATACTTATTTCACTCGATCAAATACAAAATAGTTTATATATATAATATTAATTTATTATTGTTTTGGTGGATTTTTTTAATATTCGGAACCTTTCTGTTAATATAAAGTACCATAAAAATTCTATATTTTTCATTACTTTGTAAGGGGTAAATTTGCAAAATCAAATGATTATTAAATACTAAGTAATAATCACCCCCATTGTATATAAGTATTTAGACCATTTGCAACAACAATTGATCGTTGCTGAGATCTTTCTACACCAACACATAGAGCTCAAAGACACGATTGTTCCAAGGCACAGGTCTAGGAAAGGCTACAAAACATTGCTGCTAAACTGAAGATGCCCATGAGCAAGGTGGCTTCCATAATTCTCAAATGGATGAGATGCGGCACAATGAGAACTCTTCCAAGAGCTGATCACCTTAGAGAAACCGAGCAATCGGGAGAGAAGGCCTTAGTAAGAAGATCCTGTGTGGAGATCACTGCAGCCTTTCTCCGTTATGGGTTTTATCGCTAGATGGAAGCATCTCCTTGGAGACCTGAAGATTCTCTGGTCTAATGAAACCGAGATTGAACTGTTTGGCCTTAAGTGATTCAGGGACAAGACTGTGAATATCCTAGAGCACTTACTTGAACCCTATTGAACATCTCTTAAATTGGCTGTGCGCTGACGGTCTCCATCCAACCTGACCTAGTTTGAGAGGATTTGCTAAGAATAATGGCAGAATATTCACAATCTAGGTGTGGAAAGCTTGTTGCATCATACTTTAAAAAGACTCGAGGCTGTAACTGTTGCCAAAGATGCATCAACTAAGTACTGAATAAAGGGTCTGAATACTTATAGACAAGAATTCTGTTTTCACTTTGTCATTATGGGGTTCTGAGTGTAGAATAATGAGAAAAATATAGATTTGAGCAATTGTAGTATCAGGCTGCAACATTGAAAAACGTGATGGGAGTTTAAATACTTTCCGAATCCACTGTATTTTTGTTGCTGTCAGTTTTTGACCACAAGGTGGCACAGTCATGTCAATTATTCTTTCTAAATCTCCTACTGCTTCAGAGGCACTGTGCTTGGGCAGAGCTTCCCAAAACAGAGGAGTTATAAAGTGCTTTATCGCCACCGTGTGGTGTGTTTGTTTATTACACAGTGGAAGGACAAATAATGGACAGACGGGTCAACGTTTATGTGCTTTCTATTTTTGTTTGACAATTCGCACTTAATATTGAGCACAAAAATTGTCCACCACATCTTAAGACCTTTTATGGTCCATAATTATTATTGTCTCAGTACATGCTTACTTTGGAACAACCTGCAAAATGTTTTCTCAGTTGAGGAGCATAAGGAATGGTTTAGTTCACTGACATTTTTACCACTTTATTCTTATTCAGAATTTTTAAAAATGACAATTCATTAGGTTTAAAAAAAATAATTAAGCCAACACTCAAAAAGTACATAATGAATGACCATTTAATGATCTGTAGAAGTATTTCCAAACAATGTTTTGAATGTCCTCATAGAGGAACAGAAACATATACTGACAACAATGAAAAAAAAATACAGACAATTTTAAGAGGTGTTTCTTTTCATTTTGGTATTTAGATTTCTTTTTTAAATTTGTTTAGAAAAAAAATTAAGTGCCTTCATTTTTTTGCATGAGTCACAAATTTGCAGTTCTGATGAATCTGCAATGCGAGACACATGGTTTAATTTCTGCATCGCTTTACTCTTTATGTTCTGTTTCTTCAGACTTTTCAGTTTTGTTTTACAAAACAGAATAACAACCCTAAAAAAAAGTGAAAAAAACATTACAACATACACAGAAAAAGATGAGTATTTACATCTCGGCTCAGGGAGACAGGCAGCAGATGAAAAGGCATGTGAGAACATATTTGTACAGTTCTTTTTTTTTTTTTTTTTTTTTTTTTTTTAAACAAATTTTGATTACCTCCCTGGCAAAATTCAACATTCAGAGGCATATCTAATACGAGGTCAAGCATGATGCAAGTTGATTAAAAAATAATACAATTTAAGAAGTCACATTTGACAATTTTAAAGTGAAATCAATATATAACAGAACACAACAGAGATAGGAGTCCACAAATATATGAAATGAGTAAAAGTGATAGAAGAATTTTAAAAGATCCAGTGACAAGTACAAAGTATTCAAAAATAAAATTTGATATTTTTTCCTTTAAAAAATTTGGCACTGAACTGATTAAAAAAACAATGGAATTTGAGTGATACTGAAATTTAGTTTTATGGTCAATGGCAACGTCTGTTATAGATTCATAGGGCCTGCTCTGAAAGTATTTAAATATTTATAATATATACACAGTCCTACGTCACCAAAATTACCTCAAGTTTTGAATAGAAAGAGAATAATGTACATACAATCCCGTATTGAGGCATCAAGTGTAAACTCTACAACTCACAATTACTCTGTCCCTTTGGGAAATGAGTATAGGCTGAGAGTTGTTGTTTTTTTTTAAACGTAATGGAATTACTAACTGGAGACTGGACAGTAGATGCAGTACATACAACAACGTTATCATACATAGCTTTCCAACAACTCAAATAAATTGATCATTTTCATATTCAAACACACATGGCTGGTGAAGGAAGAATGTCGAAGTAATATACACCACATTAATATTTAAATCTGTACAAAGTCTTACATATTTGATTTCCTTTTTTTAAATTTCCCTAACATAGTGCAATGATTGATCTGTCCCATCTTCTTAAGAAGTTTTTAAAAATAATAAATCACAATCATTATTTCAATGAAATAAAAATCAACTGTTTTTCAGCCCAATGTCTTTAAAAGAGTTTATCTTGGTGTTAAAAAAAGCATAGATATACATTTCGAAAAGTTCAAAAATGCAATGAAAACAATAAAATGATCAGAAAATTGATCATTACAAAGCTCCATTTACTACTGTGCACGCTTGACCTTGAGTTAAATGGACTGGGAAATCACTTAATGAATAAAGGATATGGTGAACGTACCAAGAAAAATAAGTGCACGAGTAAAGAACACAGAGGAGTAAATCCATTGAGGCATTTTCCAGAATGCTGTTTAGCTGGTGTTGGCATAATCTCTATTTAAGAAAATGGGCTCTTTCTGGAACGTCCTACACAGATGCAATAACAATCATGAGATGCGGTGAGATGCTGGAAATACTCTTGAGGAGGTCTGGTGCGAGGTAAGACAAGTGGCTCTCAGAAAACTCACAAGGAGGAAATATTTGGACAACATAAGCTGGCTATAGGAGAGAAGGAAAAGCTTTCATTAATAAATAAAAAAAAAAGTATGAATTAGGGTTAGGGCAACATTTATATAAATATTTGCTTTTTAAAAATATTTTCCATTTGCTTTGTGTATAAATGGGAAGCAAACAATCCAATGCTGGCAAGAATCTGAATAAAACAAATGTATATGTTTGCAAACTGTAATATTTACCTGATTTGAGCCTGGGTTAGGAACATTGATAATCCCAGCAGCTTGTTTTGCCTGTAGGTATGTAATAAAGCAGGTTCTGAGAGCATGAGTCTGGAAGAGGACATCATCTTGATCCAAACCACAAGGTAATGCCAACAGGAGGCAGTAATCATCCTCAAGCTAAAAAGGGAAGCAGAAAATGTTATGGTCATACCACAGCACTTCATTGTTTAGCATTCTATCCTATATAACTCATAACCCAATTGCCATTGCCTTATAAAGCTGGATTTTGGGTGCTATAAGAGCAAAACCATAAAAATATAAACAGGCCATATATAAAAGAAACTTGTGACTTTGTCATCCTTACACATATGCATATTTATAAAAATACAAATAGAATTGTTAAAGAAAGCAAAGGTGCTTACAGTCATCCTCCTTGCAACTCCCTCAAGTTGTGAAGCTTCTAAACGCATTCTCTGGGCAATGCGAAGAGGGGGGCCTCCTTCTGAAGGAGGCAGTGAACGGTGAGCCAGGACATTATTACCAGAAACAAAGTGTAACTGGACTGCAGCACTTTCATTCTTGAGTGCCAAGTGACCTTGCCATACAATAGGATACTTCTGTTCGAACGGAAACAGACATAAAGCACAACAGTTATATATAAATATGAATATTTGTTCACAAGACACATAATTAACATCCAGTGAATTGTCAACGATCCAAATAACTACCGGTATTGCATAGTAACACAGTAAACCTACCTTTAAAAGCTGAACCATGTCAACTGATGGATGTCCAGAATTGTCTGGTTTTGTATTTGGCCTTAAATAGGTTGGTGCTGAAGGAAGTAGGGAAATGAGTCCTGATGAAAGACTCTGAGGTCCTTTCTGTCGTGAGTGAGATAATTCCGGTTTGGGTGTAATGGCAGTGAGAGTGGTGTAAGAAGTTGACGCGCTCTCGCGCTGGATTCGATGTACATGAGACATATCCACTGATCCTGGATGCCTAACATGTGGCATAGTAAGTGTTGTTTCCCTCAGTGTGCCTCCAGATACAATATTGGCAGCTTTCGATCTGTGTTCACTCTCCTGAGAACTCTGATAATGAAAGGGATATATACAGGTATGTATTTTTTTTAAATGGGGTGATTTAATTTAATTACTAAAAATAACTGAATAATTGTAGACCTGAAGTTTGTAAACAAAACAGAATAACTAAAACATGTTTTCAACCATTTAAGTGTGAAATTATTACTCACCTGAGATGGTGATTTGGCAAAATTGGTCATGTTAATGCCAATTACCGAGGAACCAGGTAATTTGGAATGGAAGCCATGCATTTCTCTATAATATTCGGGTATGGAGCCAGGACTGCCAGAATGTATCCGCTGTACTCCTTGAGAAGAAATAACTGAGCTAGTAGTATGCCCAATAAGTCTACTCTCTGAATGAGGAGAACGAGCAGACTGCAAACTTTTCACCTCCAATGCCTTTGGTGAGTCTCTCAGAGTCAGTGGAGAGTTCTTAACCGAGGGGGATTTTGAAGATGCTGAAGATATATGTGAAGGTGATGACAATGAAGGAGGCTCGTTTTTTTGTGCCTTGTGAGCTTCAAGTACACCTGGGTGCTCTGTTAACTGTTGGGGCATAAGTACACGCAAGTCTCTGTTGTAGTGATCCAGATGCAACCCCCCGTGATGTATCCCTTTGTACTCAGGCTGCATTACTACAACATCTGAGTGCAACTGGGCCACAGATGTCCTACGTGTTCCTTGGTGGAAATGTTGCACATCATTTTCATTGGCCCCTCTCACCTGGCCATCACTTGCATGTTGCTTCAAAATCCTTTCTCTTATTATTGTTGGTTGGGGTGTAGGGGAGCATTGTGAAGGACCAGATGTTGAAGAGGAGATAGAATCTGAACGTATTCCATAGTTAATTCCAGCCAGAGGAGGAGTATTCATTCTGACATTTCCTTGGGACAACTGACCGATGGTGACCGATTGTGTGGCACTGTGAGGGTGCATAATGACGGACTGCTCAGGATGATGTATGTTTGTCGCATAGGTAGGCACACTTGCTGCCAAGCCTACTGATGTACTAGGTGGGCAAACTTTTGAAAATGAAGAAGCCAATGTTCTTGGACAGTGTAACTCATGCTTTGGATGACAGACCAATCTATCATTTGGAGTAGCTGGACTTGAAATGTGATTTCCTGGTAAAGGGGAAGGGTGTGGACTTAAAACTGGGCTATGGTTAAAGGTTTGTGGTTGTTTGACATCAGCTTTCACTGAAATTGATTCTACAACAGATGCTTTTTTAATATGATGTTGCTGTACCATAGACTGATTGTACCTCAAGATCTGATGATTGGGACTTAAGTGTTGAAATGTTTTCAAAGGAACCCCCTGTGAACCAATATGTGAAGATGATTCAGATTTGTCAGAAAGAGAAGCTTCCTTTTTTATGGAGGAAATAACAGGCTGCGCATTGTACCCCTGGTTGCTTATTATAGCACCTGTATGTGCTTGAGCTGTAGGTGTCTGAGATGATTTAGGAGTAGATGGCTGAGGTGGAAGTTGCTCTTGTTTAACATGAGATTTTGAAACAGACTGCTGAAATTCAATGTCAACTGCAGTGGCCGGTGGGATTTGGCTAATTTTAGCAACAATACGCTGGGGACCCTCTGTCTTTTGCCCTGAATAACTCAGTACCATAACACCCTCTGAGGTGTTTACTCTTAAGCCAGGACCTGAGCCTGTGTTACTCTGTGTATTATCAGAAGATTGTCCCTCATCAGTATTTGAGAGTCCATGGTACCTATTGTTGTCATTCATGCCAAAACGATACTTGTGCTTGGGTTGAGACAGTCCAGAGCTGCGGTTGCTTAAAGATATACGAGGGGTGTTGTCAAAATCAAAGGGAATAGGGATTCGACTTATGACAGAGGTAGCAGTAGATGAGATAACTGTGTTGCCCATTTTTTCCTTAAAGATATTCAGAGGTTCACTGGGTTGTGGAGAAGGATTTTGTGCAGGCACTATTTGAGGTGTGATTGGCGTTACAGGACTGGGTCTATCCTCAAGTACCAAGGATTTTATAACAGGTAAACTCTCATTCTGGGACATTCGGGCATCTGTTAATGATGTTGTGAGGACTGTGCTTGGCACAGAACTGCTGTTTAAAGAGGATACATATTTTGGCTCCATCAGAATCTTTCTTAAGGTGCTCGAGCTAGGATCAACATCAGAAGCTTTTGTGTCAGGGGGAATTGCAGGATTTGTAGAGTGACCACTTACTACCACAGTTGGTGCTGATGCAACTACAGCAGCTTTGTGTAAAGGAGCAATCACTTTCTCTTCAGACCTCGTCTCCCAGTCTGAGATTGTAGGAGGTACCTTAGATGAATGAGATGGTGTTACATTTATGCAGGTTGGTGGTGGGGTAAGAGCAGGCGCTAATGGTTCTGATGACAGTTCTGGTGACCTTAAATATGAAGGACTATTAGTTCCAGAATGGAAGGCAGACTCTTGAGGTTCAGGCTGGTCTACAGCAGGTTGTTCTGCCTCCTTTGGAGTGTTTAATGTTACCACTGATGCAACATCATGTTTACATGCCGCAGCCACAGTGACTATAGTAGCTGCTGCAGCTGAAGTGGCTGTTTTAGGATTAGCAGTTTGCATGTCTTCAGGAATTGACTCAGGTAGTTTAACTGCTGCCAATTCACCTTCCAATGCTGCCTTTGATGACACATCAGATTTTTTGTTGGTAGAGAATTTTCGACCTTTGGCCTTCTTCTGTGTT
Organism: Silurus asotus; assembly: GCA_024362625.1. Classification (NCBI taxonomy): domain Eukaryota; kingdom Metazoa; phylum Chordata; class Actinopteri; order Siluriformes; family Siluridae; genus Silurus; species Silurus asotus. Next base: position 13,087,109 of record MU564352.1, read on the forward strand.
TTAAGTCGAGGTCTTCCACCCTTCTTGGGCACCTCTGATGGTGGACACTGAGTAACAACTGTTGGATGAGATGACTTTGAATCTGGAGACAAACTACTACTTGGGTCGAAACCCTTTATATTTTTTATTACCAGGTCTGTTTCTGGTTCTATGACCTCATTTGGTGTGGTGAGTGGCTCTGATGTTGAAAGGAGTGCAGTGTACGTAGGAGGAGTGTGAAATCCATCTGCATCAACAGAAATATTCTCATCAGTAATTGAATCAATTGCAGCAGCAAGCTCAGTTTCACTCGCAGGTTCTGCAGGCTTTTCCACCTCTGCATGATCTAACTCTGCTGCAACAGGTGCTAAGACAACAGGAGGCTGACTTGCTCGTTCCTTGTAGGGTGGTGGCTGTTCTACAGCTAAATTGGAAATATTTTCAACTGCTCTCTCTAATTCCATCTGACGGGCAAGGAATACTGCCTCTGGCTCAACGGGAGGCTCCACATCTGAGAGAACGTCTTCATTCTCATCTGGGCTGAGATCATCTATATCTTTGTCTTTTGTTGTTCTAGACTCCTCTTTAACAGATATTTCAGATTTCTTTGAAGGATCTTGAAAGTGTTGAATGCTCTCATCCCCAGAATACAGTGCATCATTAACTGCATCCCCACTAAGATCAATAACAAGGTTTTTAAGATTAACTGACGTGTCAAAAGGAACCATTTTGGTATTGCGTGTCAATCTTGGCACCTTGATCTTCACACTTTTTTCAGAAATCTGTGGTTTCTCCATCAGATCTATTTCTGACTTTGTAACCAGTTTTTCCAGGGAAGAAGACTCATCCTTTGTTTTCACTTGAGACTTAAAGCCTTCAGAGATATCATCTTTTGATGGTTTATCTGTTTTAGCTGGTTTTCTGATCTGTCCAGCTCTGACAATTGCCTGAACCTTTTGAGAGCGGGGAGAGCGCCACCCATCTGTTACTTTAGTTATTTCACCACCTTTTTCAGACTCCTTGAAGTTAGTGTCATCAACTTCAGATGTTTTTGTCTGTTCCCCCTTTAATGGAGACACATCATCCATTCTTTTACGTGTTTTTGGTGGACGACCTCGTCTTGTGTTGGCTGGTGGAGTCAATACATCCTGCTGTACAGATTCTTTATCAGGACGCTTGCGCATAGAACGTGAAGATTCAATAAAATCTTTGGCTTGCTGTTGTGATGCCTCATCTGGTGTGGCATAGACAGAACGAACGTTACGACGTTGCCGTGTTCTGCCATGGGGCATGCTTGCATCATTCATCTGCTCCAAATCTGTTGAATAAACAGGTGATTTGGAAGAGTTTTTGGAGTCAGAAATAATCATTGTTGCCTCTCCTCTTGGTAAAGATGTCCTTTTTAGCTTTTCTCTGTCAATACGTTCACTCTTTCGTATTGCTGGTTTCTCAATGCTAGGTTGAGATGGCAGCATATGTAATAATGCTGATGGGTTTGCTTTTGCTTTTTTATTCTTTGCTTGTTTCCGTGCTGGTTGTATTGGTTCAACCTCAGGTTCAGAGACCACTAACTGCATCTCCAAAGATGACTCCACATTCTGGTGAGAATTACAATCAAGATATTCTGTTTTCTCTTCAGCTAGCTCTACCTTAAGAGGCAACTCTACCTCTTTAAGCTTTGCTGGAATAGGAGACAGACTTTCAGCAGGATCAGGCTCTGTTTCCAAATTACTCAAGCATTCACCAGGTGTTGGAGATTTTACATCAACATGCTTCTCTTCAACTAAGGTGTTTTTTGCATTCACTTTTTGTTTACAAATATCCTCCTCAGGCTCTACTTCAGTGTTGTCTATCTTTGCCACATTTGATGTGATTGCTGCAAGAGCTGCTTTAATGTCAGTTACTGGGCTGGAAACTACTTGTGTATCTTCAAGTTTCTTATCTATAACTGGTGGCAAAGATGACTCGTTAACAGAACAGGATGGCTTAATCTGGTGCATAAATGTCTCTGTGGGGCTGAGGATAGATTCCGTTAGCAAAGGGCTTACTGATTTTAAACCATTCACAACATCAGGTTCTTCTGGGGACTGAACCTGTTCTTGATATTCCGTATTATGATCAACTGTCTCAACCTCAATAGTCTTTTCAGAACATTGAGACTCTTGGTCTTTGTCTTGTTTTTGCTGTAGCTCCAAAAATCGGTTATGAAACAGCACTATGGGCTCATGGACAAAGTCTGCTTCTACAGTCTCAGTCTTTTCTACAGTGATCGTAGCCTTCTCTCTAATGTTTCCATTGTCAGGATCATTGTCTTTGCATTCAAGATGTCGAAGACGTCTCGAGTCCTGCTCAAAGATAGAGCTGTGCAGAAAACGAGAAGCAAATAGTTCTCCACTCTCTAGTTCTTCTCGCTTTGCATCCTCTTTTTTGTCATGGACCTTTCCTTCAGAGTCAGACCGGATTTTCTTTTTTTTCATATACCAGGATGGAATGGGCCTTGGTGTTGGTTCAACTTTCTCTTTGTCTGTGCAATTCCGAAAGCTTGTGAACCGTGAGTCGTAGCCGAGGAAAGACCAATTATCTTGCCTTGATGAAGAGAGAGACTTAGCTCGCTCTAGCAAGGCTTTTGTGTCTGGTGTTATTGTCTTATCTAGTGCAAATTCATAGAACTTGTTTCTTTCCAAGGAACTTGAGAGTTTAAAATCTGAATCTTTTTCATCTTCTTCTCTTTTGAAGGAAGTGTCCAGCTTTGGTGACATATATGTGTAGTCATCATCACCATCATCATCAGAGTCTGATCGAACCTCTCCAGGCTCCAGTTCATGTACAAAGCGCTTTCTAATGCTCTCGCGTTTCACAATGGTGCTTGGGAAGCTCATTTCTTTCAGCGTGTCCTGCTTCATTTTACTTTCCAATCCCAGACCCTCATTCCCAATCAGTGATTTCTTAGCCTTCAATAACTCGATATCTGTGTCGGTGTTGTGATTATTGCATTTAAATCCACCCCACTGGAAGTTGTTTTCTTGTTTAGGTTTGTCTTTTGATTTATCGTTATTCAAATGTAATGTGTCAGCAGGTAAATTCTCCTCAACTAAGGTAGATGCCATATTTCTTTCAGAATCATCATTTAGTTGCTTAGAACCCTGATAAATGCACTCTTTATTGGAAATAAAATGATAATCAAATGTTTCTGACCTCTTTCGTTTAAGAAGAGGACAAACGTCAGTACCATCCAGCAGGGGTTTACCTAACACATGTACAACACTTTGATGATCCATGTCTTGTACATCAGTGCTAAACATTGTTTCAGGTTTGTCTGTACTGTAACAGTCTTGTATCTGCTGCTGAAGACGACGACTTTGCTCCATTTGTTTCCTACAGCTTTGTGAGTGGTCAAGGTCGATGTTTAACCTTTCGTCACTATTTAGTGCATCTGTTTGTTGGATTGCAGAGCACCCTTTAAGGTCAAGTAAGTGTTCCATTTCTAGGTTTCTGTCAACAGACACCTCAAGACTAAAACAGTGTTGATCCTTCGCTTCAGAACCATTCTCATCGAGATCAGGATCTGCTGTTTCTTCTGCCAGTTCCCTACGTTGTAGATCCATACTGTGACCAAGATTTTTACTCATTTCTGACTCTGGCACTTCACTTGTGGTACTTAAAGTCACCAGACACTCTTTCTTATCGACTCTGCTTTCTCGCTTATGCATCTCAATTTGAGCAAATTTCTTGTCCTCCTCTAGTCCCTTTGAGAAATAATTATTGCCAAGCCACTTCATTCCAAATCGCCCTTCATCTTCCTCCTGGGTTACTCTTCTCAGGCGATTAGCTCTTGTTGTTTCTTCTTCAAAGCGCCTCTTTCGAGCAGCTAAGCGATCAGCATCAGAATTGCTTTTTTCAGGCTCAGATTTAAGGTATTTCCTGCTTTTGATTTTGCCTTCTTTGTCAACAATCTCTACCTGACTAGCCAAACATTTATCTTTTGACATTTTTCCATGTTTCAAGACCTCTCTAGGTTGGATTTCTATACGATGCAACATAGTCTTGTTATCAGCCAAGGGTGTTGGAGTCGGTGAAGTTGAAGAATTGGCATTATCACAGCCGGCCTTCATTCTTTGTTTCTCAAAAAAGGCATGGTCAATAAATTTTCCTTCCTTTTCTTTGACACGTGTTAAATGAACAACACAAGGTGGGAGATCTAGTTTTCCTTTTCCAGATTCTTTTTCTTTGGCTTTTTCTGCAGGGCTAGCCTCCCTTTCAGGATCAAGGTCTGTCTCAGACGATGGGATGCTAGGAGAAAGTTTTGACTTCCTTAATTTGGGCTTCTCAGCTCTGTCCTTTTCTCCTTTCTCCTTACGTCCAGCTCGCCTTTCTTTTTCTCCCCCATTTCCACGATCTGCTTCAAAAAGTGGTCTTTCCTTCTCAAGTTTATCAGTTTTACTGTACCGCTCTATACGAATTCGATCTGGCTTTTCAAAGCGTGGTGGAGAAATTGAGCTGCAACTGCCGCTTCTTTCAGATGAGCGACTATAAATATGATGCTCAGAGTCACTAACTAGGCGCTCAGCTAGAATAGGGGAAGCGGTGGGGCTGGAAGGACGACGTGGATGAGATGGACTTTGGCTGTGTTCAACATTTCGTCGGCTATGATCACGTTCTCTGTCTGTTTCAAATCGTTCTCTGTCTCTATTGCGTTCTCGCTGCATGTAGCTGTATTTTCTTATATCTTGCTCATAAGGGTCTCGGTAGTCCCTGAATTCACAAGCGTCATCATAATATCTTGGGTCATAGTAATCAGTTGTGTAGGGATCCCATTCTGTGTAAAATTCTCGGTTTCTGGCAGAATATTTGCGACGCAGTTCTTCTGCATAGGTTCCGGGAGTTCTTACATTTTCATAGCATGCACGCTCAGTGGAGAATTCATGATAAAGCGGTCTCCGTTCATCTCTGCAAAAGGGGAAAATTAACTGTTTAATATTTTTGTAATGCTAATGTTTAAAAAAAAATGTAATACAAAAAAAAAATATTTTTTACTAACCGACGGTCAGAAAGGACATCATAAAAATCTCTAATGTCCTGTCCTGATGTCTGCATTGAACGATAAAAAGCCATCTGACTCTCATGGTTGGCAAAATCAACCTAAAAATATGATGTTAGCAATTTGTTAAAAAAAAACAAAAAACATTAAGATAATAAAAAAAAATACAAAAACACGCTATCAAATTTAATCAAAATACATTGCATGTTTTTTGCACCTTGATTTTGTTACCCCCAAACTTCCAACCCTTGGTTTCCTTCACTGCAGCCTGTGCACATTCAATATTGTTATAATGGACAAGGGCCATTCCTTTCAGTCTGTCAAACACAACCTAGTGAAACCGGAAAAGTAATCATGAAAAATGGGAATCACTTGGGAAAAATATAGGGAGATTGGAAGTTAGAAGAATGGGTACCTTAACAACATGTCCATAACGGCAAAAATGTCTTGTGAGGTGCTGTTCTGTAATGCTCGAAGCCATGCCATCCAACCATACACATGTAGTTGGCATACTTTTTCCAAATCCTAACTATAAAACAAAGAAATAAAGAAATCTATCGTTTTTAAGTGTTATATGTTGCAATGTAAGCACAGAGATAAGACATAGGTATGTGATATGATATATTCTCAGGGCCAGAATACACAACACAGTTGTAAAAAAAAGAGGTTGGGTTAGGAATGCTGCTTTAGTATTCTATCACATAGAAAGAGCAAAAATGTATTTCGCTCACAGATAAACCAGAGAAAAAGGTTTGTGCCCACTAAAACATTAACACACCCATGCTAGACCAGTGACCAGCACAGCAACAGAGCTCATACAGATATTTTCAAGATTTATTTTTTTATAAACATAATAATACATAATAATCTGTTTTAATTCTCACCTTTAACCTATTACTCCCAAGGTATTCACCGTCCATTTTCTTAATTGCTTTGCAGACACTAGCGATGTCACAGTACTGCAGAAAAGCATACTGTGGGGCACCATTTACCTTCTTTATATCAATATCCTGTGCATAAACATATATATATATATATAATATAAAAATTATTATTTCCATTTTAATTAATGAATGAAAAGTAAGTAAAGTAATGCTGAGAACATGTGGAAAAAGTCTATTTTCCTATTACTTAAATTCAACATACAACAATGTCCCCAAAGCGCTGAAAGATGTTAAGCAGGTCATGGTAGCTTGTGGTCTTCTCTAAATTTCCAATGAACAGTGTTCGTGTAGCTTTGGGATGAAATTCGTCTATCCGTTCATCAAGTGGCCGGAACTCATTCTCGCTTTCAGTCTCTATATGCCAAAAACATGAGCATGATATAATTAGCAAAATATTAAGCAATCAATTACAGATGATAAAATTGTATATATTTAGTGAAAGCATTTAAAGAAGAGTATGTCAATATGTGTAATATACATATGTCAGTTAAATACCAAATTACATTTACATAGTACTGGGTATGAAATCATTTTTCACTACAATTTATACATACAAATTTGCAGCGAGTAAAAAGACTCAGACAAAGGAATATATCCTGTTTAACATTCAACATTAAGAAGATATTCAATGCTAATTCAAATAAAATCTCACCAGGTCCAGTCCAAGCAGTAACATCAATTTGCATTCCAAAAAAGAGCTTCCCCTTTGATGCACTAAGAGCTTTTTCCTGGTCCTCTTGCTGACGGAAAAAGACAAGTCCATATCTTTCTTCTGAGGCGCCATGAATTTGAACTGATGTGACTTTTCCATGTTTCTTAAATTCATGGAAAAGACCGTCTTTCAAGCTTGTATCTGAAATGTGACAAGAAAAGTGTCTTAAATTGTCACAAACATGATCACCGTCAGTATCATGATCACAGAATAATCCCAGAAGTTTACCTGTTGAACGCACAGGGAGATTCTGCACTTTGATACCAAAACTTTTACGGGGCTCATCTTTATCCAGTAAAGGCAGAAGTTGAGTAGAAGGAGCTGGTACAGCTGCTGACTGAACAGATCGAGCTGGAGACTCATCACTTGAACTGCTACTGGATTCACTATGTATAAAGCACAAAAAAAAGAAACTTATAAATATTTGTTTTATTTAACATTCGATTTCTCTTTTTTTTTTAACCATAGTCAGAATAGGTTAGGCCTCAATAGGTTAGGAAACTATGAAAAAACAATAATCTTAAAGTCTTGCTCATTTTAATTTAAATATATTTCATTCATTTATATTTCTTTCAGCAATCACTTTAACCTGTTTGGGGTCAATGTACAGTAACAGAAGTGTGGACCCATTTTCTACTTCGGTGGTTTTTCATAATTTGTATTATATTCAACATTACATTAATACTGAAGACATTTTAACTTTGAAATATATATGTATGGAAGTATGTAGTAAACAAAAAAGAAAAGAAACTAGGAAACCCAGAATATGTTTTCAAAATTTAGATTGCCCGAAGTAGCTTAATTTAGCTTTGATGACAGCCTGCCATACTCATGGCATTCTCTCATCAGATTCACAAGGCAGTCACCTAAAATGGTTTTTAATTAGCAATTGTGCATTGTCAGCATTTCCTGCCTTCTTAATATTCTTTAGACCATCAGTTGACTTGTGAAGAAAGAGTGGAAAGAGTGAGTACTAGGGTTGAAACGATTCCTTGAGTGACTCGAGTAATTCGAATACAAAAATGCATCGTTTTTTCATAAATTCTTTGTTATAATTTTTTCTTATTATATATTTGTATTTTGATGTAATATGGTAATTAAATACATTAAATGGATTTAGTTTTTCACAGATATTTTTGTATGAAATTTAAGCAATAAAAATCCCTAAAAATAAAATAATAATAATAATAATAATAAAAATTCCTCTATCCCAGAAATAAAAGAACGGGAGCTACATCTGCTGCAAAGGATCAGTTTATTCAAATTTCCAGCATCAGAAACCATAATTTACATAAATGCTTCTTGGAGTTCTAGTAGAAGACATATTTCAACATTCGCTGTTCAGAAGAACCTGAATCAGAGTCAGGCCTTCATATTGAAACCATTACTTCGAAAGAACAACAGGCAGGAGAGAAACAAAAGAGATGGACATTAGATTAGTGGAAAACTGTACTTTGGTCTAATGAATAATAAAATGTGTTTTTTTGTTCTAACCGCAGTGTCTAAACAGAGGCTGAATAGATGGTTTTGAAACGTGTGATTCTCAACGTAAAGCATGGAGGAGGAGGTGTGATGTTCTGGGTGTGCTGTCCTGGTGACACTGTTGAAGATTGAGTTAAAGTTAAGAGCACAATTAACCAGCATGGCAACCACAGCATTTTGCAGCAACATGCCATCCCATCAAGTGTGCACTTGGACCATTATTTGTTTTCCAACAGGACAAACACACATCTAAGTTATTTTAAAGTTATTTGTTCAAGATGGAGAGTGCTGAAATTTTAAATCAGAAGACTTGGCCTTCACAATCACCCGATCTAAATCCATTTGAGATGGTTTCAGATGAGTTGGATCAGAGAGTAAACGAAAAGCAGCCAATATGCATTCAACAGCACTGGGAATGTCTGAAGATTATTGGAAAACCCTTCCAGGTAACTGTAGATTCAGAGGCTGTGGATGCAAACTACAAATACACCCTGGAGGGAAAGGCACGTCCTCTTAAAACACAAATGAAGGGGGAAAGGCAACAATACCAAAGGTATTTACCCTCATCAGAATTTATTGCCATATACAACATGCAATAGATATATAAAAACATCATTGTAGATCCTCACAACAAGCAAAATACTATAACCATCAACAGTAAGAACTACTAGCTACTACTGGCATACTGTATGGGTAACTTTTTAATAGGACTGTATTAAAATTTTAAACAGCACAGGTCACTGATTCTGGGTATAATACAGTAATGAAGCCATTGAATAACTGTTGCTTTCAGGTTTACTTGCAAGGTTGCATGCTCAGTCAGAAGTTTCGGATTGTATGTAGAAAAAAAATTTCACACTATGCTGAAGCACTCTTGAAAGTGTGAGTGACAAAAAAAACAGAACGGGGAGCAGTCACACTGGCTATGTTTTCTCCTCTTTGCACTATGTTCTTCATTTCTGACTGTCCACATGGTAGACAAAACACCCCATGGGATTTCAGTTCTGATGCACTGTAACAGAAGAAATTGAGCACAGCACTGACTGAACTGGAGATTTATCACTCACAAAATTCAGAAGCAGCTTGATATATTTTACAAGTTACTATTTTAGAAAAAATAATAATAGCACATAAATAAGGTATGTTGAGTTAATCCAGTTTTTGCTTTTACTAAGATTAATTTAACAACATCTATTTTAGAGTACAGATTCGGCACCATTTAAACATATATCTAAATCATCAAAGTTTAAAGAGTTTTGTTTACAGTTTGGTTGTTTATGATTTATATTGGAACAGTGTAAGATTAGTTGTTTATATAAATGTATCATTTGATTATGGAAATCATTTGTAACAAAGATTTTCAACCCTGATCAACAGTACTGAATCAGAAGCAGAATGCTTACAGTATGTACATGTTTAGGGAGTGTGAAATACAAAAGTTTAGGGTTTTTCATTCAGTTTCCCAGTGTATAGGCAGCACTTTAAACTGGAAGACTGTATTAATAGCATTGACATTCAATAAAAAGATTCTCTACAAAATCTCTAAAACAAAAAAAATGCATTGTCATATGCATCATTAAATTTTGTACATTCACCAGTTACTAGTCTAATGGTTCTTATAGTGTAGTCTGAAGAACAGAAGGACAGAGTTAAAGGGAGCCTAGTCACAAAGCATACAAGACCAGACGCTAAAGTCCTGTCATTCACCGGGTCTCATTCCCTAAACTTAAGGCCAACTTTAGCAGCATGTTTTGGTAGCTTGTTATCGGAACAATCATGATTGGTGTGTAATGTAAGAACACAACAGGGTGACTAAATGTGTTGCTTACTGGTGTTAAGGTTGCCTCATCAAAAATAAAACACTCAACAAAGAGAGACTAAGGGCTATATAACTGGGCTATACCACATTGCATTGATTTTATGTATGTTTGTTTATGCACATGTAAGAGAACACTAAAGCTGGGCAGAGCTCCTTATCAAAAGTGTGGAAGCTCTAGCAGTAAACTAAAGCTACAAGAAAAGTAATTTGACACCTTTATACACAAAGATTGTTTGCAAGACTTTTGACCAAAAAAAAGGTAAAGCACAGTGAAAAAACTGTATCAATTGAATGCCGAGCTGTCTGACATCTAAAAAAACATTTTACTACATGTGGTAATACAGTTGCGTATGTGACTAATACAATTTGAATCAGAATATTGCAAACCCATGTACCAGTCGTAAAAAGAACATGTGTGCATGCCATGAAGCGTCGGTCCTGTGCTGTCCTGCAACAAGGGGTAATGGCTTAACTTCTGCATATTAAAATAGATAAAAGGTAGTTGTGTGGAACTCATAAAGGGTTCACATGTACCAGTGCAACACCACAGTTGTATTTTACATCAACCACCAGAGGGAGATTCAATTGCAAACATAGTTAAGCAGGCGCACATGCTCCAGCAGTAGGCAGACTGTTGCCTGCTCTCTTTGAAAAATTCATACCTGCCAGACTGATACAAATCAGATGCACCTCATTATGCCAGAATTTGGTAAATCCTTAAAATGCCGTTCTATTCTTTTTTTGTAACTTCAGCAAAACTGGAAATGAATCTGTATGCAAACAGACAACTAACTGGCCGATGTGACAGAGAGAGAGAAATATGAGCTTTGTCGGTCAAACAAATAGTCAAATCTACAGCTATACGTATGCACTCCCACTGCTAAACATATAACCCATGACACTTCATGAGTTACTTTAACCTTCAACACAATGAACAGACAATGGAACCAGTGCTGCTAATAGCCCGATTCTATATAATCTATTCAAGGTTCGGTTTGTTGTTACTTGAAAGTGTACCTTCTATTCATCAAACTAAACATGCTGTAACAAATAAACGGGTTACTAGTCTTGTAGATGTGGGAAGTTCTAGGGAAAATAGTAGAATGTTTACAAGGAGTCAGGCACACTCTTGCAATTTTGAGTGCTCTGTCTATGCAGGTTAAATGCAGACAGGTTTTTTTTTTTGTTGAGGTGTCAAACCTACTATCTCACACCATAAAGAATGTCTTGGAGTCTTTGCAGAGTTTAACTTCTGTTTCGAATCTTTTCTGTAAGAAATGGTATACAACAAAAAAAACAAGTCATAACTCTTTTTAAAGGTGAAGAACAGTATGATCAAAACCAAATACCAGAAAGAACAGTTTCTAGAACTTCAGTGATTCTCATTTTCAACAGGAATTATTGTCAACATAGTGAGCTATTAGCATTATATATATGTGCTGTTGGTTATTATTTAGCCAGGCACTACAAGAATATGTTATAAATCCTTGTAAATAGATTATTTTATTCAGATATTTAATGATCGAGTGGACAGCCACCACCTGGGGACACTCTGGCTATGCACATGAGGTCACAGTCATAAAGTGATATTCACAATACTGCAGGTTTGTGACATCATGTGAAATATGTCACTGTCTTATTGTGCCTCCTACCAATCGCATTATTGATCATAGTACTGCCTGTGGTTTGGAGGAGTGTAAACTGCAGCAACACTGAATTAGCATACTGGCTTTAGGGGTGTACTTGGTCTGCAGCAATTATTAGTTAGATGTTATGTGTTACGATAGCATACACATAAATGCCAGGACACAAGGTTTTCCAGCAGAACATTGCTCAAAGTGTGAACTTAGACTCTTCCAGTAGTGCACCATGGTGCCATACCTTCTCCAGGAATGCAATGTACATGACTATCTACATGATGAAAAGGAAAATGTGATTCATCGAACCAGGGCACCTTCTTTCTTTGCTCAGTGGTCCAGTTCTGGTCTAGTTTTGCCCACATGCCAACTGCAGCCTCATGTGTCAGTGGATAGCAGTTCATATATACTCTGAACAATCTGCAGTCCGCCTTTTTTGTCGCCACAGCTTGCTCATCAGGGATAAATGCACACCGTTCACCTTGACTGTTGTTTTCTGTAAAGCTGCTTTGAGACAATGTCTGTTGTGAAAAGCGCTATAGAAATAAACTTGACTTGACTTGACTTGACTTTCCCCCTTGCAATGTGCCAATGTAATTAATTCACCTGACCACTGTTACTGTCAGGCTTTGGCTGGTGTATGTATCTATAATGATTAGATTCCATAATTATTTGTTTAGATTAGATTCATAAGTATTTTGTTTCTAATTAATTTGTAGCCCTGGTTCAAATAAAAATAGCCGGATTTTAATAGTTAGTTACACACTAAGCAAATAGCTTACTGCTTGTAAAATGAAATAAAAAAATAAATTTTAATTTGATGTATTATATTTAAAAGCCATTCACCCATCTTCAAACACACCGAACCAAATACAGCACTGTGTCTCAGCATTAATAATTAACAGGGAACAGCCTTTATTAGATATTATGCTATTCAGACAGCTTCCTTTTGTCATCTCTGTTACATCTTTCCACTGCCCAACAACACTCTCTCTCTCTCTCTCTCTCTCTCTCTCTCTCTCTCTCGCTCTCTCTCTCTCTCTCTCTCTCTCTCTCTCATTCTTTTCTCTCTCATCCAGAAGCAATGCTGACGGAGGCTGGGCTGTGGGAGTGGGAAGCGATCCAGCAGTAGCAAGAAATTTCCAGTTCTAGCAGGATCTCACGGGGGTGGGGGGGACTTTACACCCACACTGCACAAGTGGGCAGCAAAAAAATAAAAATACATCAGTCATTTCAGACACAATCCTGCATCTTTCAGTTCCTCAACACCTGACAGCATTTCTTCCTATACATAACTGTAGATGAATCTAGGTAAGAAGTATCTCTCACTGCTACACTATTTATTTAAAAAGGATTATTGGTGGAAAAAACATCTTAGCATCCTTTAGTCGAGTAAATAATGATACATAAATAAAAATCTCAATCTCTGATTATGGCACATGAATGAAGTGAAATCTTACATTCTCATTAATCCAAATAAATGTATATTCTGTATATACATTTATATTTATATATTCATTTATATTTATACCTTTACAAAATATAATATATAAAATATTATAGTATAGAAGTTTGGGCTCTGACTTGTACTTAAAAAATAAGTAAAAAAATAAACCATTAAGTAAAAAAAAAAAAAACATAACTAAAACTATTTCGGTGTCATGCTGTTAACTGGACCTCACATCATATTAATATATTAATACAAAGGAATTTCAAATTTTGCTGTATAATAAATGTATCCAGGCAGAACAACCACCATATAAAACACGAGCAGAGCAAAGCTGATGCTGATCAGGTGATCAAGAATATCTCTGTTCTCAGTCATGTTTACATCGCTGACTACCTCTGTCTCATCCACATCAGTGATACTTCTTGTTGCCTTCTGCCTTGTTGTTAGCTTTGTAGGCTCGTTGTTAGCTTCTGTGGTGTGTGATAGCCAGGAAATAATACACCAGTGGAAAGTTGAAAAAGCCACGCAATGACAAGAAATAGGCTGATAGGCTAAAAAAAAAGGCACGCAATGAGAAAAAATATTGATCATGTCGCCAAACATGTGAAAGTAACAAGTCTGGCTTGAAACTGTATATACAGACATCTGTGCAAAAAGTGTAAATGAGTGAAAGTAAAAAGTTGTCTAAAAAATAAATAGTGAAGTACTGATACCAGAAGAATCTACTTAAGTAAAGCAACAAAGTATTTGTACTTTATTATTTCTCACACAATCATGTAAACCATTCTAAAACGAACATCTTTATAATTTTGGTTAGCCATTTCATCAACTCTAACTTTTCGTCTATCCATTTAAAAACTTGACGTTTTCTTGACATTGCCACATCAATTCAGGGAGAAAAATTACGAAAAAACAGAGCTTATAATGTTTTTACGTATGCACAGTAAAGTACTGTAAACATTTTTAGATTTAAGTATGAACACTTAAGTTGGGGAAACTATTAGAAAGTAATACCAATGGGGATAAAAACAGTTTTTCCATATATCCGGATTCATGTGGAGGTTCACAGATTCACTCAATCTCATTCGCACTATGATGATAAAAACACCATGACCATGGTGACTAAAGCATTACATATGCAAATGTTTCAAGAAAAAAGTTGTTTCATTAATATTTTTTAATCGTTACGTGGTTCTTCCCAAACTGTTACCACAAAGTCAAAGGCACACAATTGTTTATGATGTATTTGGATTTGGTAGCATTACATTTTACCTTCACTTGAATTAAACGATGAAAACATGTTAAATCTCAAATGTAACATGTAACATGTTAAATGACAATGTGCCTGTGCACAAAGCCAAATCGACAAAAATATGGTTTACATGGGTTGGAGTGGAAGATTAATTTTGTTTTCATTAATCTACACTCAGTACTCCATAATGAGAAAGTGAAAACAGAATTCTAGAAATATCTGTACATTTTTTTAATAAAAAAACTGAAATATCACATACAGTATCTCACAAAAACGAGTACACACCTCACATTTTAGATTTTATTCATCTCTCAAGAGACAATACTATAGAAATTTGAATTGGATATATTTTAGTAGTAGTCAGTGTGCAGCTTGTAGAGCAGTATAGATTTACTGTGAGATACTGTACTGTACTTTTTGGTATGACACAACAAGCATTTTTTGGTATGACAAAGCTGGATTGGGGGATTTTCTGCCATACTCCATGGTAATTTCTCTCAAGATTGGTCAGGTTGGATGGGGACTGTCAGTGGACAGCCATTTTCAGGTCTTTCAAAGATGTTTAATAGGGTTCAAGTCAGGGCTCTGTCTGGACCACTCTAGAAAATTCACAAAGTTGTCCCTAATCCACTCCTGTGTTGTCTTGGCTGTGTGCTTAGGGTTGTTGTCATGTGGGAAGGGTGAACCTTTGGCCCAGTCTGAGATCCCAGGTGGTGTGTAATAGGTATTTATTGAGAATATCTCTGTACTTCGCTCCATTCAACGCTGACCATCCAACACTGAGTCCCTGCTACAAAACAAACGCCCCCATAGCAAGATGTTGCCACCATCATGTTTCACTGTTGAGATGGTTTTGGGCATATAATGAGATAGAGAATTGAGGCCAGATTCAACTTCAATCTTCATCAGACCAGAGAATCTTGTTCCACATAGTCTGAGAATCTTTCAGCTGGCTTTCATAGGATTTGCACAGAGGAGAGGCTTCTGTCTAGCCAATCTGCTATATAGCCCAGATCGATAGAGAACCGCACTGTTGGTTGTCCCTCTGAAATGTTGTATCTTCTCCACACAGAATCTCTAGAGCTCAGTCAGAGTGACCATGGGGTTTATGGTCACCTCTCTTACTAAGGTCCTTCTATCCCCGATTGCTGTTTGGCCGGGCAATCATGGTTGTGACACACTTTTTCCATCTGAGAATTGGGGAGGACACTGTGCTCCTGGGAATCTTCAGTGCAGCTGCAATTTTTTTAGCCTTCCCCAGATCTGTGCTTTGAAACAATCCTGTCACTGAGCTACACAGGCTTTGACCTCATGGCTTTGTTTTTGCTTTGATATGCATTGTCATCTATGGAACCTTCTATAGAGAGGTGTGTGCCTTTCCCAATCATGTTCAATCAGTAATTTCTTCCACAGGTGGACCCCAATCAATCTGTAGAAACATCTCAGAAACGATCAAGAGAATTGGGAGTAACCAAGTATTGTTGCAAAGGGTCTAAATACTTTATATATATATATATATATATATATATATATATGTGATAGTTCAGGTATTTTAATTCGTGAAAGAAAAATACATTTCTAGATTTCTGTTTCACTTTGTAATTATGGGGTACTAAATGTGTAGATTAATCAGAAAAAAATATAATTTGAACACTTGTAGTATCAGGCTGCAACATAACAAAATAAAAAAAAATGAAGAGGTACTTTCTGAATACAATGTAGAATTGCAATGTGGTATTTTGAATCACACCAAATTTATAACAAAAAGATGGGGAAGTACTACATTTCTCCATCTTGTGAGTACCGTAATTTCCGGACTATAAAGCGCACCCATATATAAGCCGCTGAATTTGACAAAGATTTTAATTTTAAACATAAATAAGCCACATCTGTCTATAAGCCGCAGACAGGCGTGTTTACATTGAAACTAATGAACTTTACACAGGCTTTAACGAAAGACAGTGTCTGTTACACGGTGTTACATAGCGGTATTTTGTGTGCCTGCCGCCACATTTTTCCGCTATTACTGCATGTATGCAAGACCGAGGAATATGTCCTTATTATTTTCTCATGCTCATTTTTTAAGTTTTTTTGACTAACCCGTAACGCTTTTGCCAAAAAAAAAAAAAAAAGCATGAGTTTTAGAAACCTGTCTGTGCTTATATGATTTCTGTTGCAACTGGAGATAGCGAGCTCTCCCTTTACCCAGACTCAACGCGTTACAACGGCTTGTATCTTAACAGTAGCCTACCAAGAAAGTCATTGTTCACTGTCTTCCTCCTTCTTTTCACAACTATTTCTCTCGGGAGTGTATCTTTTGGCATCGTCGTGCGTTTAAAACAAACGTTTTTTTCTCCCTAAGCCGTGCAGCTTAGAACACAGGTGAGGTGCGTTTTTTCGTTTCCGTTCGGAAATTTCATTGGTCTAATGTTATGGGGTTCAGTTTTTTGGCTTGAAGTTTGTGAAACCAGGAAAAAACCTAGGAAAAATTCATGAATAAGCCGTTGTTTAAGCCGCAGGGTTCAAAACGTGGGGAAAAAGTAGCTGCTTATAGTCTAAAAAATACAGTATGTATAGTTGAAGCACGTTAACGCTGAAAAAGCTGAGTTTTATTTTCCAGTGCAGCTACAAGTGATATCTCATTGTCAATGTGTAGCAAAAAAAAGACGAAGGTAAAAGGACAGTTTCTGATCAATATTATTAAGAGTGAAAAAAAATCGTTTGTTTGAAACATCACAAAAATCTGCCAACAAAAGTATGAATTTATATTAATTGTTTATTTAAACAATATATTTTTTATTTTATTTAACAGGGCAGCAATCAAATATTGAAAGTGAACCTGAATAATGCTAAAGGCTAATATATTAGCTTGGCTAAATAGGTAGATACCTTACTGCCCTATACCACACCATGCAACACCTGCCAAACATTAGGTATGTAGTAATAAACATCTTTCATGCTAAACAGATGCCTACAAATTTTCATACATTTCTGTTTAAAATCTGCATTAAGTTACATTTCATAATTATTTACGTTTTTGTTTCTACGATTTGACAAGATCAGTTCTCAGATCATCATCTTGTGGCACAGATTGTTACAGCCAAAGAAAATTTCATGCCCACCAACCAGTCATAACTTGAATTTCCAATCAAAAGAGTTGTAAGCAAATTTGATGTGTGACTCCTCCACATGGGTAATCTCATTCCAAGCTCCAGGACTGACCCTGGGTACTCAGGGTGGCTGAGAGCAGTCAGTCTCAATGAGATCAAATTTGCCTTGCAAAAAAAGTCCAGAACAGAGGGCAGGAATGCGTTCAAACTCTTCACTTTGGACACAGAAAGTGTTGACTTTTACTGTATTTTTTAATAACATGCTATATTTGTGGTATGGGCTTTGAGGTAATGGCTAGAAAGGCAACAAGTCACTACAACCACCACCGACAACAAATTGTTTGCAACTAGCTTTTGTTTAACCGCAAAAAAAATCGTATACAGATTTCTGAAGAGAAAACTAGACGGCCTTGATGCTATTACTAACTTATAGACTGTATGTGTGAATCGTCTTAACCACCATCCGTATGTAACAAACATCTTGCATCTTAGTTTGAGTTTTGTTTACTACAACCACCAGGACTGCACCAACCATAACTTGACCACATCGTCAGTAATTAGCAACATTTTTTATTTTTTTGATACAAGGAATGATGGAAGACATACTGATAACATCTTACGTTTGACAGTTAATCCAAAAAGAGAGAGGAAAGCAAAAATACGCTTTCAATAAATAAAACAGATAGAAAGTCATGTATAAGCAAATAAGCAACTTCCACCATAAAATATAGGGTTGTGAGTTTTATCCAACTCTACTAATAACCAAAGAAAAACTATACAAAGATACTTAATTTATAAATGATGTATGGTTAAAATTCACTGACCTGCCACTGCCACTGCTGCTGGTGCTGCTGGCTGAGTCAGAGCTGGAAGAGCGACTACGAGAGCCAGATCCACTTGGGGAATGATGGGGTCTTGCTGCAGGGCTGGTCAACCTCTGTGGTGAAACATTGTGTGATTGTGAGGTATGCGGAGATCGGCTGCGGCTGTGGCGGTAAGTTCTATCTCCTCGCCTGCCTCTCTCATCCCGATAGATATCCCGGTGCACCACACTTGCCAGTGTAAATGATTCACGTGTACGGGCCTCGTATCGTGTTTCTGTAGTTTCAAAACGACAAGGACTCCGACAACGAGATCCATAAAAGCTAACGCCACCTGATGGGGCTGCCACACTTCCTGTTCCAGCAGCACTAGCACTGCTTCCACCAGCAGCACTGCTGCTCAAACCTGTTCCTCCTGATCCTCCAGTGACCACTAAAGGAGTTCCTCCTGTACTTGCACTAGAAGAACTAGCACTCCCACTCCCACCTCCACTAAGAGTTCGGTCGCGAGGGTCCCGATAATACTCCGTTTCATAGTGACGCTGGCGATCAAAACTACTGGTGCTACTGCCACGCTCATGGTGTCCATAGGCACTGTGATCATAAGTGCGTTCCCGGCTTTCTGAAGCCCTAGAAAGATATGGAAAAGGATGGATGGAGAGAATGACAGCTTTGTTATTATGACATGAGCTAGTACATAAATCTCATTTTAGTGTCAGGTTACATGCATTTCAGATTTTATTTAAATGAATCCAAATACAGTTTGTGCAATCATATTGGTTTCACTGTAACTTTGTGAGGATATTATTTTGTCAAGCTGCTTTCACAGTAAAATTTCTATTAATGGGAACAAAAATGTAACAGATCACTTGTGTATGACTAAGCTCATAAATTTGGGCCAACCACTGTTATGGCAATATTGTATTATTTAAAAAACATTTGGTACTTAGATATGAAAACTGTATCAGTATGTCAAGTAATAGCATAACAGATATTATTAGCATATTTGAAAAGAATTTAATTTTTGAGAGTTTGTTTTTGTATTTTTATTTAAAAAAAATTTAAATACATTATTTTACTAGAGAGAATAAACTTTTGTTATTCATAATCTTGATTAAGACTTTTTTTAAGACTTTTTTAACAAAAAATGTTTATATATAAATAAGTAATCTAAGTTGACGGGTCAATTTAATTCACTATTTAAACATAGAAACGAGCAAAAGTTTATGAAACTCTTGAAACTTGTGACAGTTTGAGCCATAAAACATGCTGTCAGAAATATGCAGGCAATGATAATAATCTTCAACTGTAGAGACTAATATGGTATAGTATAGTAGTAATTTAGCGAGCAAGCACTAAGCAGGTTTAATAACTATTTAATAGCAATAGAATGAACCATATATATATATATATATATATATATATATATACGTTATAATAATTTTTTTCTTTAACAATCTAAGTTGACGGATCAATTTCATTCACTATTTAAACATAGAAACGAGCAAAAGTTTATGAAACTCTTGAAACTTGTGACAGTTTGAACCATAAAACATGCTGTCAGAAATATGCAGGCAATGATAATAATCTTCAACTGTAAAGACTTATATGGTATAGTATAGTAGTAATTTAGCAAGCAAGCACTAAGCAGGTTTAATAACCATTTAATAGCAATAGAATGATGGTTAAAAACAAATATATATACCAATTATATATAATAATTTTGGCTGGTTTTGCTTTAGTTTTTAGAATTTAAAAGTACAAGAGGTTACAGAACTTTTAAAAAAGAAAATATTGTTTTGAAAATGTTAAATAGTGTGTTAGTTACTGAATCAAACTTGCAGAATGTAAATTGGGTTATACTGTACTTCTGAATTGTAAGAGAATCATTTAATTCAAAATTCACTATTGAGTAACTATTTAAATACTGAGGCAAGTTTCTAAATGTCGTTTAAACAAGCTTTTAGGAGTATTGTTGCTCGCTGTACTTTGTAATTATATTACTTTTTTTTGCCTGTTCAGGTAAAACAGATCCATAAAACTCAAAATATTCAGATGCCTAATGGAAAATCCATATTGAAAAACGAAATTATATTTGATTTTCACTTTAATATTTGCTTTTGAGAGCTTGACTGGCTTCCTGACTGAGTTCAGCCTTTGTAGCACAAAGTCCACTCTTGTAATAAACATAAATAAATAAATAAAATAAAACAAACTTTAAGAAAAAAATAAAAAGGTTAAAAAAAAGTTAACACTCCACAGCTCTTATGCCCTCTTCTCCGCTCATATGCATATACACTTCAGAGTAGACATTTAACTAGCCATTTTGGGTTTTTTTCTCATTTCGATTTCTTTCAATTTATTGGGGGGGAGCAAAGGGCAAAGAGCCAGGGAGAGTCACAAAGACGAGACAGCAAAATGAGATGCCAACAGCTATCAAAAAAACAGCCTGTTAGTGGGAAATCTCAAAATATTCATGCCTAATGGAAAATCCATATTGAAAAACGAAATTATATTTGATTTTCACTTTAATATTTGCTTTTGAGAGCTTGACTGGCTTCCTGACTGAGTTCAGCCTTTGTAGCACAAAGTCCACTCTTGTAATAAACATAAATAAATAAATAAAATAAAACAAACTTTAAGAAAAAAATAAAAAGGTTAAAAAAAAGTTAACACTCCACAGCTCTTATGCCCTCTTCTCCGCTCATATGCATATACACTTCAGAGTAGACATTTAACTAGCCATTTTGGGTTTTTTTCTCATTTCGATTTCTTTCAATTTATTGGGGGGGAGCAAAGGGCAAAGAGCCAGGGAGAGTCACAAAGACGAGACAGCAAAATGAGATGCCAACAGCTATCAAAAAAACAGCCTGTTAGTGGGAAATGGAAAGAAAGACACAGGAGTTAAACTAGGAGTTAGAGAACAGCTAAAATACACAGGGCAGAACATACCAACCTTTTCAGACAGTGGTAACTCGACCTACAATTCCAAATACAATTTAGGGAGACAGAACTTTGTGAGCAAAAAAAAAAAAGTAAAAAATGTAGAATGTTTTAAAAATGGTAGGGGAAAAATCGAAGAAATAATCCTTATCTTGCGGTTGGTTTAATCCAGAAATATTCCAAAAAGTGAGCATATTAGGAAATGTCTACGGGAGCAAAAAAACTCAGAGGTCTTCAGAATAACAAATCCACTTGGACTCTTTAAAAAAAAATGACGAAGTCTTGATTTTTTTTGTGTCTCTCTGGATTGACATTTTTTCAAATTATGTAACTATATAATATAACTATGTAACTATAACTTTTAACTTGTAACTCTTTCTTTCCTTTCTCACTCCAAGTCACAATTTTAAGTCTTTTTTTTTTTTGCATCAAAAGAAAAGGTCCTTGATTTTTTTTCCACTCCAGTAGGTACATCCTCAAGTTAGGAACAATGGAAAAAAAATTACAAAAATATTTATATAATCCAAGTCCTTTTCTTAAAAATCTTTACTAATCCCAAAGACAACATTTTCCAGAAGTAAATTTCAGGTGCCTAGCTATAATCCACTGTCAGAGTATTAGTTCAGAAAGTGACTCAAAAAAAACAATCCTTGTCCTGGTTGACTTCTGGTGCACTCAACAGTATATCCAAAGTCATGTGTAGTTCAAGATCCAGCATTGGAGAGGTAATCCAAATCTGAAATCCAGGGTGAATGTGAATAAATTCACCAAGTGCCAAACCATACCTCCATCTTCAGTTTAATTTCAGGGTCCAAAAATACACAGTGTTCCATCTTCATTTGGTTGGACAGCATATTCCTTTATATCCAATAAACAGTCCTTTTTTTCTCCTTTTTGGAGATTTTCAGCAAAAAATAAAAAGCAGAAATTAAATGACAATGGCCTAAAAATAAATAACAAATAAAGATGTTTGCTCACTGTTTCTGTCAGTTTCTGCCATGATGACCAATGGCAGAAGTCTCCCATATAATTAATGGCAGAATTCTAAAAGCACATGATTCCAAAGGACAAAGAAGAGAAAATAGTACCTCTGTAGCGTATAAATATCCTTGTGCTTCCTGCATTAATCCAATGTGAATCCATTGAACACCATCCAGTGAGTCCAGTGAATTATTTATGAGTCACCCATTTTCTTTTTTTTTTCTTTATTCCAATTACCAATAATATGTCAAAACTAAATACCACAATATTCTAAATTGTGTTCTAGTAAAATACAAAAATGGTAAGATATTATTCCATGATGGACAGTAATGTACTCCACGTCAGGGAAATCCCAGGTAAGGGCAATACTTTGGACTTTCCCATTGCTTGCAGAAGTCCCAAGATATCAAAATATCCAACACATGCCCATGAATCTGTTCTCTATAATATCCAACTCAGAGCCTTCTGATTCAGAAAAAACACTTTCAATGCTATTTTCTAAACCCTATATACTTGGTATGACTGGTTAAACATCTTTACCATGTTTTAATTGAAAAGCAGCAGGGCTTTATAAATACTATGTTCTCTCTAGAATCATTTACTTCCCTTGCTTTGCACTCAAAAAAATGCTTGTAAAAGAATACAAGCTACAAGAAAAGTGTTGTTCCCTAGGCTTCAGAGAAACTATGTCCACTTACCCGTCTAGTCTGCGTTCATATCGTCCCTCTCTGCTGTGAAGTGACGCAGGAGGCCCATAAACTGTGGCCCCCGCCCCCCTTGTGAACCCCGAAACATCGCGCCCGCGCGTTGCTATAGACAGGCTATCATCCAGACCTCGTGCAGCACTTGGGATAGTCCCTGGCTCATTGTAATCGGTCCGCAGGTCTCTGTCGCCCATCTTGTTGATAGTATTGTGAGCCTTCTGTGCACTTTTAATGTCCACAAAATCCACAAAGGCAGCCACTCCACCCTCAGATCCACGCTTCGGAAGGACCTTGACGCTTTCCACTCGTCCATATCTATAAAATGTCAAGCAAAAACGCGTTAGATTTTACATAAGTTTTACATATTTAAAATATATATCATTCTAATGCAACATTTCTGTATTACATTAGCCTGAAATGTAAATTTTTGTATAATATAATTAGTATATGTAGTATTAATTGGCTTTCATTTGACCACAGAAAGTTGTCATACCAGAATTATCTCATGATTATTTAGGTCTATACAAATTTTTTTTCAAGGATATAAAAAATTGGTCATTTGCTATCTTGGCTGATCTGAAATGAGTACTGGATGCACAACTTTGGTTCATGATTAGTGGAAATTGCAGTGGTATCTGCAAAATTACTGAGAAATCAATGTTGCGTTGATTTCAATACAGTAAAACTGACTGAATTTCCGAACGACAGAATGATTCTGACTAAGAGACTTTCACATTTAGAATGAAAGATCCACTCCTTCTTTTTTACACTGAACTCTCCAATTCGAAAGTCATTTCATCTTGACTGTGATAACCAAAAGAACGCAACCAAAACACAACTAGTGAAAGTATCTTTGGCAATATGTAAATTTTGTCAGAGTCAAGTGACATCGATGTCAAGGGTGTGCCCTGATGTCCATGTTTAAAGGCACAGCCCTGACCAGAACTGCTCAAATAGAAAGGAGAATATCAGGTCAGGGCAAAAACGTTGATTTAATCACACTAAAGCAGTAACCAATATGTGAAAAGTGTCGCAGACTAATAAGCATTTAACACACTTAAGAACAAATTTACTAAGCTGTTCATGCCTTTTTCCAAACATAATTATGCTTCATTCTACAATTTAGAAAATTATGTACAAAACTGCTCAGTTAAATTCAGCATTTTGAGCAGCATACACACTAAAAACGTGTTTCATTCTTGATACATATGTATTTTGTTAAAAGTGCCAACAGTAACAGTAAGAAAACTTCGAGCAAAATATCTGTTGAAACCATTGCTTGTCCTTTTTTTCTACTAACCAGAAAGACCACAGTCCTGCCTATTCTACTGACTCATAAGTGCAAGGGTGGTAGAATTCATAGGTCAAAGTTTACATAGATAAAAGAATCACAAAGCCAAAGTAACTGCTAGCCGAAGCAAATATGCATCTTTTACATGCCATGTCCTTGTCCTTTCAATGAACTGTCTTTTCTGCTGAGTGAATTTTATTTGCATTTGTTTTGACCACTGCATTAGCTAAAAATGCAAAAAGGCATAATTTGCAGGTGTCTTACACAGTAGCAAAGGGGTCATACATCGTGATTGATAAACCAGGTATGCTAAAATCCCTGTTTGTATGTAGCTGCTCACACCCAACATTGCCAAAAGTATGTGGACATCCATCCATCACACACATACATAGAACTTTGCTACACTTTTGTAAACCACTTTAAAACCCAAGCAATTGCCTAGAATGTCTCAATGTGCATGGGAATTCCCTTCTTGCTAAATTTTAAATATGAAAAAACAGAACCCTGTCCTGAAGACCAACAAACGCTTTCGGAATGAACTGGAAATCCGACTGCACTCCAAACCTCCTCGTGGAACATCAATGCCTGACCTCACTAATGCTAAATTCACACATACACACTTTTGCAAATGCCATTTACTGGATCATGCTGCATTTAAGGCAGAATACACTCGTGATCACACTTAAGCAGCATGCAAATTTAAACAGACTTTATTTTCCATCCTAAATTCATACAAAGCTTCCATGTCGACTTTGCTGCAATATAACATGAATCTAAATTAGTGTGCGCACCTTCTCAACAACCATGGCCTGACCACAATGGCAATCACTCTCCTTCAATACCTTAACCAGAGACAGATTTTATTTATCCTAGATTATCTTATTTATGTGTTATCGTTATTTGAAACAACCCTGGTCTCCGAGTACCACTTGTCCTGCTCTAACACCATGCATGATGTGGAAAACATTAGGATCTGCATGGGATGATACAGGATCGGAAGACTGTGCATTGAGGCATGGTCAGCTTGAGTGCACCTATGACGACAGTGCATGCTCGATTTAGCAGATGAATGAGTAAACAGGGTTTATCTGAACAGACAAAATAAATAGTGTGTGTGTGTGTGTGTGTGTGTGTGTAGTACATTATATATATATATATATAT
>MU564352.1:13112840-13150100 GCA_024362625.1 Silurus asotus
TATATATATATATATATATAATGTTTTGCTTGCTCAAGGTGCTAATTAGCTAGCTACCAGATGTTTAGGATCAAACTCTGCAACCATCAGTCTGCAATGCATTTAAGTTTCTTACTTTGGCAGAGCAGAGGAGCAGAGCAGTAAGAGGTAGGTGTACAAGGTTGCACAACACATTTCAGCCTCTAAAGCGTTCTGCTGTTTTTTTTTTTCTCTTCTTATTGCATCAACCCCACGATGCATTTCAGACAGCACTGCATACGATTGCATATATGCAAGTGTGGCATTTAATAAAATAAAAAAATACAATACAATAAATAAATAAAATCAACTCACCGTTTGAAGTGCTCGATAATTTTCTCCTCACGCACATTTTCAGGTAAATTCCCCACCCATAAGTGTCTGGTTTCCCGGACCATACTGCGCGTTTTTGTCTACCCCGAGCATGCAGATGTCTTTTTTTGGGATTAAATCCGAACCCGGTGCGATGTGGTGTATGTGTGTGTCTGCAGAAGATGATGTTCAGAGCAGAGTCGCGAGCGTTTCCCCTCTCCGCCTCGACACTACTACACTACTGAAGCAGCTTTGCTTTTGGAAACTGAAGCTCGCGCGTGTGCGCGCGCGTGCGTGTGTGTGTGTGTGTGAGAGAGAGAGAGAGAGAGAGAGAGAGAGAGAGAGAGAGAGAGAACGAGAAAGAGTGTGTGTGTGTGTGTGTGTGTGTGTGTGTGTCCTTGTCCACTGTGCAGCGCTGCTTTTCAGACGCGCGCGCCGAGGACGTGCTTCCACGAGGAAGGCACTGTTTTTCAAGCGCGAGCGACAGTCTATACAGCATATATGCATATAATAATAAGATAATAATGTTTCTACCCGTGTAGTAAATTGTCTATCAGACATCAAATATTGTTTAAATCTAATTTCACCTAGGTCTAATCTACGTATTGTTGAATAGCTTAAGAAGCCAGAGACACAAATGCTTGCACCCAGTGTACCATAATTATTATCATTTTTTAATCCGTATCTTTCATAACCTCCTCAATTGTATGTATTAAACCCTGGTACACTGAGGTGCATGTTTTGAAGCACTCACCGATTTGTTTATATCACGCTCATTGTTCGTGTATAATACAGTAAAAAGCGCTTTATGTTATACCAGAGACATGTTTACTTTGTGGCATCTAAAAGACGTTATCTCTAGGTCAGCTCGTTTAAACATAACACGGTGAATAAATAGTGCCTTGGCTCTGTCAGTATGTTTGTCTTACTGTGTGCTACAACCTGCAAAAACATCTAAATATAAGTCTATATATACTACACATCAGACAACAATGAAGATGTGAGACAGGATTCACGTTCTAGCATACACGTGGATAATGAATAATTTTGCTCCATGCATGCATCTATCTATTCCTTTTGCAATAATATCACCATGCACACCGAAGCTGGAAACTAGTAAAGCTGACAATTTCATATAAGGCAAAAAAAGGTTTGTGAAAATGTTTATCTTGAATAAGTAAAATCATCTCTGTCTGAAACCAAATATAAGGTAGTGATCACACATGGGGTCAATCTGTATTTAGCATATATATAACATCTGACACAATGAAGCACTTTTTTATTTCAAGTCTGCCCCTGTAGAGATGACAGCTTACTCCAAAATATGGTCATTTGTAAGCACAGACACTATGTGGTTGTCTCTAATGACACAGTTTTCACATTTGTGTCCATTTTTACAATTTGCAGGATTTGGATATTTACTTTGCATATTTTACCCACCGGTTCACAGCCAATGCAACACAAACGGTGACCGATTTCTAGCACATGCAGTTGAACTAAGCAACATGACTGAATTTGACAACCCTGAAAAGAGCAGAAACACGCATGCGCCAAAATGCGGCAAAGCCAAAGACCGCAGTGGCTGCACCGCGCATGCGCAGAGCACGCCCACGCCGGGACTTGACAAAGAGCAATTACGGTCCTGCAGTGCGGAGTGGCGGAAACGTCTGGAAAACGTGCGGGGATGTGAAAGTGCGTCGAAAGCAAAGACATAAACACAGTAACTGCACAAGCTGCAGACGACAGGACTCTTTTGAGGATTATGTGGATCTACAAAAGTCCTCGAAAGGAGAGAAATAAAGCAGTAGCCTACTTTATTGAACACGTTGATTTGGTGGATTGGAAATCATCTTGTTTTTTTTTTTTGGTCTTGCTTTCGGAAATACTAATTTGTCTACTGCTGGTCCGTGAAGTAGAAGAAAAAATAATCCGACAACAATAAAAACTGGCTCTGGATTGTATTGCTGAAAAAAAAGAATAATAAAAAAATCCCCATCCAGTCGGAATAACCACGGATTATTTTATTTATCGGTTATATTGCATGGCATCAATGTGTCAGGTCAAAACCAGATTGTTATTAAGATCTAACCATTTATATATTTTTTTTACTTGGACCTGAACATACACCGGTTCTCCATTGTTCCGTGAAATTGTCATTTTTTTTCCTCCTTTCTGAATCTGTGCAGATTACAGGATCGGTTTCTACACGCTTACAGTGCAGTCTGATCGCTTTTACAGCGATGTATTGTCCGAGAAAATCAAACAATCCAAGTTATGTGAAATATGACGCCATTTTGAACGCCTTTCACGCCGAGAGAAACAATTAGCCTCAGACAGCAGCGGCCATTTTGTGTTTACTAAATTATTAGATTGTGTGTGGAGCATTGGGTTTTTCATCCTGAAGTTGTTTGTCATAAGAAATTGGTCATTTTTTTTTTTTTATTGTTTGTAGTTAGGACCAGAACAATTCCCTCTGTTTTCACGATAAATCCTGTTTATATAACCCCCAGAGTGGAGCCTCAGTATCAGGGTTTCCCTCTGTGGGCTTTTTGTTTTGTCAGTTCCCACTCTAATTTGATGTTAATAAACGAGCCTGTTTCTTCTCCACCATACATTCCCAATATGTCTTTAAGCTTGCTTTAAAAAATACAGTATATATTATGAAGTGTAAGGAATTCCCTTGCCTGTGTCTTGTGCATTGTGTGATTCTATCATGTGCTCTAAATCAGTATATTTAAAGTGATCATGTGATTAGATTTGGCATATCTGTAGCATCAGTAAGCACAATATACCTTGTGCTTAACTACTGAAGAGTGGACTTTTTTCAGGAGTAATAAATGTGTCTGAAGAATAGACGGGTCAGGGTTTGAGGTGGTTTCCATGTCCGTAGGTCATGAACAGGTTTAGGCCTGGACCACCAATAGATTAAATATCACTTGGATGGATAGGGTCTGCCACAATCATTGATATTGGTGTGGTATGAGAGAATAAACAAATGAACATTGGGCATTGCATGGGTTGCAAAAGAGGGTATATATAGATTGTGCTTTGACTGTGTTTTGTGCGGCTTCCATAGAACTGCCTGACTTTGTTTTTGCTGAATAAAGTCTTTGACATCACAACCCTGAAGCCTGAATTTAGTTTGTTTCTTTTGCTTTTTCATTTCATTAACTTTGAATTGTTGTTAATGTGTTACTTTATTATTAACTGACTATGGCAAATACAGAAATATAAAATTTGTGTTAGCCTATTTAAATAAATGTTATGAATTCATATTCAGTTGCCACATTGTAATGTAGTAAAAAGAAAAAACATTCACACAATATTGTACATCATGAAATATATCTACACCAGGCGAATGGCACAATGCGTTTTCATTTTGTCTTGAAAACATAAGGGGGTGATTTCAGGCTAATGGTTCTTCTCGTGTGCACATTTTATCGATTATTTGTGCAGTTTTGCAAATAAATATTGAGCAATTTATTCTTTTGCAAATGAAAATCTGAAATTGACATGCCAAAAAGCAGCCGATCCGTGAAATACAGGTCTACATTTTACAAAGCAGAATGATGTTCTCCTGACCTGCTGATAACATATTTATCTGCTCAGAGTGTAGACTGTCTGACTAGAGTGGAAAATCCTGAAAATTATTTTCTCTTTCTGTCTGATCGACTCCAGCAGGGTCTGTGTTTTTTGTATTCCCCTTTAGCATTTCATGTCTCTGTTTAATTAGTCTGATTTCTTGGCTCTTCTCTGGTCTTCATTTCTCACCACAAAACGTCTGGGAACATCTGCAACGTCCTGCATGAACAGATATGCAAGGTGTATAAATATTTACACAGCTTTATATTTGCATAGGCTAGGTTAGAATTAAATTCCCATCACCTTAGATGTACTATTGAGTAGATCCTGTGCTGGTAGCAGGCAGGCAGCTTCCCCGATGAAGCACAGTAGGATGTGGAGCACATCTGCCCACCTTCCTACAGTAAGCATCAATAATAGTAGGCCGCCCAGGCGCACCATCACTGTGCTCAGTAGAGCCTGTCCACTAGGCTGCCGAGTCTGCTCCTCTGAATTACAGAAAGTACATTTGCTGTGTTTTTATGCTTTACACGGAAAACAGGTAAACCATTGCATTGCATGAAAATCGAATCGAGTGAAATCTAAAACAAGGGTAGCAAAATAAAGGAAGGTCAGAATGATTTTATTTACAAATGGAAAGTAGGCATGAGCTATTTTTAGAAACTACAGTGGATCTGAAGTTTGATTTGTGAACACCATGAAATAAAATACCGTACACATATCCTCACACTCATTCACAACTAGGGGTAATTTAACATAACCAGTTCACCTACTGAAATGTTTTTTTGGACAGTGGGATGAAACCAGAGAACCCAAGGTCAATGGGGAGACCATTCAAATCTTCACACAGACAGTAATAAGGATCAAACCCTGGGTTTTTGAGGCAGCAGTGCTACCCTTTGAGATCAATTAAACTGAGAGAAAATCACTTCAGAGAACACATACATTTCTAGAAATTTGCATGAATTGTCTTGCAAATTGCTTTTTGTATGATGAAACTGATTATGCAAAGTTGTACGTTGTTTGATGTGGTGAATTAGATAAACTGCTTGACATGAAATGGAAGCCCCAAACTAGTTTTGATTTGTCTCACCATGCATATAGACGACAAGAAGAGTGTAGCAGATTGTGAGTGGTGTCCAGAATCTCAAGGCCTCGGCAGTTGACAGAAAGTGCTGGTTAATGTTCGATATGGCCGCAAATCCGGCCACGCAAAACGTTATAATCAAGGCCCTGCATAGGAAAGGCAGTATAGATGTTCCAGAGGTCAAGAGGCATATACAGACCCCACAGTACCGCTGGGTGCTGTGCATTGGATACATAGTCTTTACATGGTGCCATAACCTGGAACACTGTCTGGCCAAAAACCAGCTTAGTGCTGCAGCGAGGAGGAAACTTAGCCAAGCTTCTGGTGCCCCCTCATGGAGAAAATAAAGACTGCAGTTTAATGCACAGCCCAGAGAGAACTGACACTGGACTAGCAGCTGTAATAAAGTATCCTTTAGTGGATCCTATAACAAAAGAGGAAAAAAATTATGTTTTGATCTAACATGCAATAGATTATTGATTATTTCAGTAGATTAGTAAATTTTCTTACTGATGAGCTTGTGAAACGGGATGATATTGCTCGAAGAGAGAACTCAAGAACCACTAGTGATGCAACTCTAGAACCCACAAAGGCGAGAGTCACTGTCAAGATCCAGAACTGGATTGTGCCTGTTAGACCCCCAATATGAATGCTCTTCTTTTTAATTTCTTCTTTGCTGTTTGCTGTACTTTGAAAGAAAGAAAAGCATTGTTAGATATAGCATTGCCATATCCAGCATTAGTATTTGTATATAATTTGGAGGATAAAAAAAGACTATTATTAAACAATCAAGTGAGTGTCACAATAAACACTGTCTTACGGATAAAAATAATGTATGCTTTTAAAAAGATTGGAAACATATATTCTTTGCTGTATAAATTGCAGCATAATAACACAGTTAAGACTCTTACCTTTCTGCTTCAACGAATAAGTAAACCCTTAAAAGGTTGGCTAGAACTGAGATCCCACATGCACCTACGATTCCTGTCATTAATACCATCAAAAATACAAGTCAGTCATCAGACCACATGCGAATATAAAGGGCAAACTGCTTAAACAGTAAAAGTACTATTCATTAGTTTAAAAACTTTATATAATTATATAAAGATATATATTTAATAAGTTAATAAAATAAAAAGTTAAATTAAATGAATTATATCTTTTTGCTAATATCTTCCAGAATTAATGATGCCTCAGGTAATAAGAACAACAAACTCCACTGTCATTATGTATTTATTTATAGATTTTTATCTTTATATCTCAGATATCTCAAATTAAATTAAATATTTAAGATACTAAACATACTTAAGATGGTATGAGAAAACAATATAAAGAGACAAAGACTTTACAATAATCAAACGCAACATTAACGAATAAGTAATAAAGTATTTGTGATTAAATAATTAAAGCAATATATAAATTTTAAATGCCACAGGTCTGCCTGGAAAAAAGTGCTATTTCACAAGAAATGTAAATCTTTAGTGTAGACAGTCACTAAACTTTTTACAAATTACTAAATAGGGGACCCAACTCAGTTTCAGTTTACAAGTAGAAGATCTTGAGTTGCCTGCTTTAGAGCTCTGACCTCAACCCTACTGAATACCTTTGGGATGAATTGGAATGCTGACTACATCTCAGGCCTTTAAAAACCTTATGGTTGAATGAGCACAAATATTTACACAATCTACACATCTACACAATCTACACACTTCACACTCTAAAATAGTGGAACATCTTTCCAGAAGAGCTGAGGTTAATTATAACAGCAAATGGAGTGGGATGTTCAAAAAGCACACAAGAATCATACATACAAATGTCCACAAACCTTTGTGCATAAGTGTATATGAGGATAATAGGCTGATTTTCTCTTATGTGACCAAAAGAGGTTGAATAATTAGCATCATTAAACTGTACTCAGTAATTTCAGTAATCAATTACACGCTCAGAAGTACAGCAATCCAATCATTTTGTCTATTAAAAAATGTACATGTGTACACTTCCTTCAGCATCTTTTTGACTGCTTTGTGACCATTAAACATTTTTGACTGGTTTTATCAAGCAGGTTTTTTTATTCTCATCAAGAATGAATGTGAATCGTTAAATGATTGATAAAATCCCATGTTTCTAAAAAATATTGTATCGCTGTCAAAAGTTATTGAAATGATCTAATAATTGAGATTATGTACAAATTATTCAATTGTGTAATATTTTACTCTTTAGTTATATTTCCAAGTGTTTGAAAACTGAATATGCAATTAGACAAATCAAAACAAAATTAATTCAAGATGTCTCACCTTGTAATATACAATCTAGAGGACTTGTATCAGGTATTAACCAAGTGGGTAAACTTGGTACAAACCAGGAAATGAAGGACAGCATCTCACTTTACTCTGTCTGTACAAAAATCAGTTTGTGAATGTCATATCTGAGTGCTGTATCTGTTATCAGTAGGTAAAGTCAAAGTTAAAAAAAATGCAGAATGAATTATAATGCTTTTACTTACCTTATAGCTATTTTGCTGTGTTTGGTTTCAAATTCTCTCTCGTGTAAAAACATTATCTGAGTTGGTGTGCTAGGAGTGGGTCAGATAAGCACTGTCTCAAAGGTCATTTTTCACTTCAAAATCACTTACGTAATCATGGAGCCGTCCCAAAGAAAGAAATAAGCTTCTTATCTGAGTTAGTCATCATTGTTAGCAGGCAAAAGACAACTGATTTGCAATTATTGTGAAAATATTTCTCGACATCTTGTTTGTTGGCTGTGACACCAAGAGCTGATCCAATGATCAGTGTGGCTGCAAGACAGGTTCCCAAGACAGGTTTAAAACACAGAGAAAAGCATGCACACACTCTATGAGCCATTTTCTGGCCTATGCTGGTGTGTTATCATCAAGATAGACACAGATTGGTCAAATCTACTTACACCAATAGTGGGCAGGGGTAACACTGGAATTTTGCACAAAGTGAATGAATGGTCGATATAGAAGCACAGTTAATCGTCTCTCCAGTCCAAATAATTAATTTCACATTTACACATTCACATTTCACATTTACAGAAAAAATAATAGTCATATGCACTTAAACAGTTGGAATGCTTGGTGAGATCTTCTCAGCATATAAACTCTAACAAGTGGCTGTTATTATAAGAATATAATGCTGGCGGAAATTTTTATTTTTTTGCGTATACATATTAGGGCTGTGTGTGTGTGTGTGTGTGTGTATGTACGGTACATAAACACGGGACTGCTCAACCCGGAACGATCCCATGATGCAGCGCTCACTCACGTCTACGTCTAGACGCGGCTCCCGGTCGGCAGGTGGCGGTAGAGTGCAGGAATCCAAAAAAACCAAGCACACTTAAGCGGCTCCTCCGGCTGTAGAGAAAGAAAAAATGTGCTCTCGCACGTAGATGAGTGTAGTGAAGTGTGGGGACATGGAAGATGAGGAGATTGCTGAAAGTTGGGAAGAAGCTGCCGACAGCGGGGTCAGTATGGGGGGGAATCACAGTGGAACTCACTGCTGTTCGACTCAAAGTAACTCGCTGGCACGCGGAGCAGTTAGCTGTGTGTGTATGTGTGTAAGAGAGAGAAAGAGTGTGTGAGTGTGTGTGTGAGAGAGAGAGAGAGATCTGTAGGGCGTGATGTCGGAAAGGAAAGAAAGTTAGCCAGCTAGGCCGCGCTGGAAATGTCTCTGTATGGGGGAGAAGTCGTTTACGGTTCTAAAGATGCACATAAGAAGAAAAACGAGTTTGTATTATTAGCTTTAGCATCCCTAACAAGAAAACACATGATTATACATACTGTGACGGTTTAATGA
Organism: Silurus asotus; assembly: GCA_024362625.1. Taxonomy (NCBI): domain Eukaryota; kingdom Metazoa; phylum Chordata; class Actinopteri; order Siluriformes; family Siluridae; genus Silurus; species Silurus asotus. The sequence continues at coordinate 13,121,655 of MU564352.1, forward strand.
ATAGTTTTATCAGGGCGCTATACCGTTAGCAAAGTAGCTCGTACCTGTGTGTAATTTGAATAGGAGGAAAAACTCGACTTCTTCAGCCGCTAGCATGTATCCCGGGAGCCAATCTGTCATGTAAATCGTTTTATTTAACAATTATTCTACTTTTATTAAACTTTTATTAAGCTAATATATTCATATTAACATGGCCGCTTAGCGACTACATGAACCACTTTGTTTTTAAATGACACTTATTCGTTCTGTTCAGACTTCCACTTTTTATAGATAAGAGTCACTAATTGTTAATAGATTTAACTTTTATTATTATTATTAATTTGTTTCTAATGCATAAGCAAGTATCCACACCAGTTTCAGTCCTGTGATTCTTACGTTTTCCTGGTTCACGGTTTTTTTCTGAGGTTATTAAGGTTTTAAGCTGTGGAACATGTTACTGTTTTGGATTTTACACACACACACACACACACACACACACATTATATTATATATTGGGGTGTGTGTATTTGTCGATTAGGATTACTGGAATAGACTTTATCTGTTAAACCCACATTCAAGCTTCTATTGTGCCTTTTTGTATTGAATAGCTGAGTTTCCTACTCAACCCCAGAACTACGTTAGATATGTAAGTAGATGTGTCAGTTTTTGTCTGCAGTAAAATTGGTGCAACAACCTAAAAAATATAGGACAGGGGTTGATGGAAACCCTGCTGCTGCTTATTGACTTAAGAAAAAAAAATAAAAATCCTTTCGTCTGATTCTGTGCTGTAATTATAGTGCACACTACCATCCGAGTCTCAGTGCCTGTTACACACATCTGTCAAGGTGTGAGCTGCTGTAGGAAGTTTCATAAGAGAGAGCAGATTATTCATCTTGTCGAAATCTATAACACGTTTTTTATGTGAAAACACTGACTGAGTGAACTCAAGCCCAACACTGTTTTGTAGTACATATCAAGCATAAAAAAGATGGCATTAGGGTAATTTAGGGCAAAACACGTTAAAGTTAAAACAAAGACCACCAGTTTCATGACAGTTGAAGCATAGAACTGGGCAGCAGTTTAGTTTATATATAGTGCATATACAATTAAAGGTGAAGCAGGGATGTTTTTTGTGGGAAGTTGGTAGCTGTTTTGTCCTACTATCATAGATATTTAAGTCGCTGTATGTGAACTGGCTTTGCTTGTTGAGCAGCCACATCTCTGAACTGAAATTCATCCCTGCTGTTAATTTAGCTGCTGTACTAAGCATGTATAAATAACTCGGTGAAACTGCGATACTTGACACTGTGGCACAGAGGCTCCTTGTGCAAGCAAATACTACCCTTAATGTTTTGAAAGTTTACTTTCTTGTCTGTACTTAGGGAACTGATTTATGCAACTTAAAATTTTTCATTTCAGGAAATGGAGAGACGGTTGGAGGAGAAACTACGCATCAGTCAAAAAGAAAGGTAAGCCGTGTTTTAAGACTTTAAGTTGCTACTTGTTGTTTCCCTCCTTCTCAAGCAACACTTGCTTTGCTTCCAGACTTTCAAGTGGGAGTTCAGGTCGTTCACCAATAAAGACCATCATGATCCAGGACGATTCCCTTCCAGCTGCACCACCTCCACAAATCCGCATTTTAAAGCGACCCACCAGCAATGGATCCTTGGGGCCGTCTGTAACGCAGAACCGCCCCTCACCACAAGTAAAGTCTTTAGCTCAGAGGGAGGCGGAATATGCTGAAGCCAGGAAACGGATCCTTGGCAGTGCTGATGACACACCTCAGGAGAGACCCACACCAGAAAGGTAATACAAATTTTGGAACAGGTTCTGTCTATTTTGTGTATTAACAGTGCCCATATTCCTCCCTACTGTTTCATGTCATATAGCCAGGTTTGGATAATGATTGATGTTTTAGGCAAACCAATCAGACGTTAGTATGTCTGGAAAAAGACTACACTCTTGTTTTGATCAAAACACTCTTTCTGCTTCCTTAATTTATGTTCTTGACCATGTTTGGTTTAACAAATGCAGAAGTAAAAACAATCTGCCTGTCTTAAATTTGTCTAAAACCTTTACAGCTAAGTGTGACTTCCTGTCTATGATGCTTTCACACCATATATAGAATAATGTCTTTTTATATGGAAATATTTCTCCTTTTAGACTTTTGAGTGGTTGGTAATTTTCTAATAAATAAGGTACAAGGAAGTGTGTAGTTTTATACATCAATGAAATTTGATTTATGTTTAAAATTTTAACAAGGAACTACAGTATATCTGTATGTTGACTCATCTAAAACATTTTTGGATAGTTTTTCAGCAGTTTTGTTGATTTGACATGACGTGCTCTCTGTGTTTAGGTCACCACGTGCAGGAAGCCATACACCTTCAGAAGACACAAGATCAAACAACCATGTCGTTCGGCAGCCGGCAGGTCCAGATGGTACACAAGGCTTTCGCCAGCACAGATAGGAATAATGCAGGCCTGGGAGTAAAAAGGAGAGCGCTTGGTCCGTCTCCTTAAAAAAACAACAAAAAAAAACGGTTTAAATTCGGATCATATTTTTAAAACAATATTTAAAATGGATGGAGGATGTTTATGAAATGAGAAGAAAACCTCATCCTCACCAATCAGGGCTGCTGAGCCAGTGTGGAATGTAAAAGGGGAGGAAATGTAACATGAAAGAGCAAATTTACACTGTGATGAGGACTTCTTCCAGACACTGTTCACTGTGATCTCTCTCTCCTCCCAAAACAAACACTCAAATCAGTTTCCCTCAACACCATAATTTACTGTGACTGGTGACCCGTTTGCCAAAGGACAGCTTTTGACCTTGAAAGTGGTCTGAAGATCAAGTAATGACCTTTAATTGCAGCAGAAGATGAGTGGAGGAGAATGTGATACCATATGATAAAGAGGCTTTGTTGGATGTGTTGGAAGGTGTTGCACAGGTCACCAGCTCTCAGCAATAATATTAAGGATATTTCGCTATTATTATTATTATTTTTACACTTAGTTATTTTTGAGACTGCTCTTCCCAAGCTTTTGTATTAGTAGATTTTTTTTGTTTGTTTTTCTTCCTTTCTTTTGTTTTAACCTAGTCAGCTAAATGCCATATATTTTTAATGGGGAAGGGAATGGTGAGGGTTCTGTGGAAACACATCTCTTCAGTTTTGTTTACATTCGTTATTAATATTATTTTAATTTTAATCATGGGTCTTCCTATGACTGTCCTGGTTTCTACATAAAGCAAATGAAGAATAAAACACAAAAAGTAGAGGGAAAAACTTCTGCCTCAATTTGAGAAGGTAGGAGTATTTAACTATCATTTTGCAAATTAAGAGGAAATGTAAATGCTTGCGGTGCTGAAGAGAATCAAAGGGAGATGTGCAAAGGGGAAAGAGTTGCTGGTTGTTGTTTTTTTTTGCCTCCTTTTTTTTTTTGTATCTGCTGATAATTGTATCAATTTATTTGCTGTAGAAACTCAGGTCACTGAATGAATCAAATATCTATGAATTAGTTTTTAAATGAATAGTGGTGCACATGGATCATCTGCCACAAAGTCATGTTAAACTGGAGAACTGCATATTCACTAAGAATTTATTTAATTTTCTTTTTTTTTTAAAGAAAATTAATGGTTTACAACATAAGCGGTTCAAGTGTTAGTAGTGCTGTATTAAAAAGAAAGAAAGAAGCACCATGCTACCACAATACACCTCTCTCTGCCTTTCTCTCTGTAGTTTCTTATAATAATCACAACCATCCCTCCTTCCTGTGTTGTCCTCTACAACTTTTGTTGGGGGAAATTAACATTGTATGGGAATTATACCCTTTAATCTGTGCAAATCACCATCTCTTATACTGTATCAAATAATCCAAAACAATTTATCAGGAGGTAATCACAGAAACCTACTTGTAAATACTTTATGAAATGCCCATTTAATAAAAGACTTTTTAAAATAAACTTCAAAGCTTTAAATTTGTATATTAAAAAATCTTCATGTGTCCAAATAGGAATAAAATAAAGATTAACTACTTTCACTTACACTCAAGATTTCATGTGTAGTTCCCATTAACAGTCCTGGGAACCAGTTCAGTCCACATGACATTCAATAACCAGTTTTAATTCCTCACCCAATCAATACATTTTCATTCTTCATGTATAAATATTCACAGCAATGTTTTTTTAAGGAAAGTTAGTAGTCTATGAGTTCGGCTATTTGATTGCTAGTGCAAGATGCAGTGTGTATTGTACTGTTAAACTACTGGCGAATGCCATCTTGTCCAGAAGGGTTGAATGCTGCAGTCCATGGCATTTGTGCTTTCTTCTTATCATTTTTCCTTTGAGCAGATGTTTTATTACCAGCTACAAAAAAATAGAAAACTTTATCAAGTATTCTATAACTTCATTTACTCCGATTTTATGCGTTAGGAGGTAGTAGTCGAATAGTGGCACTTGGAAATATAGAAAATCATATATTTATTAGTTAGTGTTTCGCTGATGCTCATGCTAGCTGACTCCGATGACCGAACACTGTGTTGGGTAAATTGGCTGATCCAGCGGTGGCCATGATGGCGTTTCTGAAAGTTGTGCATCCAAACGCTTGTACTGTTTTTTCGACTCCCGCTTCCCACGAAGGTTTCGGATGCAGTTCGGGACAAAGGTGTCGATAAGAACCTGAAGATGGAAAAACATCATGTCTGAGAGTAATCCATAATCCTATTTTACAAACCTTATAACACTAATTTATTTTTTTATTTTTTTTTACCTCCAGCAAGTAGCAAATAAAGAAGTTAAGAGCAGCAAGTGCCACCAGCAACAGGTTGTAGTTCATGTCAGTGATGTTATACAGCTTCAGCACATTGTGAAAAAAGGTATTGGGGACCACAACCAACCAAATCATTACTGCAAACAGGATCAGCAGCACGAACAGAAAAACAACTACAAGGAACACAAGAAAAAGTTGAGAAGAGTTAAAATTGCGGCGCTCATACGCTATGAACCAAATACTGTTTAATGAATTAAAGTGATCTATAAGACAGTTTCAAAATGTATGAGTAGAGCAGTCTTTTACTATTTTAAGTTTCAGATTATGAGATATGATCACAATAAAATTAGCCAATAATGTGTTCGCTTTATATTAGATAAAATGTTGAAAATCGTCTTAAAAGGTACACAAAGTAGACAAAACTTTACCTCACCGTATGTTCATATGTGCTTTGTGAACACCTTATTTTACATTTATTCCCCATGTGCTGCTGGTATATTCTCTACTCTTCTGGGTAAATGCTCCAGTAGATTTCGGAGTGTGCTTGTGGTGATTTGTGCTCATATGGCCACAAGGGTCTTAGTAAAGTCAGGAACTGATGAAGGGTGGAGGCCTGGGGGTACAGTCTGCATTCCAATTCATCCCAAAGGTGTTGAGTTGAGGTGGAAGCTCTAAAGCAGGACACTTAAGGTCTTAGAATCTAACCCATGTAAACCAGTCTTATTGTGCGCATGTGCATGCTAGAACAGGTTTGGGTCAGTAGATCAAGTGAAGGGGAAATCTAATTATACCCACCCAAAGACATCATATATAAACATGTGGCTTTAACCTTGTGGTTACAGTTTGGGGAAGAATCGCATATGGAGTCAGGTGTCTCAATACTTATGTCCATATAGTGTGGAGGAAGAAAAAATGACTACGTCATGAATCAGTTTGATTGAAACTAATCCAGAAAATGGGCATGTATAAGCTGAGAGAAAAAAATTGAGTGCCTAAATGTTCCATCTATTATATAATATATTACCATTTTTGTAAAGGGGTTTCTTGTAAGGGTAGCCTTTCGTCACAACTATGCACATGATGATGTACTGGAACCCTGAGACAGCAAACACACTTGCGTCTTCCATATTTGGCAAATTTTCGGCTCCTGAGAAAGTGGAATTGAGAGGAATGTACCTACAGAAGGGCAGCGAAAAGAATATCATAAGTCTATGAACAAAATACGATAAGCATTTATAAGGCCATTTCTCAGACTCACCATGCCTGTGATTTGGTGATGAGCAGAGCAGAAACTTGGCCCAGGATGAGCAGTATTGTGTGGAGGAGTAAAGCAGAAAGAACTGGCAGAGTCAGAAGGCTGGCGGGGGGCCGCTGGGGGTGAAGCTTATCGCTGGGGCCACCACGACCCATTACTATAGCAAGCAAGGTGACCAAGGCCAAGTCGAAGAAAAGGAACTGTAGATCACCCAAGTTTGTTTTCACCTATGCCAGAAAAGTAACAGTTAAAACATAATCAGAAATGATGTCCCTTTTCTCCCACATCAATTTCCAGCACGCTTTTGATGAGAAAAACAGGCCACTTCAGACACAGTTTTTCCCTTTTGTTATCAGACATCTCGACTTATAACTGCGCTTCAGACATTCCAGCTTGTCCCACTTTTGCTGTTCTAAAAACAGTCTTCTGGTGAGGCTTTCCCGTAAACTTTGGAGTGTGGATATGGTGATCTTTTAGCCACAAATGTGCTTTAGGCATTTTCGTTGAGGTCAAGGCTCTGTGCAGGTGACCTTATTAAACTACGTCTTCATAGGCCTCACTTTCTCCACAGGGGAACTGTCATGCTAAAACATGTTTGGACTAAACCCCTGAATTTCAGTGAAGGTAAAAACATTCTATTCATGCTTTTGAAAAAAAAATACATAGCTGTGTCGTTCAGGTGTCCACAAACCTTTGGCCACATAGTGTATATTTAATATCAAAATTATCTTTTCTTAACCATGTGTTCTGTTGAATTTTTTCACTACCATTTAAACATATTTGTGCAGAGATGTCAAAACAAAAAGCTCTTTGTCCTTATGAAGACCAAAGTGTAGAGTATTCTTTATTTTATATATAATTTAATTACATTCTTTTAAAATCCATTGTCGCATTGTAATCCCTCCATCTCTTATTTACACTCTGACCTTTCATTGAAATGTGACGTCTTAATAGCTGAAGTGATTGTGTGTTAGAATATACACAGATTATCTTCTTCTTCCGGCTGCTCCCATTAGGGGGCGTCACAGCGTATCATCCGTCTCCACACTACTCTGTCCTCTACACCTGCCTCCTTTAAATCAAACAATATACACAAATTATATTAAATGTAATAGAATAAAGATTAAAAAATACTCACAGTGTAAAGGATGAGTACAGAGGAAAACTGGATCAGACTGTATAATGCCATATATTTGAAAAGACTGAAGGATGTGACCAGTGAGCATCTTCCCTCCCTTTGTAAACACAGACAAGTTAGTCATTAAAAGTCATTATTTCTGAACTGTAAAAAAACAAATTCAAATGTATGAATGAAATACTTGGTCACTGTATTGAATAAGAAATGTAATGTGCAAAGGAAACATGATTCAGTGACTAGAAAACGTGATCCTTTATAACCTGATCAGCAAAGGCACACAGCTGATGTTGTCAGATTTGGAGGTAAAGGGAGAGGCAACAGAAGCCTCAGCCTCAGACAGAGAGACTCCAACATCAGCAGCCCTCAGAGCTCCACAATCATTAGCTCCATCTCCACACATGCCCACTCTGTAACTGAAGAAAGAAAGAACAGAAGAGGGGATTACTCTTAGCAAAAAACACTGTGGTTTGCTTACTACAACGAATCACTTGTTAAAGTTCTGACTAAATTTAAAAGAAGAATTGCTTCTACTGTTAAGTCAATTAAAAGAATAAAATAAAACCGTGTGGTTCCTTTAGATACCTAAATTGTTTTTTATTGAATCAGCTTTCATTTTCCTACTTGGGGAATCACTAAATCTCACAAATGTATATTACACATATATAAAAAGTACTCTCACATGGTGGAGACTCTATCTTTAAAGAATTCAAAAGCCCTATGATATAAGATTTTTTTTAAATAAAATTAAGTTTTAAATTAATCCAACAGACAGGAGCTTGTCCCAAATGTACATTATTTTGCATCTATTTATTGTTATGCATTGTGAAACTACCAAGTACTGTGCTATATTATTGTCAGATTGTAAATGTATGTAAACAGAAACTTGTTTTACACCCAGTAGGTAAAGAAATTCACTTTCCTCAAACCTACACAATTAACATGGCATAGAATAGCAAATGAATTGTTGAGTCACAGAGGAAGCCCTAATGAGTTTTTTGCTTCACAGGCATACACAGTATTAATCAGTTTTAAATTGTGAACAGAAATAACATTGTTTACATTTCGATCCATCTTATTACTTGAATGCTGTTTTTTGCACCCCTTGACTGCTGCTACTGCTGTTGTTTGCACTGCATTGTGTTTGTTTACAAATACTCTCAGTGAGTTTTTATAGTCCTCTTTTGCACAGTACTGTATATTCAGAGTATACAGTAGGCTTACTGGTCGGCTCTATCTTGGGTTATGTTTTGTCTTGTGTTGTCTGTCTGTCCATCTGTCTGTACTGGTTTTCGTCCGCACTGTTTGCATTAGGTTGCACTCGATGCACTTTGTGTAGCTTTATGTTGTGTGTTGTAGCTCTATGTTGTTTAGTGTAGCACCAGGGATCTGGAGCAACGTTGTCTCGTTTTTACTGTGTACCACTGTGTATAGTAGATGTGACAATAAAAGCCTCTTGACTTGACTTGAACCATTAAACAATTCCACAAGAATTCAGGTTCATATTGACATTATATTATGGATCTACTTTTTTAGGTTTGGATTAAACCCATACAAGTGTCCAGTCACAGCAACTAATACAAATCTGATTGATACAACTGACCTAAAGACTTAAAACAACTAGAACAGAAAAGGGTTTGTATGATTTTACACTTGTCTTATGTGTAAGCACTAAGTTCATCTAGCGTCTCTTCTCTTACTTCAGTTTCTGCAGAGCTTTAACCAGCTCAGTCTTCTGGTCCGGAGACATCCGTGCATACACTGTTCCTTTCATTAGAACCTGAAGCAATGCACACACCACAGTCTGTTCTTGTCCAATTTAAAAAGCAATCAGTATGAAATAAATGCACATGCAGTTTAAAAAAAAAATGTACCTTAGGGAGTTGATCTGGAAAATAATCGCACAGAGTTGAGAATGACTTTCCATTTATAGCCAAATGATACTTAATACTGTTCTGGTAAAGGCCCTATGGAACATAGAGGAAGCGTTTAGAATATATAAAAGTTATATCAAGTTCTATAAATTAGGCAATACATGCTACTTTAAGTAGTAAATGAAGTCCTTTATAAGAACCTGCTCCAGAATATCCATGGTTTCTTGAGTGTTGATGACAGCAGCCCCACCATCACCTTGATGAAATCGTAATAATGCCATGGAGTTGGCAGTAGGGGGCGACGCATGAACAAAAATAATTTGTTCATGTGCAGACATCATTCCACATGCTCGTGCTACATTCATGGCTGTGAGAATGTTATCTCCTGTTAGAAAGAGAAGTGAAATTTGAAAGACAAAGAAAAAAAAGCATGTAAATAGTAACACAACCCAGCATGGTTTTTTGTGTGAAACTGCTTTTAGAGAGTAATCACATGCTTGGGATACAAGAATCTGTATGTAATGAAAGACTGGTACTGAAAGGCATGTAAGTATGCTATGATGAAAGTTTTTGTGTGGGAGATTTGGCACAGGCAGGATTTGCTGAAAGCCTTTTTTTCTCCCATATTCATTGATTTGAATATTGCAGCTTGTATCAACAGATAGGATGTCATGGAAAATTTGTGTCAGTGCGCTACAGGCTACATTTGTTCAAAGAATATCAAATCTATTTGGTGGTGCTTATTAAGATGTGTTGACTTTTTCTTGACATTCATTTATTTTGTCTTCTTATTATGCATAATAATAAAATCATTAAAACATTATTAGGAAACAATAACTTATTATTAAACAAATTGGAACATAAGTAAGGAATGTAATAAAAAAAGTTTTAAAGTTCACACACAAACTTTTTGCTCACATCAATAGTAATATGTAGCGTAGTAAACAATTTTTATACCAGTGACCATGACGGGGCGGATTAGTGCATGTCTCAAAATGTTGATGACTCCTGCACTTTCAGGTTTCACTTGATTCTTCATCACTAACAGCCCCAGGAACTGCAAATCTGCCTCCACATCTACCCTACCAACAAATACAGTGAACATTAGGTACAGATCCAAGAAAATAAATCAATAAATAACATTTTTTATATATCATGTCTGGCAAAGTTTGTCACACTTTAATGTTTCAGATATTAGTAAAAGATAACACAAGTGAACACAACATGCAGTTTTTAAATGAATGTTTTTATTATTGAGAGAAAACTAAATCCAAAACGACACCCCCTGGTTAATGAAACATGAGTTTGACAAACATGCAAAAAAAAAAAAAAGAAAGAAATCAGGAAGAGGGCCAACATTTTTTTCCACATCACTTTACACTATATATAGCTATTGCGGTTACGCGCTTAACTTCACAAGACCCATCCATGACCCATCTTCAGTGTTCTTGGCAGGAGGTTCTCATCCAAGATTCTACAGTGCATGGCCCTGTTCATGTGGTAAAGTCTTCCAGTACCTTTAGCAGAGAAACAGCCCCAAAGCAGAATGTTTCCTCCTCAAAGTTTGACAGTGGGAAGGATGTTCTTGGGGTCTTATTCAGCATTTTTCTGCATTCAAACACTGCGAGTCGAGTTGATGCAGAAGAACTCAATTTTGGTCCCATCTGACCACATTAGATTCTCCCAAGCCTTCTCTGAACTATTCAGGTATTTGTTGGGAAACTTCTCACGGGTCTGATCATGTGCATTCTGGAGCAGTGGTGAATGTGGTCCCAACTTTCTTGAGATAATTAACAAGCTCCTCACATGTAATTCTGGGCTGATCCCTCACCTTTCTCAGAATCCCCATGAGGTGAGACTTTCCATGGATTTCCAGTGCGAGGGGAATTGACTTATCTTGTATTTCTTCCATTTTCGAATGATTGAGCCAACAGTGGTCTCTTTCTCACCAAGCTTCTTGTAGATCCTGCTGTCTTGTAGCTCATTTCAGCCTTGTGCAGGTCGACAATCGTAGAGTTTCTTTATAAGAAAGTACTCCTGATACCAACTCATTACCTCTTCACTGACATGGAAAGGACAAAAGAGCTGTCAAAGGACAACAGGGATGGTATTAGGAGTACTTTCTTAAAGAGACAGGACTAATTTGGGTCTGTGGGAGTCTGAATTCTTGCTGGTTGGTAGGGGATCAAATACTTATTTCACTCGATCAAATACAAATTAATTTGTACATAATATTAATTTATTATTTTATATATTTTTTTACATTCACACTCACACTCACACACACACACACACACACACACACACATACACAAAGTGGGGAGATAATAATGAATATACTGAATAATCTGAATATATTGAATGGTTCTCAATATATTGAATTAAAACTGAATATATTGTATAAAATGTAAGAATATTTAATACATTTAATGCAACACCCGGTAAATAATAGTTGATACACCATAAAACTGACCTTTCAATACTGCTTAGGTCTGTCTGGGCATCAAGCACTTTATAGGCAAGCGCTAGGACCCTGAAGCCTTCACTCGTAAACTCCCGGAGTGTGTTGGTAAAATGAGAAGGTACTGCCAGGCACAAAGTAAAGGGCAAATAAATCAGATTACCACTGTAAAGACAAACTGTACAAAAACAATAGAAATATTTAGAATCACAGTTCTCACCACTTTCATTCACACAGTGGCTGGCCACAATCTCAGGTGCACCTTTGAGGAAGCAAACAACTGAACCTCCACCTGAGCCTACTGTCACCACACTCATCCTCTGTAGAGACGAGGAAAAGGGGAAACGGCGCACTATTGCCACCGACTGACTGATGGACTGGAAACACAAGCAAAAAGGAACTAATTATTATTGGACATGTTACAATTAAAATAAAAACACAGTTACTTATTTTGATTTAGTTTCATTTCCTAAATGTGTACTTACTATTCCCACAGGCTGAAACTCTGAAGCAGGTGGTCTCATCACTGCAAGGACTCGACGACTTCCAAACTCATCACTTGTGCCTGTTTCATTACTTGGTTCCTCCAGTCTCTACCATTTATACAAAACAGATCTTCACAAACATATTCTCATAAAGTCAATTCTGCATAAAATTATAAGAAATGATCAATAACTTGTACTGTGATGTAATCCATATTCTTCAAAGTCAATCCAGAGGTAATCACAACAATGATATCTAGAGTTTATCTTTTGTATAATCTTATACAAATCAACATATTACTTGTTACTGAGCTCATGAGTGGTGAAACAGTAAAGCATTTACTTTAGAGTTTAATGTGAGAAATGCCATACTCTTTTTCCTTTATCAATCAAAATAACACTAACAGTAGATTTGGGTTTGGGGAAAAATAACCTCATACTATTAAAATAAATTTTATTTCTGTTTAATTCAAATTGTGTTACTTTAAATTAAAAAAGACATTTGACTCTTCCACTGGAGAAAACAATGCTGAGACAGTAGTTTATCTTCCATTTTTCATTACGCCAAGCTAAATGTTAAAAGGTCAGTACTTATAAACCAAAAGGAAAATACAATGTCATGGTTGGTCCAAGAATTCTTTTCATGACCAATCATTATTTAATTAAGAAAGACTACATTTAATTTGTCTCTGGGATTAAAATTGTAGCTTCAGGCTCCTGATGGGTGCAACAGAATAGCGTTCATCCTGTCATGAAGAATCATTCATATCAAGGAGCCCAAGAGAGATAAATTTATTGTGCCCCCCACCCCCATTTTTGTCAAATCACCAATTCTGGGTGCCTGTCAGTTCATGTATGCAGGAGACAATAGTGACTATTTAAAATGGGGGTAGTTGAGCAGCAGTCTGAAAAGATGTGGCTGCTTATTTGCAATGTCTTGCAGGAAACACCTGCTTGCCCACACCCTGCGCCCAGATGGTTTTCGGTTGATGTCATGTTATAGGGAAGAGAACTTAAGTCAAAGTGACAATTTACTTAAATGTATTCCTGATTACCAAATTGGGGTGGGGAAAGAAAAAAAAAAAAAAAAGAAAAAAAAAGCACATTCAGCTTTGTCAAGTCCCATGTGAAACTCCAACATTTGTATAAAACAACGTTTCTAAGAACAACTATTAGTCAAGTAAGACATATGCAGCAAACATTCCAGTCAAATATTGCCTAATAAATATTTGCACAAACCTAATAGCAAACTGGCAGGTGGTATTCATAAAAAGTGTTCTCACCCAGCCTGTTGACTCAATCATTTTGAGTTCCAGTGGGTCTCCAATGAGCTGGTCTCCAAGTAAAGCTACAGAGTGACAGGAGGCCAACGACCATAGCATTGGTCCTGGGCTGAGAAGACGGGGATCAGGAACCAGCTCATGAAACCCTGCACCATTCCGTTTAGCCTCCTTCACCCCCCACACATCAAGACCCTCCTCAGTCAGAGTACCTGTCTGAGAGGAAAAAATAGAACCTTAATTAAAGCAAATGTATAACAATATTATCAATAGCATATGATGTACATTTTTGCACACACATTTTATTCAGAACAAAAGTAATTTGTCTTTCCTCCAAAGGGAAATGTAAAACTAAACAACCCAATTGTGGTTTTCCCATTTAAACTGCCACCTGTTTCTAGATTGACAGCTACAGTTGAATGTAAACGTTCAGGCACCCTATGTCAATTAACTATTGATAAGGAAATGATTAATACATTGACCTAATGTTTAATATACTTAGACATTTGTTTAGCTGTTGGCATTAGTTACAAAAGTGGGTTAAACAGTTACTCTAACACGAAGCCTACAAGCATGTAGTTTTGCGATGATTTAAAATGAAAGAATTTAGTACGGATCCATCAGAAGTCCAACTGGCTTCACTTTTCTCTACCTTGTCAAAGCAGAAGAGAGAAATCTTTCCACAGACATTGATGCGAGGCGGACTTATGCAGAAAACACCATTTTTCTTGAGGCGCCGCTGGGCGTAGATCGTGCCTGTTGTTAAAGCAGCAGGTAGAGCTGGAGGCACCACAATAGTTACAATGTCCAAAGAACGAATCACGAGCTGTGCCCATGTCGTCTAAAGACAAAAAGTTGGAGGATGTTTATAATGATATACTGTACTATCAATACACAACCACTACAACATTATATACACATGTTTTTCTTTTTTTAAACACCCTTCTTATTCTTACTTACATTGCTCCTCCAAAGCATCACTACACTGTAAACTGTGCCAATCAGGGCTGCAGAAGAAGAAGAATTTATCATGTGATTCTTCCATAACATAATTATATATATTGAATTGCATATAGCACAGAATATGTAACAGTATAAACAATTTATTAATATGACTTTACCCAGGACTCCTAGGATGAGAAGAAACTTCATGGCATCTGCATAAAAACTGAAGTTAACCGGCTGTGGGTAAAGAATGGAGCTAATGAGATCACCTTTAGCAGTAAAAAAGCCTGAAAGCAAAAACAAACAACAGGTCTGGGTTTGTGGTGGAAACCTGGCCATTAAAATGATTTCCTAAAAAGTCATATACAGTGGAACCCGGTTATGTCGCCGGCCTAGGGGACGCCAAAAAGCGTCAAAATAACCAATGTTTGAGATAAACGAAAAACAATATGGCGGCAATATATTAACGTGCTTAAAATTTCTTTATGTACATGATGTGCGTTAATAAATGAGTGTGCATGCATGTGTTTTTGGAGGTTTTTTACACAACAGCGTTCCGCGATTTGTTTGATTGGTCACGCGGATCGAGAAAACCTGTAATGCGGATAACGAGGCGGAAGCCGAAGTAAACGCAAACAAAGTTTAGTGAGAATACTCAGGAGATAATCCACCAATACTTGTAGCGAAGCAGTAATATCCAGTGGTGCGCTCCGGGAGCGCGGTCCACAAAGTTCTGTGAAAGCAGGGACAGTTCGTGTAGAGAAAAACACGGATCCGCGATATGGATAGCGCAGCGCTGGGTAGCAACAGATAAACGTGGTGCAGACAGCGTGAACATGGAACACAAAAGGATCGGGGTAATCCAGGGTGCAGTTGAGAGAAAGCGGATTCAGAGAAGAAGGGTACGTAGCGGGATATGTATACGCAATCACACAGACCGCTATGAACCAACACATATGATCATGCACAAACAATAACGGACCGCTAGTGTGGAGGTGAGGGGCTTAAATAGGAGATGGGATGAGTGAGTGAATGAGAGTCAGGTGTGTGTTATCAGCATGACTGCGAGAAGCTCGCCCGCACAGGAGAAGAAGCAGGGTGCTTCGGGGAATGCCGCCACCGAAGGGGGCGTGGCTAGGGGATTCCTGACATAACCGACGTTAAGTGGCAAATTTGCCCCCCCTTGTGCTCGAGATATTAGGCTTCGGCGACATAAAAAATTGACATAACCGATTAAAAATGCTAAGACAAAGCGAGAATTTGTCAGTTCCACTTCAAAAACATCGACTTAATAGAGTTGGCGAGTTAACCGAGGTCGAGATAAGTGGGTTCGACTGTATACCTAATTGCAGTAACGTCCTGTTCAGAATTACCTGTGCGTGTAACAACAGCTATGGCCCCTTTCCCACTGGGACAACCGCCTTTAGCTTGAATGATGTGTGTACCACAGAACAGTGTGTGTCTGCGTTGAGCCTCAGAGTTGTATTTCAATTCAGAGTCTGGCAATGGGGTCTTCATCACAGGTACGCTCTCGCCTGACCGTCAAGAGAGAAATTGAAAGAGAGGTGTTAAATGAAAAAAATACTTTACCGGCAAAGCAGGTGTGCAAACAATTCCCAGAAATGTTCCCAGGTTTTTCGACATGTTACTTCCCCAGGATGTTTGGAAATTGTATGGGGGCTCCCTTACTCTCTTCCTCACACTCTTTCACTGTTCCAGATCCTTTCCTAATTCTCCCTCTAATTCTCCCTCGTGATGGTGACCTCAAAACTGCAATCTAATATCACTCGTCTTCCAAATGTTGTTCCCAATTGGCTGATCGAGTATCAAAGTCTAGAACTGTTTGTCCGTTCTTGAAACCTTTCAATGATGTTAGTAAACTCTCTATATAAGCATTATTTTTTTATTTAATCCACCTTTAGAAAACTCATATAAACTAGGACATAAAAATGGGGTAGTTAGTTAGTTAGATATTTATGTAGGTATTCATTTATTCACTTTTTCGAGCTCCTTTTCTCCTGGATTTATTAGTCTTAATGAGAAGCTGTGGTACTTTTCCCCCACTCTGGATCCTCCCAGCTGCATTAAACATATGCGTCTGTAAACCACAAACTTTATTGATGTTCTGTCAATGTTTAAGATTGTGTGCTTGCATGGTGCGTTAAATGGTTGAGAATTTAACTTGCTTATGGTTAGACAAATAGACAAAAGCAAATATATACCTGGTTCTTCTTTGAGAACTCTGTTATTTACTTACAAGTCCTCTTATATTAAACAAAACAAATATGACTAAAGTTTAGTTATAGCAATCTTTGGTGGTTAGTAACTACACTACAAACTCTATGCCATGCAAGCGTGGTAGCAAAATATTTTAGCAGATTTAAAGACATCTGCATTGTTGACATGTATGTACCCAAAAGCACCATTGCAATTTTGCATTCTTTTCTAATTTAATAAAAATTTTCTTGATATTTCTTGAGATTTTTCCTGATGCAAATTCTTCATATTCTAGCAGAGTACTTGCACATACTCACCAGTCAGCATGCTCTCATTGACCATGCACTCCCCTGCCAGCAGGGCAGCATCACACGGTAGGTGCAAACCTTCAGCAGGAATCACCACACAGTCTCCTGGAACAAGCTCCATTGAACTCACACACTCTTCCTCTGGATCGCATGGAACACACACAGAAATGTCATACAGTAGCAACTCAAAAACTCAGTAATGTATGTTTTATCCACATAATCTTAAATTTTACTAATGATATAATTACAAATCAAACAAACACTCTGAACTGGTAAATGTTTGTGAAGCAAGATGTTCAGCATCACCTCCAGCAGCACCTCTGCGTACGGTGACGTTCACTATGAGCTGGGCCATGGTGCGCAGAGTGCTGCTTTGCTGCAAAGTCACACAAAAGTAAGATAAATTGTTATGTAATGACAAACATGGATGGAGAGCTAATGCATCTTAAATAAGGCGTGTGCATGTGTGTATAAGAGGTGCATATATGGCATTGTGTACTTGCCTTCCGGATCTCATACAAGGATACGACGATGGATATGAAAGATATTAAGAAGATGCAAACAGCATAAAAGTAGTATTTATCCGACATCCACAGGGCGATGCTAAACACTTGAAATATGTAGAAGGGGTTAAGGACCTGCATTGCGATAAAAATTAAACTGGATTAAAATGAGGAGCAGTATCAAGGTGGAATGTACAAAAAATTAATAAAAGCAATAATTTTGCCTCAGGATGACACCAGGTAGTACAATACAGCACAGTGTGGTTACAATCCGAATCCACACTCGAGTAACTTTATCCGATTCACTTTGAATTAATGACACTCATAAAACAAGGTGTACCCTATGCAAGGTGAAAGCTTTTTGATATTTAAAGCCAGTCTCTTGTAACAAACATCTTTGCATCTCTGAGACGGCTTATTACCATCATATAAGAGACATTAGAAATGTTAAACCCACTTACACTTTACATTTTTTTATGTCAACATCAAGGCTATATTCATGGCAAAATTAACCAAACAGGCAAATAATTATTTTATACAGTATACATTTAATCAGTAAAACTCGTAATGATATTAAAACAAGAACTATGCTAACAATGGCACTGACAATCTAATGCACGTTTTACAAACATCTATCCTGATCTATTGTAATGTGATACTTGTTTTGCTCTTCAAGGAAGCTTCAGTCTGCTCAGAATGCAGCAGTAGATCTATCCGAAGACATTATAAGGCACAGTTGACAAGTGCTGTAGCATTTAAACAATACCCCTAAGATTACATACAAATATGATAAAGCCAAGGCATAAAAAGTACCTCTTCAACAAGCAATTGAAAATAAGATTTCACCGGCACATCAATGATATTGTCCCCGAAAATCTGTTTCCTGAAAAGAAACTGGAGTGAGTTAAAAATGGAAAGAGGATGCGGTTGTGTGACATTTAAATAAGCATCAGAGCATCTGAGACCTTGAAATCTGGTCCATTTGACTTAGGCCTTGCTGACAATTGTGCAGATCAGTACAAGTCCAACCCTCTGTAAGAATGCTGCAAAAAAAAAACGATGATAATCATAAATATATTCATTTCTGTATTAAATGAAAAATACAAATATACAAAGCAAATAACTCATTACATGATAATTATATCTGTTACCTAACTTTGCAGAAAGCACCTTTTTTGGGCAACCACACATATCGCATACCCTCAAACACATAGTATCGCAGCAGGATTTTCTAGGAGATAAAAGTAATTATTCACAAGATAAAAAAAAAACATAATAAGAATCAAGTGGAACCATTTTTATGTCAATTTACCTCGTCTTTGTGCAGCTGGATGTTGTCTCTGCACTCATTCTCATCCAGCTCTGCTCCTACAAGCCCTAAACTGCAAAAATAGAAATAAATAAAATAAGTTTATTAAGCCCCTTTATGATTATCTGAGATTATCTGTTTCAGTATAGCTAGCTGCAGGAAGCTTAAACCATAGCTTAAACCATAAACCGTAGCTGCTCAGATGTATGAATGTGATAAATGTAATTCACACTGGATAAGTGTGTCTGCCAAATGTCATAAATGTAAAGTAAATGTAAATAACATTTACCAAGCTTCAAATGACAAAATAATTACCTTTATATATTGTCTATTTTATTTAAATGCTCAACATAAAAACAGCTGCTCTTTCAATATTTAAGTAACACCTACATATACAGGATCAACCAATTATAAGACTGTGAGAACAATTTATCCAGTTCTTGTAGAATGTTTGATTCAGATTTGTGTGTTGAACTTGCTTTCGAGCTGATTTTAACATCTGGGTTTGCAAAATGTAAGCTGCTTCAAATTCAAACAACACAGAAGATATGAAAGTTTAAAAGAATTAATGTGGCTGATCCAATAGTAGTGGGTTATTTAAAGTCCAAATAAGAAAAAGAATAAAAAAACCACACACAATGAGCCAACAACCAACCGTTTCCTCAGAGTTAAACGTTCTTAGGGTTACCCAGTGATAATGGATGACAAAGCAATTTAAACAGTTTCAACCTCATTTACACAGAGAGCGAAACAGGAAATTCTCAAATGTGTTGCAGTTGTAATATCATACTGTGAAATTTATTTTTAAGAAAATGAACCCTCTCTGTATGTGTGTGCTTGTTCATCAGTATACTTTTCCTTTCAGATGTCATTGGAGGCCAGTTTATGATCTTGATAAAATGACTGTTTTGGAAAACTAGATTATTTAAATACTGCTTCATTAAAAATGTATAGACTGGACTGGTTCCACCACGCAGACCAGACAGGACAACTTTTGAACATACAAGGACATTTTATATTTGAAACCCTGTGATCATTTGTACTGTCATGCAAAAAAAAGTTCTATACAGAGTCTGGAAAAAGCTTTCATACAGCATTTCCTGTTTACGATAAGAGGCAAACATGCTCAAAGGGTTTTTGAAGTGTGGGCTGCTGTACTTGATTCAATTCATGGTTTGAAATTTCAGTCTCAATTTTATCCTATGAAATCAAAATATACATTAAAATGATTATTATTATATAACAAAAAAACAACATACAATTCTGTGGAATAAATGGGAAGGTTTCTTTTAACAAAAGATTTTTTTTTATTTAAAAAATTTCAAACAAGTATGAATGCTAATAGATGTATGCTAATTGTGTGTTTCAGATAAAAATGACAATCCTTATTTGATATTTAATAATTTAGTTTATTACGTTTGGCAATAGTTCTGGTGATTACTTTGTTTATCAAATTAGTTGTAGAAGTTCTCAGTCATCTCAATCAATCTTAATTAGATGAACATGTAAAACATTGCTGCTGGAAACAAAATGTAAGATGTTTTTACATAATTAATAATTGAATGGAAATAATGATAAAAAAAGTTTGCAAAGATAATTTTTTGATAAAAACTGCCTAAAACTTACCTTCCTTCTTCAATCTCTTCCGTTTGTACCTCTATGACAAAATGCTGCCCGTGACCATCCTATACGATAGAAAACAAACATTGCAATTAAACACAAGAGTTCAGGTACAGTCCTATAGATATAGTAATTCATGTAATGAATCTGAAGTGTAAAAACTTTGACATTTTTACATAGAGAAATATGACATTAATGATTTATTCATTTTTAAATCCTACCCTCAGTAGTAAAGTATCTGCTATTGGAATGGGGCAGGAGGAGCAACGCGCCAGTACGCCGAGTCGAGGCCGCCACCTGAACAATAACAGCAGAATTCCCAAGGAACATAGTGCTCCAAAGTAGCAGAGCCACACCTTCCACTGCACTCGTCTATAACCCTGCACATCCTGATATAGAGTCAACAAAAACAAAGATCAAGAAATGAACACCATGCGTCTGTTTCTCGGGTGAAAAACAATGACATACTGGATAAACCTAGCGATAAACCTTCGGGATAAATTTACATTTACAAATAAAATTAAATTGAATTGAACCTACAGGCACAAGTAAAGGTTGATTGTAAGAAATACAGTGCCATGCAAAAGTATGTACCCCCCTAAGAACCATCAGATTTGTCTGTATTATTAATTTTCAAAAGTCAAAATTGATATTGTGGCTTCTTCTTTTTTGTTTTTGTATATTGTGGTGCTTTTACATTTTGATTGTGATACACTAATGCTTAGTCAGATGTCCTGAGATAAAAAACAAAAACAAATATAATTTAACACCTAATTCCTAAGTTAGTAAACTAGGTGTGATCTTTTATTGAGAATGCACTTTAGATTAGGTTTAAACACCATATCATCAGCTCAAAATCTCAGAAAAGCATCTAGTGAATTACAATCTCAATATATCATTGCATCACTCAGTCCTAAGGAATTTGGTAGCATGATATGGGCCCCAAGTTGGAAACATTCTTAAAACACTATCTGTTTTATATTGAATTCTTCTAATCTGGAGTGGAGCCCGATATCTTTTGGCAAGTACGTAGAGAGTTCTTTCCTGTCCTACACTGTCCACTTCTGTATCTTACTCTATTTTAAATTAAACTGTGAAACATAGGTTCAGATAATAATGTAGTAGCAGTATTAATGATGGTAATAAATGTAATAATGGCAATAATCATAATAATAGAGATTCAGAAAAGAGGTATTTTTATGTTCAGTACCATGTGACAGACAGAGTGGACGTCTGCAGTTCCAGAATCCAGAAATTTGGACGCTGGATCTGTGTGGGACGGTCCACTCAGCCCCTGATAGCAGCTTCCTGCAGAGAGAGATTTAACACTTTTCTGGACTTATACCAGCAGAGAAGGAAGCAAGACCAATTCAGCACTAAAGGAATGTCACATACACACCCCTTTTATACACAAAGCTGAGCAAGCATGCTTCCACTTCCCTAGTAAGCGAATTCACTTCACCATGCTCCCTCTCTCAGAGAGAGAGAGAGAGAGAGAGAGAGAGAGAGAGAGAGAGAGATAGATAGATAGATAGATAGATAGATAGATAGATAGATAGATAGATATGCT
The DNA here is from genome assembly GCA_024362625.1 of Silurus asotus. Classification (NCBI taxonomy): domain Eukaryota; kingdom Metazoa; phylum Chordata; class Actinopteri; order Siluriformes; family Siluridae; genus Silurus; species Silurus asotus. The sequence continues at coordinate 13,143,362 of MU564352.1, forward strand.
TCCAGCTTTGGAAGTAGTGAATTATTTATTATTAGTGCATTTTCTATTGTCAATTAATTCATTGTAAAAAAAAAAAATATAAAAGATATGTAAAATATTTCTGTAAAGATGGGAAATTCGTGGAAAAGTCGGAAATCTGTTACGTATTTATTCTACAAAAGCAAAACATTTTACACTACTTTTAAACTAGAAGTTGAAATATCAGCTATAATTATTACAGTATTATTTTGATTACAATTTCTCCACTGTGAGCTAGTTTGAGGTATATTATTGTGTATATTTTTAATCTTAAATACAGCTACACAAACTAATATTAAACATGTTTTTACATTTTGCTATTGTAATTGTTTTTGGGATGGGATATACAACATTTTTTTAAGGAAATAATTTGGTTTCGTTATGATGCTGCATTTTGCTGCCATGATTTGGTTTCCTTTTCGGCCATTAAAGAGCAAATTCAATTCTCAATACAAATTATGTGATCTGTTGTATGCAAAACCTGGAAAATCCCTACTTCCACCACTGTGCAATGAATGGAAATTCTGAGTTGAATGACCCAGTCACGATTAGTCACAGTCACACACCGGATATCAAAACAATATGGTGTGTCTGCTGAGGGACACTGGAAAATTATGAGAAATTCCAGAGCAACTTTAGGACCAAAACTGAGGACCCTGGAATTGTGAAGTGGCAATACTTTTGTTATACTTTTCAAAAAACAACAAACAATTAGTTTTTTTGTTAAAATAAGAGTTTGTAGAAGTACTAATCTAGACTGTCTGGGCCTCATCCAAATCTATAGCAATCCATGCTATTAAATGTGGGATAAAAGCGGCACCTCAGTGGTACTACAAGGGAATACATTCGATCCAACCATAGAGCTGCAATCAATGAGATTTTAAAGGTCATTCAGCTTGGAACACCCAGTCACAAAAATAAACTGGGAGGAAAATTGATATCACTGAGCATCAACTTCTAACTGAAGTTGCTTCTCTCTTTTTTAAAATCATTTTTTAACAACTCTGTAAGGTTAGATTTGTAACATAACGCCATTGATATCAGTCCATTCTACTGGTGGCAAGATGAGAAGGTTGTTGTGACAGCATATTTCCATTCTTCTTCACTTATCTCACAGAAAACTGATGTATATCACCTATATTTAAGGGTGATTCAAATAAAATGGTTCAAGATACATTTTTAAAAAATGAGATACGATTCTAGAGGAATCCAGAAACGTAAATATTGGAACACTTGCACTTCGAGAAATAAAGATTATGTAAAACACTACTATGCATCTGGCACCTATTTGCAATAAACAAAGAAAACTTCAAACAAGTAAAGTTTACATTTGACTCATCCTGATACTCATCCCAAACAAAACAAAGAGTGTTTATATCTGAATATTCTAATTGGAACGCTACAAATAAAGTGTAATGCAGTAAACTTTCTGACACATTTCTATTTTGATGGGAGTTATCTGTTGTAGGATGGCACCGGCCTAAACCACAAAGAGGGCGTGAAGGCTCACTGAATATTTTTGTACTCGTTAAAAACCAATGTTAACCCAAAGTTATACGAAATAGGAAACTGTAGCTTGACATGTTAACTACAATTAGTTTCACTTGTTTGGGAACATTACAGAAACCATGTGTAATACAACCAGATACAACCCCCCGTGTACAACCCCCGGGCTAGCTATAGCAAGCTTGGGTGATCAGAATTTATTTAACCAGATTTCAGAAACAATACACACAGGTAACTTTGGCTTCATGGGTCATGTGGTGTGGTAAATTATTTATACAGCAGGTTAATTAGTTCAATTCCAATTTCAAAACTAATTAACAAGATAATTACAATTTCAACGAAATTCTCTTCCAACAATAAATAAATGTATAATGATAAAATCAAGCCTTGAACCTTGTGGCCAAGATTGACACATAGAATCTAATTACAAGGTTGCAGAATTACACGCACCAGAAAAACACAAGACTGTGGCCAACTGTGTGAAAAAATAAATAAATAAATAAATAAATAAATAAATAAATAAAACGTTGCATAATTTGCAGCATTTGGCATCAGTGCACCTCTCAAACTATTCATTATAAATAATAAATATTTCAAATGACCAATGTTGCTAGTCAAGTTAAGCCACTTCGGGCTTTGTGTGAAGATCTCATGTGCAAGGCCTCACTGAGAAGCACACAATTCACAAACACACTGGTCAAAAGATCTCTCTCACACACACACACACACACACACACACACACATACATACACACGCACACACACACACAAACCTGTTGTTCCAGTAGTGTTGTGTTCAACTTGTGTGTACTTCTGTGTGCTTAAGTCTGATCCGGCGTGGTTAGAAATTATTAATTCAATGTACAAGAAATAATAATCACTAGTATCAACTCACACACAGACTCAAGATCTCAAGTCTTTCAGCTTCACCCTCAACATGACACGCAGGTATACTTAGAATAATGATCAAGTGTTAGTAAATATTATTAAAAATTTATTTTTTTTAAACTTACTTTTTTAAGAACAACCACAAACAAGTTAATATACATATTACATATATTTAACATCCAATAATGTATGCCCTGGTAATAACTGTGGTAAAGGCATTGTAGAAACACACGGTATGAGGTGAAGAAACATCTTAATTCAGACACCAGTTTGTCTCAGGACATCGTGCATGCACAAATTTACACATTTGTCCAAATCCTATGTTCAATTTTCTCCCACTTTTCAAATGTACCTTCATCCAAATTGTGTGATTTTGTGCATGCAGGATGCCCTGAGACAAACTGGGGTCTAAATCAAGGTATTCAGGGATTCAAGAAAACTACCTAAAGGGTCACCCAAGATGGTAAGTCTAATGTCATTTTTAAGAAACACTCCAAATCTCTAGGATGTTAATTCCGAGGGTTTGCCCACAACCTTTCCTATTTTCGAAAGGCACAACACAGAGAGTTGCACACACTCTGTAAGCACCAATGGCACTTTCAAAAAACTAAACCACTTTTTTTCTATTTTTATAATTCCATATTTACCTTTATTTTAAATTGTGAAAATTGTATTGTACTTTTTTTTTTCATGGACCAACCATAACAAGCATGTCATTTAACCTCCATGTACGTGTATATGGTTAACATGTATATAATTCTTCCATTTTTTTGTTTTGCCATTATTCTATCTCTACACATTTTAGAAGCACAACAAAACAGATACCACAAAATAAGACTTAAGAGGCAACATTTTATGATGCAATATCCTGAAAAATTACAAGATTGACACATAGAATCTAATTACAAGGTTGCAGAATTACACGCACCAGAAAAACACAAGACTACTGTGGCCAACCGTGTGAAAAAAAACTAACAAACAAACAAACAAATAAAATGTTGCATGATTTGCAGCATTTGGCTTCAGTGCACCTCTCAAACTATTCATTAAAAATAATAAATATTTTAGATTACCAATGTTGCTAGTCAAGTTAAGCCACTTCGGGCTTTGTGTGAAGATCTCATGTGCAAGGCCTCACTGAGAAGCACACAATTCCCAAACGCACTGGTCAAAAGATCTCTCTCACACACACACACACACACACACACAAACCAGTTGTTCCAGTAGTGTTGTGTTCAACTTGTGTGATCTTCTGTGTGCTTAAGTCTGATCCGGCGTGGTTAGAAATTATGAATTCAATGTGCAAGAAATAATGATCACTAGTATCAACTCACACACAGACTCAAGATCTCAAGTCTTTCAGCTTCACCCTCAACATGACACGCAAGTATACTTAGAATAATGATCAAATAATGTGTGAATTATCTTACCCTTGTGCTTTCTTTCCTTCCTCGTACTCAAAAACAGCTCCTCTCACTGAACCTGTGGCATTCAGCCCTCACAGCGTGTTATATCCGAATCTCAGTGATCTTTTGAGACAAAGCTCCTTGTATAAGACAGAGAGAAAGCACGAATGACACAAGCCAATGACTTGATTTACCAGACTTGCCTTCGTGTGCAAATACAGGAAGTAACTCCTCCTTTTCTCCAAACCCAAATCCTCCAGCAAGCACCTCACAGGATCTACAGCTCCAAGACTCTGTACACGAGTTAGCATGTGTCTAATTGTGTTATTTTTTATTTTTAAGCTAAATGGAGACTTTTGTGAAGGTGCTGAGGTTCGACAGCCTGATTTTTGGTGTTTATATATCTGGAGGCTTTCGAGCTGGAGGGGTTCATGGTGCACGTAAACTTAAAGGCTTTGGAAGATCTAAAGAGCAATAAAAGGTTCTACTGGTGTTTATTCTCAGATGGTTTATATAGTAATTAGTTGCCGTTTCATCTAAAATATATAATAACTAAAGGTGAGAGTTTATAGCTCAGATATTTAATACCCATATGAGGAGATCGGCTTCCTCTTTATGTGTAATTAGGCAATTTTTAAGGTTGGACACTTAAGGATCTTGTGTAGATCAATGCAAAAAACTCAATGCAGGAGAACAGGGTGAAGATTTACAACACTACTAATATCACCAGGCAGTAAAAGTCAGCTGAAAAGTCTGCACAATGTAAATCATTTCTCTAGTAAGCAACCAGAAATCGACTTCGACTTTATTCAGAACAGATCTTAAAACCTCCATAAAACTCACCTGCTGTGTCCATATCCTAACAGGACTGATTATCCCTAATCCATTTTGGTTTTACTCTCCAGCTGACTGTTTTGTTAAAGCACTTCCCTAAAGAAGGGACCGGTCTTTTACTGTATCTGCTCTGATGTGGCAGATCTGTAACTGAAGTAAGAAACAGCAACTAGGTTTCTCAGCATATGACAAGCCCGCTCATCTTCTTCTTCCTCTGTCTTCACGGAGGACTATGAGCCGGGTTAAAACTGCCACCTGGTGGACATATGTTGTAAACGCTCACTCGCTATATTCAAATAGACCTATAATTGTAAAATAAGGGAGCAAGTCGTTACATGGTGGCGCCCTCTAGTGGTTAACTGCAGTACAATATTTATCATCCGTGTTAATGAATTTGAGACAGCTTTGATTTTCTTCAGATACCATCCCACAATTATTTGCAAAAAGTGTCTCTTTTTCTTTCAAGTTTACTTAACCCTGATATCTCCTATATATATCTGTTTAGAAATACCTAATTAAAAGGTTGTGATTGATGATGAGAACATGAGTTCAGAACAGTTCTGTAGCCAACAAAAGAAGTTCTGCTGTAAACAATATAAACTGACCCTCAAGTGGGACTACTTTTAATTTTTTCTGTTTGTTGCTCATTGATGTCTGAGCTAGCTAACCGTACTGATGTTATACGGTGGGAGGAAACTGTAAACATCAGGGGAATCTCACACAGGCTCCAACCGCAAGGGACCCTGGAGTTAAATCTCATCTTTAGTAAACACCAAGCATTTGTTTTTAAGATCTTTGAAAATGTAGAAAGTATTATTTAGGATGGTTTTCACTCGTAACCCCCCAAGTAATTTCCACGCTGGTATTTTGCTAAGTTGAAAGAAGCAATGAGTGAGCAAAATGATGGCATAAACCCGACAAGCTAATATCAGCTAGTTTTCATGACCTTTAAAACCACTCAAAATAGTTTGGTCAGTCCATCTGTCTCTGATCCGTCATATATTCTCAACACTACACCGCAAAATCACTACAAAACAAACATAAACAAAAGACTGTATATAACCTCTGTACAATACATGTACATACTACATATTATATCTTTTTCACTCCTCATTACATCTGCACTTTTTTTTATCTGTATGTATATTTATCATTACTGTACATTCTGCCCAACATTTCACATTCATCTGTGTATATAATGTATGTGTATATATTTATATATATTTTTTTTTATATATAGTAGACTGTTTATTCAGCTTGCTACTCCTTAATGCCATAATCCTGTGATCTTGTAACCTTTCATTTCTGCCCATTTTTCTTAATTACTGTACACCTCTATATTTATTCACTGTACTTCCGAATGTCCACACATCTCTGCACTGAAATAGCCTTTATATTTATTCACTGTATATACTTCATATATACACCAATGCTGTAAATATGCCAGATAGTTATCCGCACTGTAAATATGCTAGATATTTATCTGCACTTTTGCACGACTGCTACATTTTACACTTCTAGTAGATGCCAAACTGCATTTTGTTGCTGTGTACCTGTAAAATGCAATGACAATAAAGTTGTATCTATCTATCTATCTATCTATCTATCTATCTATCTATCTATCTATCTATCTATCTATCTATCTATCTATCTATCTATTCTGTAACGGTATTTAATACTCGTACTGTCTATATTGTCTCACATTGTCTGTAATGTCTTGTAAAGTCTGTATTTGTCTTGTCTTGTCTGTTTTGTCTTGTATTGTCTAAGCTGAATGTATAGTTTTATTTTTGTATGTACTTTGGGAGTCACTAACAACTGGAACCAAATTCCTTGTGTGTCAAAACACTTGACCAATAAACCTGATTCTGATTCTGATCTTTTGGTCAACAAGGTTCAAGGATCAAGGTTTCTATAAAAGCATGTTTTCATGACAGAGCTAAATATAAAATTAGCTACTTACATTACTTGTATTTAAATGATGAATACTGTAATATAGCTAGCAAATTGTAGCTCATTCAGTCCTGCTACAAATATCTTAAATCTTTTCTTTATGATGTGGAAATATAATTATTCTTATATATATA
>MU564352.1:13153026-13221083 GCA_024362625.1 Silurus asotus
TATATATATATAAATGTAATGCATTACACTGCTATATACTAGATAGCATATTAACTATATTAACCAAAATAGGTGTCAGAAATGTACATTTATGTATTCTAATTATAAAACTGCAGTGCTAGTAAGCAAAAAAAAAAAACGACATTTTTAAACAAGAGGTATTGTATATATATATAAATGTAATGCATTACACTGCTATATACTAGATAGCATATTAACTATATTAACCAAAATAGGTGTCAGAAATGTACATTTATGTATTCTAATTATAAAACTGCAGTGCTAGTAAGCAAAAAAAAAAAACGACATTTTTAAACAAGAGGTATTGGCTTATGACATATTTGACAGAAATTGTACTGCTAAGTTTTTTTGAGTGCTGAGAGCACAGCACTGACATAGTTCATCAAGCCAGCACATTCACCTATTCTCCAACATTTTTATACAGTATAACTATAATTCCAGGGTTTAAACTTGGCTCTAAATCTAAATTGGTTTTGTGTTAATGCTCACTAGTTGAAAGCACTTTTTAAAGCATCTATCCTGGTAATAGATCCTGGTAAAAACATCACTCCTTTGGGCTCCAGTACAGAAACAGGGAATGCAGTACTTAACTGTTTTGTTCACCAAAGACCTGATGAGAGTTTAGTGAGAGGACAGCTTTCACAAAAAAATGACAGCAAATCATGTTAAATTGAATTTCAATATTTTAAAATTACTCAGAGGGGGTTATGGGAGAAAGATGACTGCTTTTCAACACTCACTAAGGTAAAAGATATGTTCACATGATTTATATTCTACATTCATATATTATTGTTTATCAATTTATGCTACAGATCTCATGACAAATTATATTACTGACAACAGCTTGAGTGAAGCATGCGAAGAGGGTATGATGATCACATGTTCATAGTTTTATATGCATTTACCTACAGAGAGAGAAAGAGAGAGAGAGAGAGAGAGAGAGAGAGAGAGAGAGAGAGAGATCACTCTGAGACTCACTTTAGATCTTGGAAAGGTTCGGCTCGAATGTGCGGCGTCTCAACCGAATGAGCAAAAACAACTCCCTCTTTACCTACAGAGAGAGAGAGAGAGAGAGAGAGAGAGAGAGAAAGCGAAAAAAAGAGAGAATTGTAAACAATTGTAAACAATAATAAACAATTTTGATTACAAATAATGCCACTGACAACAATTTAAGTTTTAAAGTATTATCAGGAATTTTAGAGTTTCTTAGATTTTGGTATGTCACTTTTTTGTTTTAATGAAATTCAATGATTATCACAGATTAATGAAAAATCTTATGATCAATTTTAGATCAAATAAGTGTCTTCTGCACATGTACTTCTCATTACTCATGAGAAAAATCTTTTTCTTTGTACAAAGCATTTAACATGTTCAATATCATACATTTGCTTACAGTTTTTTTCCATGACTATTATTCCCTTTGAATATTAGTGCCCAATGTTAAGGAAACGTCTCAAAGAGTCTATGTATTAGATTCCAATGAACTGGAAGTCTGAAATTTCAGAAGCGCAAGCCATTGTTATGTCAGTGTGACTTATTGTTTTGACATTCTCCAAAGCATTAAACTAAGAGGTTATGGCATGTTGGTCTCCTATAATTCTGTATAGCTCAGAATACACGCACTGTCCCACTCCATAAAGTTACACCAGCTTTTTGCAGGAAATTCAGTACACATTATGACATTTTTTTTATAAATGGTAATAGTTTAGGAATGAGTTCAGGATGCTTTTTATATTAATTATTTTTTTTAAATGTAACATATGCCACAGCTTATCAGCTGTACTACATGCCTTCAGCATTTGCACGCAGACTATGAATGTTACTGATGTAATGTGAAATCTTATAACATTGTTATTTCAAATAACATATATTTAAATAAATCGAAGTACAACACTATTGGAATATAAATGACTTTCCATTCCAACAAACATATTTTACTATAAATGTATGATATTAACGTATACTATATTTACGACTATAAATATATACTATTATGGCTATATTTGTCAGGAAATCTCCTGTGTTTAGAAAAGTGTCAGATTATTTTAATGCCCCAGAGACTGAAAACTGGACAGCCACACATAGTTTCTGCAGGAACATCAAACCTAGACATGAGGAATGGTAACAGGAAATTTTGTGATGAGAAATAACACTCCTCCAAAACAGGGCCCAGTTGTGCTTCAACTGCACTTTTAATAAAACAGACATTTCATCTTCACAACAGCAATGTCTGGAGATGGAGAGGAAGGGGAAAGTGGGTCAGGGCTCTTTATGCTGCCAGGCTAGATGCACCCATTTAACTAGAGAGTCATTTAAATTGAGACCAGTAAAGGTTATTGGACAGAGTAAAAAAAATAAATAAAAAATAAAAAAAACAAGACAAGGCAAGTGTTGAAGACGCTCCTCATTTAACCAGCCATACTCAATACAGCACAAAAAGCCCTGGCCACTCATGTATTACCCTCCCTCTCCTATATTTACAGATAAAATTAAATACATTCATTTATTTCACTAAGAAACAAATCTGTCAATCATTATTTTACAGAGATGTTTTCATCCAGTCAAACCATTCATATACTTCTGCCTTTAAACTTTTTATTTTCCACACTCCATTACTCTATTTCTCTGTCACATCATTTATTATTCATTCTAACATTCCCTAACCCTGTGTTGACTTAAGTCCCATAAAACAATATGTAGAACTATTTACATGAGCAATCATCTTGAAATATGCTGTCACAAAACCACAATCATCATCCCTTTCCCATCCCAAATGGTTTCCTAAATCCATTTCAATGAAACAATGACCAAAAGTAAGAAAATTAAGTGATGCAGTTCAGTCTCGCTGCCCCATTTAACACTGTATGCATTTGTTTTGCTCCACCCCCACCAACTTTAAAAGTGCATGCCTAGTTTGAATAAAAAAATTACCTGTACAGAAAAAAGACCCTCAAAATGTTACTAACACCACCACTACCACCAAAACCCCAACCTACCCATCCCTTAACAACCAATGAACAAAGAGTCTGGATAAAAGTTATGATTTCTTTCTTCATGTGTCTCAGTTTGGAATGCCATTTGGAATCCCAAATTGTGAATTGCAACAAATGGCTGTAGAAAGTCAAAAAGGTGGTTTGGATGTACTGGGACTGTTGAAGAGGGTCTCTGAGGCAGCATTTAGTAATGGGGCAGTTAAGGGGGAAGTGTGATTCAGAGTCAAAGATGACGGGGACTGGGATGACCGTTATGATAAAGCTTTTGCTTGATATGCACCATGTTTCCACTGGAGTCTTCCAGCTGTCTTAACTGTGTACGTCTACGGAGATCCCGCAAGTTGCAGAACTGTGGAAGCCAGGACCAGGACGGTGTGTCTGTGGAAGCAAATAAAAAAAATGTATTAACATGCTCTGTCATAGTCTTGCATATATCACATACACTGAAATCTAATTTTGTCTACCAATGTTAAGCCTCATGTGGGTCTTTCTAGCTCTTACAAATAAAACCCTTTAAGAATAAGAAGAATTTTTATAGATCATGAAAGTAAAATCCTACCAAAGTGTCCCATTAAGCAAAAAAAAAAAAAAACTTATTTTCCATAGAAACCTAAAAGACCACTGAACGTATGTATGAATTGGCCAAGACTTTTGTTTTGTGTAAATTTTTATGTAAAACAAACAAAACTACATTTTACAGATTAATGTTTTATAAACACTGACCTTCATTGGATTTACTGAATATGATAATATTATTAACAGTAAAATGCAATGTGCATTTCTGACACAGCCATTTATATAGGTAAGTCAACCTTAATTTATATAGCATTTTTCAAAAGCCAAAGGTTTACACAGTGCTTTAAATAATAATGAAGAAAACCAAAAAATCAAATATATCTCGTTTGTATTTAGTGACAACAACAAAACTCCATTAAAGGTCAAATGCACAAACTGCTAGAAGCATGAATATGAGGGTTGGCTGCAGGCCGAAAGACTGAAATAATACTAACTTTGACTTATGTTTACTGTAATAAAAAAAAATAAAAAAAGGTTTATGCTAAAGCTTCCATCAGCTAAAAAAAGTTTGTTATGGCACAGCCAGAATGGCACATTGTCTGTTTATATGGCAGCATTTATTGGTTATGATTGAATGATTTTTTTAATTATAGTGTTTGTGTTGGCTCATGCACTTCATTTTTCATATTCTTGAACTAATGACAGTATTTTTTACTTTTAATAGTCCCTGACTTAGTGATCAGTTTATGATAGGGACTATAAAGCACTTCTGTAGGTCACCCTGGATAAGAGCCTTGACTACATGCTGTAAAAGTAATAAAAACTAATCAATAATCACATTTCTTTTTATTTTATGAGATTTTTTTATATCCAAATATCTTGTATGAACACTTGTATGAATGTTCAAAAAAAATCAACTCATTTCTCAGTTAAATTAAGCCAATTATACAGTGAATTTAGTAATTCAGAATGTGAAACAAATATAACAAATACAACTGTATGTTCATAAACCTTATATGGATAGTAGCTTGTTGTTCGGTTTTTACCAACCTAAACATGATACTGTACAGAAGAAGCATATGATTTTTTATTATTATTACAGTGGGCCCATGGAAAAAAACTTTCAGAACATTTCATAGGTTTAAGGGGGGAATGGTAGAATAGATACCCTCAAATATTATTTAGCTCAGAAAAGGAAAGCATATTTTGCCCTCTCACGAGTGTGCCATGGTAATTTCATAAATATAAATTGATTTAATTTAATCTTACCTTGTTACACATATTCCATATCCCATTGATAGATTTCTATTGATACACTCATTTTATTATGTTATATGTTCTTTATGAATAGTTAAGTTACAGTCTAAGAATAAAATGATGTTTTAAGCATTGTGTTTTTTATCAAAAGATATAGAGTTGATGATATTGAGAAGTTTTTAATGGGAACAGACGAGTCTTTGGAAAAAAAATACTTCCATTTTCTCTATAACTAAACAAGTTTTTTATATTTTTTGCAGTGGCAATGAGAGTTAACTTGGCCTGCAGAGATTTCAACATTAATTCTATAAAGAGTTAAAGGGCATGGCATGTTTTGTTTGTTAATAACTTTACATTGAATATTGTCAATTGTCAAAATCTAGTCCTTGTGTTTTATTCCCTACTTGCTACACAAAGAAATCATTGCTACAGATTGCACCATGATTGCTGCATGAGAATGAAATCATCTATTCATTCATAGTCAGTATCCTGACCAGGGTCACCATGAAATAAGAGGTTAAACCAGGAACACAGAGAGAGACTGGAATATACTCTGGATGGAAGGTAGTCTATATTCTAACACAGTGGGACCTACTTACACATTTATACACCCATTTACACCTACAGGCATTTCAATAACAGCCAATTCATCTATTTGCCTGTTGCCTTTTTTTTTAAAGGTTATTGATTGAGTAGACATGTTAAGTGTTTTTTACTGACATATTTCATTTTGTTTTAACTGAAGAACAGCATCTAATTGATCACAACATACTCAGGTGTGATACACAAGAAACAAATTAAGAGTGACAGAGAAAGAATGAGAGCAAGAGAGAGAGAGAGAAAGAGAGAGAAGAGAGAGAGAGAGAGAGAGAGAGAGAGAGAGAGAGAGAGAGAGAGAGAGATCAGTCTGTCTTGCTGGAAGGAGGGGAGTAGTTATTTATAGCAATCTAAGGGTATGCCATCCGCAAGGACTGTTGTGAAGGGTATCCAGAAGAAGCAAATAAATAAAGGGCCAATGGAAAATGAAAATCTCAGGGTACAATGAGCACATATTTAATTCAAATCTAATTGACAAGATGATAATGTAGAAGCAAAACAATTAAGGCTCTGAGTAAACTGGGATAGGAGATATCAAGGCCAAATCACTGGCCAATTCTCTTATATACGTGAAAATTTTTTTTTATCATAATACTCACAGTATTAAACAAAATACAAAAAAAATGTGAATGGATTTATAAGCAAAAGACAGAGAGTGAAGGAATGGGTGGGGGAGAAATAGATTAAGAGAATGGGAAAACTGGAAACAAAATAAACGCATCGTTCTCTATGCTGCGTGTGTGTGTGTGTGTGTGTGTGAGCATGTGGGGGTGGGGTGGGATAGGGTTGGGGTATTGTGGGGGGTGCTCACTCACACATGTCTCCCTGTTGCTTGCCTTCTCTTTCCAGCTGCTCTCTTTCTATTTATAGCTCTCACGAAGCAGGAGCGTGCAGAGGGACCGGAGGGAGGGAAAATGTGTGTGTGTGTGTGTGTGTGTGTGTGTGTGTGTGTGTGTGTGTGTGTGTGTGTGTGTGTGTGTGTGTGTGTTGTGTGTGTGTGTGTGTGTGTGTGTGTGTGTGTGTGTGTGTGTGGGTCGGTGGGTGTTTATGTGCGCGTGTGTCTGTGTCTGTGTCCATGTGTGTCCGTGTGTGTGTGTGTGTGTGTGTGTGTGTGTGTGTGTGTGTGTGTGTGTGTGTGTGTGTGTGTATGTGTGTGTTGTGCTCATGAGTGGGAGTGGGGATATGACTGTCATTCCCTCTCCCTTCAAGCCTAACCTTCACTCCCCATCTCTGAGAGGCTAAATGAGGTTGACCTGCCATCAGCATCATAGGAAGCCTTGGAGAGCTCCACTACAGGGGCATCCCCACTACTTTTTATTAGCTTCAACCATTTATAGAAATATTTTCCCTTCTATACAGGCAGACACGTCATCCTATTACAATTGCTGCTATTTTAAGCCATCTAAAATATATATGTACATATGCTTTCGGACTTCCCCAACAATTTAATTAGAATGTGCCAAATAAATGTTTACCAATATCAGTAGCATTAAACATGAAATATTAATATCTCACTGCAGTATTGTTTATTTAACAAAAGTTGGTACAAAAGAGTAAACATATCTGTAAAAGCCCATAGATGCAAATCTTCAATGGTAACTTATTCAAATACACTTTGTTTTAATAGAATAAAAACTAACAACAAGAATCTAACAGCGATGTGTCACTCTGGGTCACACACACAGCTCCACTGGGTGTCAGTCAGTTGGTGGATTGGTGGGTTTTTGCTTAGAAAAATATATCAATATATATAAGTCTTTCATAAATTCATTTTTGGCTAGTTATTTTACATAACTACTGTATTTTATTATATTTGCAATTTGTACATAGATTGCAATTATTAGGGGATACTTGATAATTTATTACCTTTTGGAATTGTTTTTATTTATTGAATCAGCTCCCTTCTATGGAAACTTTGCTAAGTATTTAGCAGCTTAGTTGCTTTTTAGTTTGACATGAAAGACACTGCTAATATCATTTGACCTAATTTAGGAAGTCTTTTTTATGCCCATACTAAAGAATCCACCAACAGCTGTGCTTTACCTATTTTAAATACCACCAGACACCAGTAATATCGCTATTCAGGCTATGCTGCTTACTACAGTATGGGTTATTTTGGCTGATTTCATAAAACTTCAGTAAGGGCAATAGTGTTGAACTGGATTACATTTCTCACAAACTAAGCTATGAGTAAAGTACAAACACCACCATATTCCTAATTTAAACTAAATCTATAAGGAGCCATATGACCTGATTATAATAAATTTATATTTAATATAATTTATAAAAAAAGAAATTATACATTGCTCATCCCTGCCCTCGTGTCTTCTACAATTCACCCTTCAAAAACTATATACTGTATAAAAGAAAGTAGACTATATTTATTGGGTTGCTATATATTGCAACAATATGCTTTGTTTTTGTTTTCTGACTTTGTTATACTACCATTGATACATAATAGCCTATGAATGATGAAAGTAAAAAAGCTTTTTCTTTTGAAAGCAGCACTTCCATTTCCACTTACTACATCCAATATAAATCTCTGTTCCTCAGCAGTACAGGTGACTAAAAGACGGAAAGGGTATTGTTCACTACAACACCCTAATCTTCACAAAATAACTATGACTGCAACATAGAAAAGATATTCTATTTTACAGTACATGGTCTATGTACACGTGGTAATAGGACACTTTTATGCCATGCTCATTTCGAATACTTTATTCAATTGTCAAGTTTTTGAACCAACACCGATTAGTTTGATCACCATTTTAAATTATAGCACTGCCTTACATACTACTAAAAAAAAAAATTCATTACAGTTGCATTTGGAATGAGACAGGTTGATTTAATGCAAGATAAGGATACAAATACCCACGATATAAAAGGCAGAATTTGGTTGACTCTGTGTCATGCATTAAAATTGTGAAACCCAGACCTAGTCATGGATTATACCAAAAACTGTTAAGAGATAGTATTGTCCCTTACAGATATATCTCACTCCTTTTTGGAGATAATTATAAATAATAACCCTATAAAGCCAGTTAATCAGATCTGTAAAGCCATATAATTTTAGTAAATTTGTATCTCATTGGTTGCATAATCATATACACTGACATATACACTTACATAGTCATATAATTTTATAGCCATCGATCAGGCATAACATTATAACTTTTTCTGCCAAAACAGTCCTGACCCCTCAAGCATTAACAGCATTAAGTTCTTTAACAATATGAGTTACAGTAGCTTGTCTGTTGACCATATTAACCAGCCTTCGCTCCCGAACTGCATTAATAAGCCTTGGCCGCCCATGACCATGTCACCTGTTCACCACTGTTCCTTCCTTGGTCCACTTTTCATAGATACCGAGCACTGCAGACTAGAAACACCCCACAAGAGCTGCAGTTTTGCAGATGCTCTGACACAGTTTTCTAGACATCACAATTTGTCAAATTCGTTCAAATCTATAAAAAGAACACCGACATTTTTAAGTCGAGTGAATACCTTGGAATGGTATAAAAACAAGCAAGAAACTGCTTGTTTTAGGTTAAAAATAAATAAAGAACTACATTTTTAGGGGGAAAATGGAGGACAACATCTTTTCAGCAGCAATGGAATTTGATGCTAACAATTCTTACAGGTGTCCCAACTCTTGTGTGATTGCATACATGGAAGCCTATTATAACCCTGTAAAACCAAGGTGTCAGTGAGTACCACTTTGCTACACCAACACTTGGAAAGTAAAGAAAACTGACAAAAGTTGGTCTGGCAGACTGAAAGCAAACCAACAGAATCAGATGACAAGTTTCTGAGAGTCAACAGCTTGCATGATAGGCAGCTGATTGAAGTAAGCAAGTCTCAGTTTTAACTGTGTAGAGAAGACTTGAGCTGACGGTTTGACAAGCCGAGTGGCAGCAAGAAAGCCATTGATAAAATGGCTTACCTGGGCTATGAAGCACTCCCAGTGGATTACTAATGACTGGAATAAGGTCTTATGGATTGATAAATCTAAATCTTTGGCTCATCACAGAAGGTTTTTGTGTGCCAGAAAGTATCTAAAAGTATGGTTGCTCTGTGTGTTACACCAACTGTCAAACATGGAAAAGAAGGCGTGATAGTCTAGGGCTCAAAAATTATCTTTTGCTGGATCCAGAGTCAGCGACTTGCACAGAGTGAGTGTCACCCTGAACCAAAACTACTACTACAGCATTTTGCAAAATAATGACTGAAAACCCTACAAGTTGGTAGGCTTCAAATCTCTAGGTGTAAACCCCCATTAAACTGGTTTGGGATGAACTGGACAGGAGGGTGAAAGCAAAGATTTTTTGTGGGAACTTCTGCATTAGTGTGTGGAAGAAACTTTCAAAAAAATATTTGATTTCTGTTGTAGAAAGAATACCAACGTGTTCGCCTGTTATCTCTGCGAAAAGTGGCTACTTTGATAAGTATAAATGTTTACACTTTTGTTAAACAAAATATTTGTGTTTTTATTTAGGCTTATTTGATTTTTCACAGTTTATAAGCCCAAAGCCCTTCTGATGCAACCCTCCCATTTTATCCAGGCTTAGGCGCAACATTGATAGAGCACTAGCTTGTGCAAGCCTCCAGTGGCTGGGTTGGTTCCCTGCCCAGGAATCGAACCTGGGCTGCAGCAGTGAGAGCATGGATCCATAGTCACTAAACCACCAGAACCAAAACTTGCATATATGTGTATACATACTGCAAACCTGCAAATTATGTGTAAATAATGTCTGAAATTTCAGTGAGATTTACATATCCACATTAAGAAACTTTCATATCATTTTTTGATAAGTGTATTTATGTAAAGACAATAAAGTAGAATAGTTTTTTATCTATGACTGCTTTCTCTCTACAGCTAAAACAAAAACCCACTGCTTTAGAGAAATAGGTCATTGATTAACACTGCCTGTTTCTTATACAGTACTATACAACCTTATTAAGCATAAGTTCGTCTACCAACACTGCAGCAAAAATTCTCTTTGTAAAATTACTGAATGCCTAATGACATCATTTGCTCACCCATTCTCCTACACATTAAGACTACTCATTGGACTATGGTAACGATGAGTAATAGAAATCTTTTGCATTCTAATGCTCTTAGGACTTCATTAATCATGAAACTGGACATAAGGGGTGTCGGTTTTGAGCTTTCAAATTATTCTCTAATCAAAAGAGGTGTTAGATTGAATCACTGCTTGAATAAATGAATGACACATTAAGCATCCTACATACATCGATGAACATGCTTCCTTGAAATATTGTTCACTGTATACAGAACATGGCTCCATTCTACTCACCATAGTAGCGACTGGCTCGCCAGGCTCGCACCGCACAGTGTAACGCTCCATCCAGCCACAGCAATAGCCAGCTGATACAGAAGCCCAGCAACAGCCCCAGCATGAGGTCCATCTCCTGCTTGGTCACGCTGTCACTCACAAAGTAGTTCTCTGATGAGTCCACCAATGAATGGTCCCCATCATATGGAATTACATAATGAACATGGTGTCTGGGAAAAAAAGAAAATGTGTGAACTAAGAGTCTACTTGTGAAAGAGTCACTTAAAGAATATGGTATAAAGAAGTATAAGTATAGATAACAAATGAATAATAAGTAAGAATTGTAAGGGGATAAATAGATAGCTTAGATTAAGAAAAAACTTTCATGCTTTATGGGCCCTACTTTAGAAGTAAATATAACTAGGTCTGTTAAAGGGATATTTTGTGGAGGTTACTGTCTGTGTGGAGTTTTTTTGCATGCTCTTCAACTCCTGCTCATGCTGTATCGCAACATTAGTTTCCTTTGTTTTTCTTCAGCCTTACAGAAACATGCCAGTAGTTTATCTGACTGCACTAATTGCCTCTAGTTGTTAAAAGGTGTTTAAGTGCATGTGTTTGTGCATGTTGCCCTGCAAAAGACTGCCATCCTATTCAGGATGTGACCCCTCCCTACACCTCGGCACTAGATTTACTGCGACCCTGTCCAGAATAAAATGATTACTCAAGATAAATGAATTAATCATTAAATGAAAGATCTAGACTTACCTGATTATTGCCATAAATATTTATGCCTAAATAGGTGCTTTAAATTCTTTATAAGACAGTCATTTATCTTCACTAAGTACTTTATGGTGGTTAGGGTTTCAGTGGATTCGGAGTGTGTCCCAAGGAACACTGGTGATAATGAGGATACATATATATTCATAAACATTTATATTTAGCATTAGTGATCACATTTAGCTATTTACAACTTACTATTACTCATATGTTAATTTCAAAGTATTTTACTCATTGGTCATGATTAATTATTCAGTTACTACAAAGTCTAAACCCACTGATGAGGGGGTTCACGGTGGAATACAAAATGTTTTTATTTGGTGTCTGTGTGGCAAAAAAGAAAACAAATATAATATTATTTTATATATTTTACTTAAGTGGGGCAATCCATGACCCACAATTTTATTGAAGGCCATTCATTAAGAGTTATTTTACATTGCACTAAAAAAGAAATAGGTTAATTATTTGTCTTACAGCTCCACTGTCACAATTTTGGCAAAATGTGATCATTGCTACATTGTTTTTTTAAGAATATGTATATTTGTGGGTGGCAAGTTGGTCCAGGGGGGTAAGGTCTTTTCACTTTACAGCTACAGGGTCCCTGATTTAATCCTGAATTTAGTTTACTGCCTGTGCATAGTTTTGCATGTTCTTCCAGAGTTTGTGTGTGCATTTAATTGTATAAAAGTGTGAATGTGTGTGTGTGTGTGTGTGTGTGTGTGTGTTTGTTGGATCAGGATGTATTCATGTCTTATTGCAGTGCTCTCAGAATAAGCTCTGGAGCCTAACCAAGATAAAGTGTTTAAGAATAATAAATAAACTAAAATATATGGTGGAAAATTACAGACTCTAAAACTTAACTTACTTAATATGACCTGTAGTTTTTACAATATTCTGTATATTATTTACTTTATTTGGACACATCTTTGCCTACTGAAGGTGTTTCATAGATAACTATATAACTCTGAAACTACTTAACTAGACTATGTTTCTAAAAACAGATCATCTTTAAATGGTAGAGTGAGAATCACATTACACACTTTCACCATAAAAGCCAAGATGTTCTTATCTTTACATTACTTTTAAGAAAATCAGCTGCACTCTCATAAATTGCTAAATGTTGCTAAAACATTGTGGACTTACTTGTGAGCATAAAATATCGTATCAGAATGAAATATAATAAAGACCCCTTGCAGCAATCATGGCTAATATTTTATAATGAATTATAGTGTCTGTGGTATTATTTTGGTCAACAGATTATCTGTGCTGTTGTGCAGCAAGCACAATTAGCAGGTCAAAGTTGAGAATAATTTTAGGCTGACCTGATTCAGTACCCTTGGGTAGAGAATACAGGGCACTTGACAGCGAATTCAGTCGATTAGTCGACAGAGATAACAGTGCTGTATAAATGGTAACACTGAATAGAGTATCCCCACTTAATGCAGCCATTCAGGAATACATTGTAAAATAAAAGGTTTTTGGACACCTGACTATCATGAACATATATTATTTTTAGACGTTTAAATCCGGATTTATTCCCTCTGAACTGTAACAATAACCTCCACTCTCCTCAAAAGGCTTTTCATTATATTTGGAACATGGTGGAGGGGATTAGTCAATTCATTGACAAGCGCATTAATGAAGTCAGGCTTTCATCCCAAAGGTTAACTGGGGTTGACGTCAGATTGTTGTGGAGGCCATTTGACTTTTTTGACTCCAACCTAGGCATGCATTGTGTATATTGCCTTGTGCACATGCACGTTGACATGTTTAAACAGATTTAGGCCTTTTAGTTCCAGCTAAAGAAAGTTTTGAAAGTTTTGTACTTCTTACATTGAAAAAAAAATGTCTTCATGTTGTTGTGCTGGTACCACCAAGGGTATACCATCTATATCTTTAGTATATGTCATATAACAATAAAAAATATGTTCTGTAACTGAAGCTTAAGGACCACTAACTTTATCCATTCTATTGAGCTAATTAGATGTACACTGCATGTACCTAAAAAAAAATACTTGCTACAGGTGGAAAACCATCTCAGCGAGAAGGAAATGTCCTGTTTGGTAGCTTTTTTGTGAGTATAAAAGTGACCATGACTATTATCACATCTCTATGAAAGAATCAAGGCCATGTCTTTTAAATGTTGCATCCACCTGCACTTCCTCCATTAGTATGGAGTATGCAGTATAGTGCTAATAATGAAGCCACTCTTTAAAAAAAGAAGGAAAGAAAGAAAGAAAGAAACCTTAACCTTCTCGTCATTAGCGTTCACTTTACTGAGAAAGATCAAACCAGCATGCTGCGCATTGTGGCGCACGGGAACGCACCAGGTCATTAAATGAACTACGTAGCCTAATATGTATCATATGGTCGTGCTTTGAAGAAGCACACACACACACACACACACACACACACACACACACCTTGAGACGCAGAAACCAAGAAACCCCCCACGCACACACAAAACGCCACTGACACTGATAGATAGCTGCTCAGTCCTGGTAATATTGCCAACGAATCGATAAATCACTGTGCAACCAGATCAGACGAGGCCTATAAGCTTCCATGCAACCATAGTTATGGGTATATGTGCTTCATTAAGATTAATGAGGGTACAATCAGTCTTTTGGAGGTATGAAAATGGTAGGCAGGGTATGGAATCCTCACAGGCCCCTACTGTGTTTTAATGCACAAGACGGCGATTAATAATAAGGCTCCTGAAATACAGTAAATAATCAATGAGCTTGGTGGGGTTTTTTTTTCCATTTACCTTCCACAGTTGCAGTGGCAGACGCGGTCTTCCCCTCGTAAATGCGGTAAGATGTAGTTGTGAAAGCGGTCCAGCAGCGCGTTCATGTCCATTAGACACGCTATCGCCTGCATAGAAGCATTCGAGTCAAGCTGGACATCATGACAACCCTACAGCACTATCTGCTCCTATCATCCTGATCTCTATACAGTCAACAAATAGAATACATACATGTTTACAGGCAAGAACAACTCGACTTGCTTATTTATCATTCCTCCTAATAATGGCTGTGCATTGATCAAGGATGTGAATGGACTTTTCTGTCTGTGCTCCTCTACTTTCTGGTGCTCTCAAACCATTTCTCTCGCCCTTAACTTAACTGACATTGTTCATGGAGATGCCGGTGCGTATTTCTTACCATTACAACAGAAGCACCAAGGATCATAAAAATCATGGTGGTTGTGATCATATGCATCCAAACTTCCAAATGCGCCGCTCTCCCTCTCTCGCTCTCTTTCAACCCAATGGGGAGGCTGTCTTTTCAACAGAGCTGTATGTTTAAAACACTAAACATACAGTGCTAAAAGAGTCTGTCCCAAGAGAAGACGCTCATGGATGCGCCTTTACTGCATCTGTCTCTCAGCCCTGAGCGCGAATCGGCGCATAAGATTTAGAGTGGCCCGGTCTCACCAAACCCCCCTATATCACCCACGGTTTTATTGTCCTCTCCATTTAGTACTGCGCTGAATCTGAGCCTTGAATTTGCTCGCTGTTCAAGCACTGATGTTGAGCAAAGAGTCCAGCTCTATCTGTAGAGCTCCTGATGCTCTTTCCCCGCTGCGTTCCAGCACGGTTGAAATTTTTTTCCCGGCGACGATTAGCGAAGATCAGGGAGAGCTCTAGAGATTTTCTCTCTCCCCCACTCACATACAGACATACATACATACATACAGATCTGGCTTGCAGTGCCGCTTCTTAAGAACGCGTCGGGTTGATTCCACGTCTAGTAATCCTAGTAATCCATGATCGTCTTTCACACCTTATCACACTTTAGTTGGTCAAGTTGTGTCGGAAAAGCTTATCGATGTACCAGAGATTCCGGCCCAGCATTGATCTTCAGCTTGATAAGACAGGCGACACTAAGACAAGACGAGTCTTGAGTCAACCTCCTTCACTTCCACCGCATCTGCATCAACCACACACTCGTAGCCACACACATGGTTATTATACAGTCCTATTTCAGCCGTCGTGGTAGCCAGGGGCATTTTAGCGGTATGACTGACTGTGCGTGTGTGTTTGGTTTGTGTTTGAGAGAGAAAGAGAGGAAGAGAGGAAGAGAGAGAGAGAGAGAGAGAGAGAGAGAGAGAGAGAGAGAGAGAGAGAGAGAGAGAAGGCGTGGGGACGTGTGAGTAGCCTACAGAGGTGACTAAGAGGTGGCAAATATATCTTATTCATTTTCTTCGCTCGGGCTCACAAATCACATTCAAATAATGCCCCGGTTTGTGTGGGTTTTTGGCTATAAGACATGGTCTACAGAAAGACCACACAGCAATAACCTGCTCCATCCGCCCACTGGCTCGCGCTGCAGTTCATATTGCGCCATTTCAGTGGGTCTGTAGTTAAGCGTGTATAGCCTCGCCTCCTTTGCTCTGATGGTATTCAGCAAGACCGCTGCATATGACGCGAAGGGTTTCAATGACTGACCACAGAAGAGATTTACTGTTTCAATCCTTAACAATGACAAGGGGTGGTGCTGGGTCAGATTGCGTGCTGCGAAATTGCATTACCTGCAGATTATTTTTAATACTCATTTATAGGAGTATTCAATTGCTTTTCCATTTATTAATGTCCAAACATCATTTCTTGAAGATAGGTGACTGCATGCAAGATCACGACCACTTGCATTTCAGCACCGTGGATAGCAGCTACTATAAAGATTTACTGCATGATGCAGTAAAAAAAAAACCTCTCTCTCTCTCTCTCTCTCTCTCTCTCTCTCTCTCTCTCTCTCTCTCTCTCTCTCTCCCTCTCTCTCTATATATATATCTATCCATCCATCTATCTATAATTCACATATCCCCATAACTAATAAAAATGTTAAACAATTTATTTCAACCTGTCAAATTAGGAACATCAGTGTTTGTAAGTTCTCCATTCACAATACTAAATACATCCTTTGAGTGACAATATGTTAATATTATTTTGAACTATTGTAATATATTAGAGGTTTAATTTAAATTATGAAAAGCAGGTTGAGCTGTTGATTTGCTCACCTTTGTTGATGTTGTCCAATCGTGGGGCAGCACTCTACCTGTCTCACTTAGCTGCCATAGTTAATACTGCCAAGTAAAGACTGTCTAAGGATCTGGGTTATTGATCAGAAGGTGTGCTCATCAGGGATAAACACACATCATTCACTTATATAAAATGTTTTGGTTGTGTACAATCTGTACTGTGCATGTGTGCAAATGTGTCTACTTCCTGTCTGAAAGTATTTGAAACAATTTACCGCAGTTTCTGGGTATTTATAATGCTGGTTGCCACTACTTGATCCGTACCAGAAATTATACTTTAATAGTGATTCTCTTGATATAAACACACATTTTTGGTAAACAATATTAAATAAATTATATTGATAAAATTCAGTAATCGATTAAAATGGCACAAAATAAATAACCAAAAAAAATAATTAAATGAAAAATGAAATTAAACAGTTTACATTTGTTAGACCTCATTTGCGTAATACAAATGTGTGTGTGTGTGTGTGTGTGTGTGTGTGTGTGTGTGTGTGTGTGTGTGTCTGTGTCAATGTGATTGTGTTTTACTTTTAATTTAATGTAATAACTAATTATCTAAAAATGTGTTCTACTTAACTGTTCAGCTTTTTTCAGCATAATTTCAGTTAAACTTTATTAAGGAAACACAGAAGCAAAATTCCAAAAATTTAAAAGTCAAATTTTGTGTATGTAGACGTGTTTTGGGGTTTCCTTATTAAAAATGGAACATTTTATTTCTAATTGAAGGAATGAAATGAACCAAATGACTTTCCATCCCTATTTTGCAAAACCAGAGCTGAGTAGTGCAAAACACATTAACAAATCTTAAAAACAAATTAGAAACACATTAACAAATCCGAAAACAAAATAACAAATGCAAAAAACAAAATAAATCCGAAAGAGCTACGTGGACCAAGACAGTTGTTCAGTTGTTCAGTTACCGGACAATGTGGTTAGCACTTCAGCAGAAACACAAGTTGCGTGTTAAATGTGACAATGTTATGCAGCTGCTTAAAACTTCATCCAAACTGGACAAAGAAAAGGAGACACCGTAGATTTGTACTTTGCACTTATCATTCCATGGAACCAAACTATCTGTGGCATGTGGATGGTTATGATAAACTCAGTGGTGGGCTGTCAGGGCCAGCAAGGCCTTCTCTGCTGGCCTAAACACTATCAGAATCACTGACAGATATTTGCAACCAAAATTGTAATATTTGTTCCATGAAATTGAATTAATATATTCCCAAAAGTTTATTCTCTTCTCTTATGTTGTAGCGTTTCTCTTTGCTGCACTCCTTCCAGTACATGTATGTGGATGTTAGATTTTTGTCCGATTTCATCCTCTATGTGCTGCCATGTCAATCTAATCTGCCCAGTGCCTTCACAATCAGTAGTGCTGGCCATTGTGCCTTAGACTATATTAGCAATAGGTCTGTTTCTTCAACCAATCAGATTTCAAGATTACAGAATAGCATCAGCATTTTTCTATCCTCTGATTAGTTGGTCAAAGGGGAAACTGTTACAGTTCGACTAGCAAAACATGTCTGTAGCGCTCTACACACATTAATACATCAGAGTTAGACTTTTTTATGCCCACAATGGCTGATGGAGGAAAATACATTTATTTGGACATACAGTGGGATAAGTATTTGATACACTGCAGATTTTTTAAGCGTTCCCACTTACAAAGAATTGCATGATTTTCTTTAATAATTTATTTACTTTTAATTGCATGAAATAAATATTTGATCAGTTACCAACCAGCAAGAATTCTGTCACTCACAGACCTGTTAGTTTGTCTTTAAGAAGCACATCGTCCACTTATTACCTGTATAATTTGCACCTGTTTAAATTTGTTACCTGTATAAAATACACTTGTCCACACACTCAATCAATCAGACTCCAACCTCTTCACTATCGGCAAGACGAAAGAGCTGTCTAAGGACACTAGGGACAAACTGTAGACCTGCAAAAGGCTGGGATTTCCTACAGGACAATAGGCAAACAGCTTGGTGAGAAGGCAACAACATTTGGTGCATTTATTAAAACAATGGAAGAAATTCAAGATGACTGTCAATCTCTCTTAGACTGGGGCTCCATGCAAGATTTTACCTCGTAGATTATCAGTAATCCTGGGAAAGGTGAGAGATTAGCCTAGAACTACACGGAAGGACCTGGTCAATGACCTGAAGAGAGCTGGGACCAAAATCTCAACTGTTACCATTAGTAACACACTACACCATCAAGGATTAAAATGGTGCAGCACACGCTAGGTCCCCCTGCTCAAGCCAACACATGTCCAGGCCCATCTAAAGTTTGCCAAAGACCATCTGGATGATTCAGAGGAGGGATGGGAGAAGGTCAGGTGGTTAGATGAGACCAAAATAGAACCTTTTGATATGAACTCCTCTCGCCGTGTTTGGAGGAAGAGGAAGGATGAGTACAATCCCAAGAACACCATCCCAACCATGAAGAATTAGGGTGGAAACATCATGCTTTGGGGCACTTTTCTGCAAAGGGGACAGGATGACTGCACCGTATTGGGGGAAGATGGCTAGGGCCATGTATCCCTGAATTTTTTGCAACAACCTCCTTCCCTCAGAAAAGGGTTGAGTCTTCCAGCATGACAATGACCCCAAACACAGAGAAGCATTTCAAGGTCCTGAAATGGTCTAGCCAGTCTTTAGACCTGAACCCAATAGAAAATCTATGGAGGGAGATGAAACTCTGTGTTGCCCAGCGACAGCCCCAAACACTGAAAGATCTGGAGAAGACCTGATTGGAGGATTGGGCCAAAATCCCTGCAAATTATGAGTATGCATTTCTGGTAAGAAGTTTGTATTTTATTTACATTTTTAATGCTTGTCATGTTATTAGACAGATATTGATTCTGAACTGCTCCAGATGATGTAGGTAGCACAGTTGTGGTTGTAATGTAGCGGTTTGAAGCTTGTTTTAGTAAAATGGTATTCACCTTCCATATGGGAGATGCCTCACTCTCTCTGTAAAGCCACACATTGTTATATTGCGTTTTTGTATTGTAGTCAAGTCAAGAAGCTTTTATTGTCATTTTGATCATATATAGCTGACACAGTACACAGTGAAATAAAACAACGTTCCTCCTGAACCCTGGTGCTACATAAAACAACAATCACAGAAAAACAGGAAACACATGCTACTATGCTGAAAATCTTGGTTGTCCAGCTTTAGAAAATTAAGGTTAAGGTGTTCATAATATTGAGCATTTGTCCAAGTCTGAAAATTAAGTTTGTTTGATGCCTTAGTAGTTAATGTAATAGTTATGCTATTAAAGTGCATTGTAACATTTATTTCAAATAAATTGTCACATAAATTTATTTAAGAATAAATGATTGTGTGACTCTGGGTTTCTAGTAGTTCCTAGAATGGCAAAGTCCACTAAAGGCGGTAGAGCATTTTCACATATAGCTCTCAAACTTTGGAATAGTCTTCCTGACAGTGTTCGGGGCTCAGACATACTCTCCCAGTTTAAGTGCAGATTAAAAACATATCTTTTTATCAAAGCCTACACATAACATACGTCTCATAACCTTGTGCTCCAGAACATCTGATCACATGCACATTATCAACTTGTGCTGTTAATATCATGAACAGCAGCTACGCTAATTCCTCTCCACTGCTTCTCTTTCGCTCCCCATCCCGAGGCTTCCTGAGGTTTGGCCAGCTCCAGTAACGTCCCACCTCGTAAAGATTATGGACTTTAAAGAAGTAGATGCCGGACTCACAAAGATTCTAAACCATCTAGAGATGTACAAGTGCCAAATGAATCCCGCTACATGTGTTTTAGTTTTGACATTGAACCTCCTGGAGTGTTTAAAGGCTCTGGCATGGAGAAGCTGGTGCTGGATCTGTGATGATCACAAATGTTGAGCTCAGTAGCTACTACTTTTATACCAAAGACTGTAGAAAGAACATTTACTTATAATCTTATACTCCAGTACTCATTTTAGTTCTCACTCTCCAGTGTTCTGTATTGTTGAAAGATTTATGATCAAACTCTTGATGTCACCCAAATGAGGATGGGTTCCCCTTTTGAGTCTGGTTCCTCTCAAGGTTTTTTCCTCATAACATCTAAGGGAGTTTTTCCTTTCCATGGCTGCTCATCAGGAATAAATGCACACCATTCACCTTGACTGTTGATTTCTGTAAAGCTGCTTTGAGACAATGTCTGTTGTGAAAAGCACTATACAAATAAACTTGACTTGACCTGATGTGATTTTTGTATTTGGTCTTTGGTGTTGTATGGCTCAGTTCTGGATAGAACTGTTTGGGGATCTTAGAAATGAAGGTCATATCAATGGTAGCATCGAACACCAGTGCCTGCTTCAGTTCTGCTTCCAAAATGTTCTGCAAGTGGACTTGGATGAATTTGTAGCACTCTGGAATAAGCACAGGATTTGGCCCTACAGAATTGCAATGTGTCCTGGATGGATACCAAATAAACTCTATCATCTACCACACAGGTCAGCTAATCATATCTATAAAAACTGCATTTCATAATGAATCTAATTATTAAAGGTTGTTTAAAAATACAACTACTTTTACAGAAATATATCTTTTTGCAGGTCAGGATCAAGGGACTATGGCTTTGCAGTTGAGGAAGACATGTTATCTGCTTTTCCAGAATCAAGGCTGACAACTCAGTTATGTGGTGATAAAAACATTCAGGAATATCTAGAGTTTGCAATGCAACATACTTAATTACAGTGGCCAGATAACTGTGAGGAAGCATTACAACTTTACTTCACATTAAAGGAAACAACTGGTCTTCGAACATAAATTTTCTTTACAAAGAAATTTAAATAAAAAACCTATAGAAACCAGAGTACAAACTAAGTAGGACTAAGTAAAAAAATGTATGGTGTCAATTTCACATCATGGATATTGTGGTAATAAAAAACATGACAAATGTGTATCATTTAATTGAAAACAAAGATTTACAAATTCAGTTATTTAATTCACCTTTAATTTATGCTTCAGTATTCTTTGTCTTTATTTCCAAGGTGTTTTTATTGCATGTATTATTTTTGGCTTCTTGATTTCAAAATCCATTCGGGAAGGGTGAACTAGCCAGAAACACAATGCAAGGAACTGGTGTAATTCCAGCAGTGAAATCAGGCCAGTAGCAAACATAAGTACGTTCTTCAAAGACACTTCAGTCTGATGTTCTAAAAAAAAAAAAAGATAGAAAAAAAAAACGACTCAAAATTTTCATTAAAGTAATGATTTACCCAGAAATAGCTTTCTGGCCTTTTTCTTTTGGTTGAAACATCTAACCAGTTCACCAAAAGACAACAGAATATCTATTTTTGAACACAAATAACAAACCTTCACAGTTGAGGAGATAGTCTGACCAAAAGCAAAGTGTCTTGGATTTCTTTTTGCCTCTGTTTGCTACCTTTTGGGCTGAGTTTAGCATTAAAGAGGTTTTCAAAACTAGTTGCTGTCAGCTCCTTCTTAGTGTGGGACAGGAAAGGAGCCAAAACACTGGAATGGTTCTGAAGTGCTGTCAGAAAATTCAGTGTGGCAAGACCATCTTTAAATCTGTCAAAGCAGTCAGAATTTAGGTTGTCTTATTCACAGGCTTGTAAAATTAGTTTTTATATTTATGCAATAAACAGTAAATTGTTTAGTAAAAAGTTGTGAAAACCAAGGCAATTTAAGCATTATAAATGTATATCTTCAAACCAAAAATATAGTGTTATATATATTCTGTGGTGATTTTTACATTTTAATAACATGATGGTTTCTGTTAATCACATACCAACTGACATATTCTTCAAGAAAGGTATGTTTTCTTCAATATTCGACACCCAGCAGCCTGAGCAGGGTGCTATTATTTAAAATAATATCTTGTAGTGACTCCAAAGTAGCTGCATTCTGAATCTGAGAAGATAATCAACAAAAGTGATTTGGTTAACAAAATATTTTTGTCTCCTTTCTTAAAAATGTTTGTTGAATAATTAAACTTTTATTGAATACTTAGAAATAGTTATTTCTTAAATAAACATTTTAGTAACCTTCCTATTAATGTCTATAATGTCTATTTCCATACCTCTTCCGACACTTTCACTATAACCTCATCCGAGACATCTTTTAAAGTGCTACTGAACTAGGGATGGTCTACAATGTGGTTTACCAGGTCTTTTGAAAGAAAATGGGGCCCTTGTCCTCCATGCACTATCAACACAGCAGTCATTTTTCCTGCCAAAAAATACTCATCCCCCTAACAGCTGTCAAAGTTAAAGCCAAATCAAATACTGAATCCCCAAAAATTGCCCCATCTTTGATGGTGCCATACTGCAGGGAGCTCATCAGCTCTTGCCCTTAGTCCACCTGTATCAAGACCCACTTCAAATGGCCAGCATCATCAGAGAAGTTCACAAACATGTAATTGAATTTTGAGTATAAGACATGTTTAAATCCTCTGACTGCCCAATCCCACACATTAAGTCTCATAATGTTGAATCTGCTGACACTTTTTTAATCAATGGCAAGAGCCAGATTTGCAATAATGTCAGAAGCTGTTCAACTGCCTTGTTCCCTAATATGTGAAAACAGTGAGTTTTAAAACAATTTAATCAGTACCGATTTAATTTTTTTTCATTCAAATTATTTTTACAGCTTACTCTATCGGTTCTGGGTGGTCAAGACAGTTTGCTGAAGTTTCAAGCTCATCATCCTCTTTAGTAATTACAGGTGCATTAATGTCCATGTATTCTCTACCAATAAAAAGGCAGCAGTAACAAATACACAACTGTACAAATTCCATATTTTGAATACATAAAGTAAATATTTAATAAACCAAACCAACCCGTAACAGTGCTTTTCTTCTGTAACATGATCTGAGGTACCTGGTTGGTCATCATCTGAATCTGAGAGTGTTTTAGACAGAAATCAATCAATTATATCTACAGGCTCATATCTACATTTTATTATCCATACTTTTTTCAGGTGTGCTTGTATGCCAAGGTATTACTGGCTGAATGAAAAAAAAAATCAGTTTATACAAACAAACATTTTTAAACAATTGAAAAAAATTATATTTTATTGATTGATATTACCAGCGTATATCCCTCAGGATTTTGTTTCCTTATGATCTTTGATGCACTTATGTGTCTGATTCTGAACTGAATTTCTGTTCTCCTAGACAAAGAATAAAACGTGTTTATTATCCTAAAAATAAAAAATACTTTAATTCTGGCAAACTAACCTTCTAAGACCTTCCTTGGAAAAGGTTTTCCAATTTCTATTTTATAGTCCTTTAGTGCAGAGGACCTTGGACCCATCCGGGTACAGAAGTACATAGGGTCCTTTCTTCATAAAAAGTCTTTACTTGATGAGGATTTCACTCACATTTACATGTGGATTTGTGAATAACTGGAGCATTTTTCCCTCATTGCGATTTGACATTATACTGATATTAACCTGTAAAGAAAAAGTATCAACAGCATTACTATAACAAATGTGCCATTCACAAATCATCGCTAAACAGCCACTTAAGAAAATATTGACCTGGACTTTCTCCTGGACTTGCTCCTTTATGCTTTCACATTTCTTGCCCAAAGGAAAGTTGTTTCTTTCCCCAGCTTTCAGTTTTCTATATTCCATAAAACTGGTTTAAAGTTGATACAGGTGTTGAGTCCATGCATTTACCTATGTGCTAGATTAAAAGTCATCACTGATCACAAACTAACTCTTTATATTCATTATATATCCTGTTCCTAAGCATTCGGGCCGCCAGAATGTGCAACAGTCAAGCCATCAGGCTCCTCAACACAGAACTGAACTGAACCTCACACACACTTACTCAACTGCGTTACTGATCTGTATAACCTGAACTCAACACACACTCGTACTCACTTCACACAACCATGTCTTCAGCACCAGCCATATTATATTACCTCATTATTACATTATTATTATAACTGTTTACATGCTGTTTTTGCACATCCTTTTGACTGCTACAATTGCTGTTTTGAACAAACCCTTTTGTTTACATTTTGGTAATTTACAAGTGCACTCATGTACACAGTTCTCTCAGCACATTGTACTGTATAATATACAGTAGCGGCTATTTTGTGTTGCACTGTCTTGTGTTGCATTGTTTTGTTTTTGTTGTTTTATGTAGCACCAGGGTTCTGGAGGAACATTGTCTCGTTTTGCTGTGTACTGAGTCAGCTATATATATGGTTGAAATGGCAATAAAAGCTTCTTGACTCTTGAGCTACTGGAAATGGAAAATAAGTTCTAGCTCTTCTATCCCTAGCCTAAGGTAATACCTGTGACATTCGTTGGCTTCTGCTGAACGGATTTTTGGCCTGAATATTTTTTTAACAGGAACTGCAGACATTTGGCAAAACACCGAATTTTAATCCACAGTAAGTGCAATACATTTGTACACGCTTATACACACGTTCCTACTTTATCCTGCCGCAGACTGTTGTACTTCCTGTATATCTTGAATGACAGGTGTCTCGTCCAATGAGCGGTAAGTGTTCCGTTTGCAGACTATACCTACCTTTTCCGGTTTGTCTGACTTGTGTTTTCGGATTTGTTTATTTGTTTTCGCATTTGTTGTTTTGTTTTCGGATTTGTTATTTTGTTTTCGGATTACGTTTTTTTCTGGTTTGTTAATGTGTTTTCTGATTTGTTAGTTTGTTTTCTGATTTGTTAATGTGTTTTGCAGTTTAAGCTCAGTACAGATCGTGTTTAACCACAGTGCCACCCCGTAGACCAATCCGGGTCTCTCAGCGTTTCAGCCTAGTGACGCCCCGCCCATCTCCTATAGATTACGTCACAGTGGACGCTTAAATAAATTTAGGTTTTTTGCCGCGAAGTGGCACTAGTTTAATAAGCCCTCAGAGCGAATTGGTTCGATGGGTGAGAGGAGTCTGCATCACATAAGGAAATAAGAGTGCACATACAGGTCAGCACACACAAACACACACACACACACACACACACACACACACAAAAAAAAAAAACACAAGGGATGACTTTATACCACAATTTGGGTACCAGAATGCCATACCTTGGAATCGGTGGAAATTGGGCTATTGTTGGCTGAAGGAGGAGAAGGAGAGGAGGAAGACATCTACAGAGATGGCATGAACAGGAGAAGTGTATAGAGAGTGGAGGTTAGGATGGGCACTTTACCAGTCATAGTACCAACATTTGAAGTGAGAGAGGTAGCTGATATGATGGAGAGGAGAAAGGTAGATATGTTGTGTTTTCAGGAGACTAAGCGGAAAAGGGAGTAAGGCCAGGAACATTGGAGGTGGGTTTAAACTGTTCTATCATGGTGTGGATGGAAAGGGATATGGTGTATGGGTGGTCCTGAAGAATACAGTAAGCAGGGCCGTGCACAGACCTTTTGAGGGGCATGTGCTGAAACTGAAAAAGGCCCCTGCCTTTTTTTATATCAAGATTATTTAGTAACACCACCGAAAAAAGGGCACTTAGGAGTGTAAGGGCAAAAAGGGCATGTGCTCTGCACAGGTTGAGCCCTACCTGTGCACATGCCTGACAGTAAGAGTGTAGTGGAGGTAAAGAGAGTTTCTGATAGGGTGGTTAACGTGAAGCTGGAAGTTGAAGGGGTGATGTGAGATGGAGGAGAAGGAAAAATTCTGGAGTGGGTTAGATGAAGAGGTAGAAGGTGTACTTAGGAATGAATGATTGGTGATTGGGGCAGATGTAAATGGGCATGTAGGTGAAGGGAACAGAGGTGATGAGGAGGTGATGGTAGATGTGGCAGCAGGTGAAAAGGGATGTCTAGGAATGAGGAAAAGAGGAAGACAAAGGAGCAGGTTTATGGATGTGGTGAGGGAAGAAATACAGGTAGTTGGCTGGCGGTAGATGTAGAGGACAGGGGGGTATGGAGACAGATGATTCACTGTGGCGACCCCTAATGGGAGAAGCCGAAAGAAGAAGAAGAAGTAAAGAATGAGAATATATATATTTTTAAATCGTATTTTTTCAGTGCAAACATATTGTGCAAAATGTCTCAAAATGTGATAAAAACCCTAACAGGAACATAGGATATATTACATGTATATAAAATGCACCTGAAATAATTAAGTAAAAATGAAAAAATGAATGCATGTGCATATCTTTTTAGTCTTTTACTGGCGTCGTGTGTGTGCGTGCGTGCGCGTGTCTTGTTGCAAGATATCTCGTTGCGTAAATCATTTCCCATCGACCGTCTAAAATGGTCCATTTAAGCCACCGTACACCAGGAAGTAGGAGTCAGTGCGCAGGTAAATAGAACTAGCCGATCGTTTTTTTAATAAAAACAACAAACACAAAAAAGACTCTTTAGGGAGCGATAGGTCCCTTCACTCCGAAATGTGAGTATGAAACTGTATATATTTGTTGCTAAAGTCGTTCAGAGATTTTTATACTGTTTGTTTTAGCACGCTGCCTCCCTTAGCTACAGTTGCCATGCGCCGCTTCAGCTGCTGAAGCAGAGTGAAGTCTGTTGAATGCAGTTTGTATTCAACTTCAACACTTTTTGTTGTTAGAGACGAAGTTTTGCAGGTATACAGATTTCTCTCTGGGATGATGAGCAGCG
Source organism: Silurus asotus (assembly GCA_024362625.1). Lineage (NCBI taxonomy): Eukaryota > Metazoa > Chordata > Actinopteri > Siluriformes > Siluridae > Silurus > Silurus asotus. The sequence goes on from MU564352.1 coordinate 13,180,125, forward strand.
TTTTCGCTTTACCCTAGCACACAAGTCTTGGTATTTATGTTAGCAACACTGTTGGTTAGCTGTTAGTTACTTTATATTGCAAATTTATTTGTGATAGGATTGGGTATAAATATTAGTTAGCTCATTATAGACTGCATATGACTGTACACAATACAGCTGTGATCGTCTTCCTCTCTTTTAATCCGCTTTTCTGTTTCTATTCCCAGGCCATAAATTGTATCTAAGTTGATTTGGGGAAGTCACAAAGTCACTGAAGTTATGTCTAGAAAGCAAACAGGAAAGCCTGTACGCGGGAACAGGAAGTGTGAGCTGGAGAGAAAGAGGGATGAACGTGCAGCCCGTAGGTCTCTGGCTAAAGATCGAAAAAATCGGCCACCTGAGGAGGATGAAGGAGAGGAATTTGTCAATTTCTCCAACCAACTCAAAGCGCTTGGTCTTAAACTGAGAGAAGTTCAAGGAGATGGGTATGTACAGGATTTGCAGTTAAAGTGAATCCCCTTTCACATTACCTCAAACCACGACAAGCAACCATTGTAGTATATCTTTTAAAGGGACAATTCTATTAGTGGTCAATGTGCAGCTTGTATATCAGTAAAGATTTACTGTCCTCTAAAAAATAATTAAACATACAGGCATTATTGTCCAAATAACTGGCAACAAAAGTGAGTACACCCTGAGTGAACATGTTCAAAGCGTCAATATTTTGATTACTATTGTTATAATGCACTGCCCAAATTCTCCTGGGCATGGACTTCACCAGAGCTGTACAGGTTGTTGCTGGGATCTGCTCCCACTCCTCTATAATTACATCACAGAGCTGCTGAAAATTAGACACATTGTGCTGTTCCATAGGAGCTTAATAGGGTTCAGATCTGGAGACATATTTGGCCACTTCATTACCTTCAGCGACATCAGCATGGCAGTCGTCATCTTGATGTGAATGGCGTCGTTATTATGTTGAAAAACGCTGTTAGACCCAGTTTCTGAAAGAAGGGCATCATGCTTTGTTTCAGAAAGTCACAGTACATGTTGTAATCCATGTTTACGTCAAATACCTGCAGCTCCTCAGTACCAGCAGAACTCATTCAGCCCAATTCCATGATGCTAACACCACCATGCTTGACTTTGGGCAAGACACAATTTTTTTTGGTTCTCCTCAGCAGGGTTTCATGACACATGCTGGACACCATCTGAGCCAAACAAGTTTATCTTGGTCTAATCAGACCACAGGACATCGTTTCAGTAATTCCTGTTCTTGGACAGGTTGGCTTCTGTTTGCGGGCTTCCTTGTGAGCCAGTTTCAGAAGAGGTTTCCTTCTGGGATAGCAACCATGCAAAACCCGACTTGTTGCAGCATGTGATCTGAGCACTGACAAGCGGATCTTCCGCTTCTGCAATCTCTAAAGCAGCGCTGTTTTTTTTAAAGCCAGTTTCTGCACATGACGCACAGCATGAGGATTCATCTTCTTTGATGGACCCTTTGAGGCTTGTTCTGAGTAAAACCTGTCTTGGAAAACGATGAGGTGCCATGTTGAATATCCAGTGGTCAGTATGACGCAATTGCACTCCAAAATGTAACTGCTCTAATACAAGATTCACAAATTTGTATGGTTCTGTCGAGCAGACAAAAATGATGATGTGACAATAATGAGTAAATCTGTACTGCTATACAAGCTGCAAATTGACTACTCTAAAATATATCCAAGTTCTACTATATAGTATTGCCTCTTGTTTCTGTAAGATGTCTTTACATTTACGGCATTTGATAGACTTATTGAGCAAATTACAATGATCACATTTATACAACTGAGCAGTTGAGGGTTTAGGGCATTAACCAAAGGCCCAGCAGTGGCAACTTAGTGGTGGTGGGTTTAATGACCCTCTGATCAGAAGTCCAACATCTTATCCTGTTAGCTATCATTTAATTTTTACTCGGGTTTACTTATTTGTTAATATTGTCTCCTATGCTGATATTGTATATGAATGACAAATTCTACTTGAAAACTGCAGTACAATATGCTTACAGACCAACACTTTTGGTCTTGTTTACTTTATAGAAACTGCTTGTTCCGAGCTCTGGCAGATCAACTGGAGGGACACTCGCAAGGTCACTTGCGTTTACGTCAGGAGACTGTTCGGTACATGACATCTCACCGGCAGGACTTTGAACCTTTTGTTGAGGACAATGTGCCATTCACAAAGCATGGTGAGAAATGTGGCTGTGCAATTGGGGTGAAAATATTATTTTAGGGCAAATAGAGTTGAGCATGTTCTGTGTAAGCCTGTTCGGTACTTTTGCCTCACCTTATCAGAGAACACATTACTGTACCTAATGAGTTTCGTACATAAAATGACAGTAAATTACCTGAGAATTGATGGCTAATTATCCTTTTTATTTGAAAACCCACGTGACAGGCCTCCCATGAGTATAATTACAGAGAACAATTATCTCCTGCATGAGTTATTACCCTGTACAATCTTTTTTTTTTTTTTTTTTTTAACTAACAAATGACATGTGCTGTCACTTTCAACCGCAGTGTATTCTGTGTATTCATCACACCCTGCTGAGAAATGTTAGTAATGTCATACCAGTTTCAAACTGAATTAAAAGTGGAAATATTAGTTTAGAAACAAAAGCACAACATTATTTTAACAATATGTTACAAATACAGCAGTATGTTTATCTCAATGCTGTAAATGTATTTCTTCTCATCCTCCAGTGTCAGACCTTGCAGAGCCAGGCACTTTTGCGGGCAACGATGCAATCGTGGCCTTTGCTCGGAGTCAGCAAGTGAAAGTAGTCATCCATCAGCTGAACGCACCGTTGTGGGAGGTAATGTGGAGCTTTATTTGACTCTTGTTTGGATTTTTATTATCACTAGAATTTAAATGCTTTTGGTGCAAACTGTAGGTTGTTGTTGGAAAAAAAAAAAAAACATGTGTTAATGGTGTTAATATGGTATCATCTTTTTTTAGATAAATGGTTCGGAGAAGCCATTATGTCAGGAGCTTCACATAGCATACCGTTACGGGGACCATTATGACAGCGTCCGGCGTATTGCAGACAACTCAGAAAGCCCAGCAAGACTATGTTTAACGGTTTGTAAATTCTAGAATCCTTTACTACACGGGTTTCCTGCCATGGCTCTGGATTCCCCTTTGTCCTGCACATCTATAACTGAAGAAGGGCTGTTAATTAGCTGATTTATTAATGTGGGGCACTCAAATGTGCAGCACAGGGGTGTCCCAGGATTAGATTCAAGAGTTTGTCATATGTAAAGGAAACAGTACACTATACAATGAGATTCATACTTTGTGAATTCTCCAAGCAGCCTGTGACTTAAATTAAGGACATAATGAGACCAAAAAAAGAACACAAATTACAAATAAAATTAATGAAGCTGTATAAGAACCATGTTTAGTATTACGGACAGTACAGGTTATAGACTGATTGTGCATGTAATGTTTTTAGAATCTAAATTGTTCGAGACGGTTTGATGACTGTGAGAAGGACAAACAGAGAGGCCCCTCCACCAGCTACTCGTTTTCTGACAATGAAGATGTTATCCTTAATTCCCTGAAAACAAAAAACCCATGCAGTAAGTAACAGTCTTTTGTCTCCATACCCTTATCTCATCCTCACTCAAGCTCTTTTCTCCTCACACTGTTTTTGTGCTCTTGATTTATCTTTTAGGTCAAGCAGTAAATCCTTGCCAAATAAGTTCCACCTCACTGATGTGGCATGAAGAATGGCTGACATCGGAGATGAACCAAAAATCACCCTATGAAACAGAGACACACCCTCAAAGTAAACCTCAAGAAATCGTGTCTTCACATGAGAACGGTACCACACAGAAACCAAAGGTTAATGCCAGTTATCTTATTTATTTTCAAAAACAACATGTGCAGTTATTGTTATAAATATTAAATGGCATTACTTTATTTTTTATTTTTATTTTTTTTTAGCTGTCTAATAAGCAAAGGAGAGAGCAACAGCGTATAGAGAAGAAGAAGAAACAGGAGGAAAGGCATAGACAGAAGGTCCTTCAAGGCAAAGGTTCAAATGAACAGAATCAGAATCTGCCTGAACAGGTTAAGCTTGTGCCAGCTCTCAACACTTTAAGTATATAAAAAAAGTCTTGGACAAACAATTTTAACAAGTGACTCTGCTGCTTTTATTCAGTTATCCAAGTATGGCAAGAAAGTGATGTTTCTACATTGCATATATGTTGGAAATAAATTGCATAAAAAGGTTGTGGCCTAAACACCATCATCATAATGCCAATAAGAGGAAATTCTCTCTGTAGCGTAACTATCCTATTTTTTTTATTTTATAAAAAGAACCGTCAACTGTAATTGGGCAGTATAGAATTACATTCAGCATTACATTCTGGCTGAATGAAGGTGAACCTAATGAAAGTGTTTTTCTTTGACTTGCAAGGAATTTGTTTCTAGTCCTGGTAAACGCTGCCACACTTTATTGGAATTAACAGGGTTTCTGTTTGCTTTACATTTTTGTACTCGCTTACAAACGACCTGGCCTCTTTAAATTTTGAACCGTAATGACATTGACTACGGCATGCATTCAGTATTTCCTATGAGAAATAGTTTGCACAATCATAATATGAGAACTTGTTCTGTAATTATAGACTTACTATGTCTTGTTACACAAATGGTGTGAGTATTACAGATTTTTACATAAATGACAATTTATTTATTTAAATGTAACAATAAATTTTGGGGAGTCTTGAACAGTATAAGACATTGCGTATATAATTCAATATTTACAGGCATGTGTTTTAATACAGCGACATGCTGAGTCTTGTAGTAGTTTGCCAAACGGTAGGCTTTAACTAAAAGAAAGTGCTAAGTCTTATGTACACGTATATTGAATTTTAAACAACTCTTCATAATATGGACATTATGCCAACTGATCAAATAGTTTAACACAAAAGACTGCATGATGTGTAATAGCCACAAAATGCACCAATATCTTTGATCAACCACAAGGAGGCAGTAGAGGTCTTCTGGCCCGCATCCCATACTGTAAATGTGCAAAGCAAAAGAAAAGCACAACCATGTACATGTACTGAAAGGACGAGAAGCAAGGCATAGAAAGACCAAGCTTAAGTTACATTTATAAGTGGATGTGTGTGGGTAGTGGGTTGTGCCTCAGACATTTTCTGGAAGCTGATTAAAGCCCTTTTTGACCACAAAATATTTGGTGCACCCTCTCATGAGCAGTTACAAACAACTTAAAATCTGTTTCTTATTTTCACCAACCTTACAATCTTGGGAGATAATTATGGTGGTATTTTTTACCCTGATCCTTTAAGACCCATATCCTACATGTTTTCTATGCTACAGTACACCCATGTCGAAACAGGAAGGGAGTGTTAATTGCTAGATTATTTCAAATACTGAAAACAACACCATGTGTTAGGCAGGGGTACTGCTGAAACATGTTTAAGAGGACTGGGATCATTGGTCTTATTAATGTGTCTCAACAATACACCGTTTACTTTCAGGCAGTTGTTTAGATGTGCAACTTTAGCTAGGAGTGTTTCCTAAGTGAACTAATTACTAAAATATTCTACCTAAAGTATTTATTGTTCCCATTGAAAAGATAAAAAATATATTAAAATCCAGTACTGAAATATACACATAATCGTTAACTACGTGCTTTTCATTTATGTTCTTCTTAGATACTTTCTTCACCAGTTTGTGTGTGTACTCTATACTACCAGTTTTTGTTTGTTTAAGATGCGTGCTTAGCGTGTTTGCAGATTTAAATAACTTCACTTCGCCTATTCAGTGCAGTTAGGATTGGTGTACTGCTTTAGAGCACCTCCCTGTGGGTAACAAACGCTATAACTGTAGGGGTTATATTTCTCTTCCATCTTTTTCCATCTGTGGTAAGGTTTGCAGCTCTTCGTCCATCTGTCTGGCAGGGCTACAAGTTGTGGCTCCAAGTAAATGCAGCTGTAGGAAAAGTTGATTAGAAAAACAGAATGCTCAACAGGCAATAAAACTCCTTGCTACCAAAAAGTGCACACAAATAAAATTAGAAATTTCTTTCAACTAATACCACTCTGGTATAGAGACATGATGTTCAAATGTCCTAATACCAACCTGAGGGAAAGTTAGCCGAGCAACAGAGGCCTTCTCCCTGAGCTGACTTGTAAACAGGGGAGACACAGACACGGGCTTTATGGGGTATGTGGTTAAGTGTTGTAGAAACGAGATGAGGTGGTAGATACAAAGTGGAACGCTGCTTAGACGATCGTGCAGACTCTTCTTCCCATGTCAGCCAGTAACCACGTAAACCTTCGGCACCTCCTTTCCACTTGACCAGCAATGAGTCATTTCCCACCGTAGTGAGATGCAGATCTGCCAGAGCTGGCAACACTGAAAAAGGGACAGAAATGTAAGTTTTTCTCTTTTTGCACCAAGAAAGAGTTTTTATTTTGGATTCGCATAATATAGAAGGAACTGTCTTTAGAGTAACATATGCGTCAACATCGACACAGTAACACTTGCCTTCTTGAGTGCATGCTTTGACAGACATGGCTTTCTCTTTGCCAGAGGTGTAGCTGGCGCTCACCGTGACCAAATACTGCGTCCCAGGCTGCAGGTTCGTCAGTACCGTCGAGTTCTGCCTGTTATTGACTGTGAGCACATGGAGTTTCCCTGTTGGAAAGGTGGAGTACTCAACCTGGTAATTCTGTATAGATTCAGGCTGCAGCGGTGCCCAGCTCACTCTCACACTGGTCACGGTCGAGTCGGAAATCGCCACTTGTGCCGGGCTCTGGAACTCTGTGTCAGAGGATACAAGGGGAAAAAACAGGTTGTTTAGAGAGAGGGAATTGGAATGTAAACAGTTATTGCACAGATACCATTTCCCACTGTATGTAAACTTCTTTAACTTTTCGCTTAAAATGTCTTAAATTTAACTGACATTACACTTCACATACGCTATGTAACAATACATGGAGTTATTAGATAATTGTACATGCTTGGCATGCTGTCAAGCAGCTTCCTGAGGAAGTTTCTCCCGGGAAGCTTTCCATAAATATGAAGAACACTCTGTTGTCTGCTGCTTCTACATTTTTATGCAAACACTTTTTATTGGTCTGGCAAGAACCGGCCCCTGCGATGGTGCTTGACCCTTCAGATCGCCTCTTGTAGCTACTGTATATTTTGGATTTCTTATGGTTACTGGCCTTTATTAGTGGTCAGCTCCAAAAACTAAAATGCAGCCAGATCTGTAAATACTTGATCTGTTCTGATGATCTATATAGTAAATATGAATATTTTTTGCGGTTATAACACTTATCTAAATGTGTCCCTGACTGTAGTTTGTGAAACACTTGTTTACTATACTAAAATGCCTCAATCTACCAATGAGTGAATATCGTAAATATTGTTATTATTATAACATAAAAACTGAGTTTTGAGTAAAGAATTTTAGACAAAATGTAACTTGAACTAAAAACTTATGGACTACATGTGGAAAAAATGTATTTATGGCCATTATGTTGACTATTTACATTCACACTGTTCAATACAACATTTTAAGTCGAAGAAACGCAGCATCCATTTCACATATTGAACCCTTTGTTGTTCTTACCTGGATGTGTAGTGAATGTGGTTTGTAGGGCATTGAAGATCTCTAAGTTGGATTGTGGGATTAGTGTGACGTTGTATTTAGTGTCCGGAAGTAGGTTACTCAGCTTTACAGAGCTCGAGTCGCCGGAGAGGGTGATTCTCTGATAATGGCCAGGAGCTTTGGTTTCGTTAATACCACTGTTGGAATCCTGGCTTACCACTGGAATAGGCCCAAACCGGATGTCGTAGAACCCGGTACCTGCAAGCACTGGCCTCCAGTGTAACACTGCACTAGTAGTGGTGATGTCTTGGACCTGCAGCCTTTTAGCACGAATGATTTCTGGGTAATCAGAGGAAAAGTGAGAGGCATAAATAAGCAGAAAGGTAACAAGAGAACAGAGTTTGACAAGAAGTAAGCCAGAAGGAATGTCTCTTAAAATAGAAAGCTCAGTCAGAAGATGTTGCTGCAACAAATAGCAGCGTCATGCAAGTATGGGTAAGAGTATATCTGTCTAACTCTATTAGGGCAGAATGCCATTTGATTTGCTTAACCTGTTCTGCATATCGTGCTTATGGCCTGTGTATGATGTATGTGTAATAGTCTAAAACTGGACACTTACGTGACACTAAATCAGTAAAGAGAATTACTAACTATTAATACCTGAAGGCTCCCGTGAGGGATAGAAAGGGCAAAATAAATATTCTTTATAATTAGCCCCTCTCTCCCATTACAGTGTATATTGCTCCGTCCCCTCGCCTTGTAGACTTTTGTCGCTGTCTCAAGCTATTTGTGTCGCTGAGTTGTCTATTCAAAAAGGCTAAATTTTAACAGCATGCATATGTCCACTCCTATATAATGTTGTCTGTCTACTCTTTTCTTTTTTTTCTTCCCCCAGATCCATATAGTCTTTGAATTGTTTTATTTTATAAAGTAAAGTAGGTAATTAAGTCTTCACTTTTTTCCCCATTTCTATATGTTTAAACTACAGTCAATCTTAAACACTATTCCACATTTTCAGCAATAAGCTCTTACCAATGATTGCATTCCTCAAGTCCTCAGTTATGATACTCATGTCTTCAATATCCACAAAGTGCAGGTGGTCCTCAGCAGGTGGACTCACTACATCCCTTAATATTTGGTAGTTCCCTTGGCCAGTGGACACAACCAGCACATAAACACCCTCATCCCGCAGTTCAGACATGAATTGCTGCACATCCCCAGGATCTACGCCATCAGTAAGCCACACCAGCACTCTTGGCAGTCCTTCTCTTGCTCCTCCTGGGATGCCCTGTTTCAACACCTCGTCCTTGGCGAGTAGTAGAGCATCCTCTGTATTGGTGTCTCCTCCAAGTTTCTGAGTCCTTTTCAGTGCTTCCTGAAGATCCTGCTGCCTGCTGTAAGTTTCAAAGCCAAACTCCAGGTTAGGCATGGTGCCAACCTGTAGTAGTGCAATCCTCACCTCCTCATGACCCAGAGAAAAAGGTTCCACGAGCTCTGACAGGAACTTTAGCATGTGAAAAAACTCAAACATTGACACACTGCCTGAAGAATCCAGTAGGAACAAGACATCACCTTCACAGCAGTTCAAAACTGTGGGGGGGGAAAGGTGGTTATATGATCATGTTCAGAAAAGATGCTATCACAGTTCAGAAATGGATTTAGAAGAAATTTAGTCAAACTTAACATTTATTAGTAAAAACAAAAATGACAGTCATTATTAATTAATTTTACTGTACAAAGAGTTGTATAGTTGTTCAGGAGTTTCATATTTTAGCTTTTACAAAATGTCAAATTTTCAATAACACTATTATGTACCGAAATTGTATAAATGGTGAAGGAAAATTCCATCATTACTGTTTTATCTCAAGGGGAACTAGTTAATCACATCACCAAAGCACAAAATAAAATGTTTCCAAATAAGGAACAAGCAACAGTCAGTCTATATTCTCACTTGTATCATTTCTCCCCTCCCACTGTATTTTCCAGGGTTTTCCTCCCTGCTCCCACGCACTCCATAACTCTTACACATGTAAATCAATGCTACTGCACAAAATCTTCATTCCATTACTTCCCTGCCTTTTTGGAACAACAGAGTCACTCAGTTATTAAAGTTTCAATCAAGGTAATAAAAAATAAATGAAATCCGAAGTCTTAAAGAGAAAGTCAAGGAGAAAAGGGAAAAATCCTCGAATTAGAAAAGATCCTTATAAAGTTAAATATAAAGTGTCAGACTTCCAGGGTGGGGAAAAAAAAAACTTTTTTAATATTCAAATTTGACAGCCAGAAAAGAAATAATGGTCTGCCAGCATTTATGGATTTCCTGGCAGAGAACAGCTCTGTAAATTAGTGTAAAAAAATAAACATAAACAGATGGTGAGTGGAAGCAGCAGGACTACTGGATGCCATAAGGGTTGGCGGGGGGGACCAGCAAGAGGGAGAAACAGACAATAAAGGGGGAGGTGAGGGTTGTGAGTCTCATAAGAATGAAAGGAAGGAATGCACTTTCTATTCCAGAGACCACACTAGCAAGAAAGAATAAGATCTGTGTATTTGAGAGAGATATATAATAATAATATGAGATGAACACATGCTCAATAAAACAATGCACTAACTAATCAAAAGACCTTCTAATGCCTGCACGCAAAGCAGCTGTTGCTATTCAGACTTCTGCATAAACAGGCCTTTTCTGATGCCCACTTTGTACCCTGAGAAATTTTTGAACAAAGCCTCATTTTAGTGTCAATACAACAGTTCAATAGTTTGCACTACACTTGACTGCACTTTGGTCCCAGTGACTCTTAAAGAATTCTCAACAACATTCAGCCATCTTGAGATGAGACAGACTATGTGAAATGTCCTCATAATCCAATAATACAGGCAACTTTTGTGTGGACCATCTGAAGATGAGCAATAGAATTATCTCCATGTTCACACACGATCTAAGCCACAGTGGCTTGGTTTGAATGACACCATGTGTCTGCATCTCTGATCTTTTATTAGTGGATCAGAGCCCAGGTGATAAAACTGAATTGTCCAACCAGACATTTCGACATTTTGAAACACAGCCTGACCAGATCACCTTCCTATAGTGATAAAGTGATAAGGGAAATAAAAAGTGTACTAAATTATATATATAATATATATATATAGACATAACTGAAGAATAATGCATGATTACACACCCACCTGCTGTCTCTGTTTCCACACAAATCTGTACATCTGATAGAATATTCATTTAGACAATTATGCATCTAAAATTTACCTAATCTAATAATGAGTGTGGACTGAAAAAGTAACAAAAGCATATCTCCCTTACAGATGCCTGGAAATTCATGCAAGCATATTACTAGCTGACATTTCAAGGTCGCCATTAAACCCACATGATGACTTTTTGATGACTAAAAATTATTCCCATGAAACTTTTAACATACAAAAATAAGTAAAAGCTAAAAGTTTCCACTTGGAATATTTCCTTTGAAATAAATAGAAAGCAAATAGAGGTAAGGGGGAGGGTGTAAAAGTATAGTATAGTGTGTACTTTTTTCCCCCCAAAATCATAGAATGAGATTATTGACTGATGATTGATGTTGCTGGACAGTGTAATGACGCATCTTGAGTTTCCTGAACGCTGGACTCATGCTGGGAATACACCCTGAATGTACAGTAACTGCCCACACACCTCGATATAGTGACTCATCAAATGAACACTTCAAACTTTTACAACTACATGAAATGTTGCTGGGTGATTTAAAATACAGACACACTTAAAGAACCAGGTAATAGTATGTTCTTTATGCTGAGATTTTGGTCTGTATAAATGTTATATGTATAAAAGTGGGTCTGGGGCGATGGATGGCTGGGTAGGGGGCAGTTGTAGAGACCTTGGGGCCAAGTTGGGCAGAAGGGGTGCCTTCTATTTATGTGTAAGATGGTCCCATAATTTTGAATATCTGAATACAACACAAAATTACTTGCACAAGTGCTTTGGTCAGAAGATGTGCAACCATGAGGTACGTGTGAATCTGGAAGGATTACACAGACATTTTAATTAAAAACTCTGATGATTAAGATTATTTCTCCCTGTACCACCCACTTGGCCACCCCACTGCAGTTACCTTGTGAAAAAGTTTCCTGTTCATTTGTACAAAGTGAATATTAGACAGTAAAAATAACGAATCAGCAAATTGCGAGGGAAAAAAAAGAGAATCAGATTTGAAAGTGTAACTCACCTGAACTAGAGCTCGAGCTCTGTGACTGTCCCGTGCGCAGGTGAAAGCTGAACAGTAGGCACGTGAGCACGAGCCAAAACTCCATCGTGCACTTCTGTGTTGTTTATTCAGGCTTGAAATATTATAGGAGCCTAGAGAAGAATGTCACATCCACCACACGTAATAACCATGTTTCGCCCAGAGGTTTTGCCCCAGCAATCAACCTTTATAATGGTCGCAGATAAGTGCTGGTCTCTTGTTTCCTTTTTCACAAAAAGAAGACAATAAGTGCACACCTGTTAGATACAATTTCCGTCAACTGACTCAGACGAAGTGCTGTGTCTTGCGACAGGCTAAAACCAAAAACAGATTGAGACTGTGTGAGAGAGAGCTACCGAATTTGCCCAACTCCCTCCCTCCTTCCCTCTGCTTATTCCCTTTCCCACCTCCCTCCCTCCCTCCTTCCCTTTTCCCCCTCCTTCCCTCTCTCCCTCCTTTTCTTTCGTTCCCTCCCTACTTTCAGCCGTGCTCTTACTGACCAGCTTTCACCCGCTTGGAGCCATTCCCAGCTTTTCCTCACTGTCATCTTTCTCTCTGAATTGTAACTGGTCCCATGCAGCTATGGGTATTTCCCCCACAAAACAAACAGACATATATTTGATTTAGATTAGTTGTTTTAACTGTCTAATGAGAATAATTTTTATACAATTACATACACAATTAGTTCAAATATCATGTTTAAACACATGTTCCTCCCTATATGTATGTGAATCATAGATACTTTGCACAAAAGTATGAGACAGACCACATAATTAAATGTCTTCAGAAGCTCTAAAGTCATTTCTGGACTGCACATGTCCAGATTTGTGTGTAGCAGAAATTAGTTTAGAAAAAAAGTCACAATGTTAAAACCCCAGTGAACTTTAACAAGGGGTGACGTGGACCAACACACCCAGTAAGCAAATACAGCCTAGTTGTAAAAGCCCAGTCAGGTGAGCATATATTGTCCTCAATTTCCAGCTGTACTAACATAACAATTAATTACTTACTCAACTCAATAGTCAAAGGGAAGGTTAACACTATACTCTTAGTCCAATGCTTACAGTGACTTACATATTGTGTGCAGTGAGTCCAGCAGGAGCTGTAAATCAAGATCTGTGCACCTGCTAAAACTGTGACATGAAATGTGTATAGCTGTAGGATATGCATGTTAGTATGCACAGTTTAGACAAGATAACTTGGTGCAGTTTGCAGTGTGAATAACTGCAGTCAATTATATCAACATAACTAGCCATGCTAATTATATATATATATATATATGATTATTTGCATATATGGCATACAAGTTGCAGTAAGGGTATATTCATAACCTTATATTCAACTACATCAAATATCAGGTATCTACAAACTCTAATATCCACTTGTTCTCTCCCAAAGCTGTAAGGGTTTGTGAACCAATTTAGAGGCAGGTATGGACCTGCTGCAAAGATAAGATACAAATCTCCAACACCTCAGACCACGAGTGTATACACGTAGTCATTTACATTTCACTATAGAGATATATTTTGTTTTACACATGAAAACATGATGTAATGGAACCATATAGCTATGATGTAATTACATTCCAGAAACAACTATAAGTGGAAATCCAAATCTTCCAGAAGCAACAAGGCAAGAAGGTGTGTTCAGCGAAGAAATGCTGCCATACAAATCAAATGTTGTAAAACACAATTATTTTATTGTTTAGTATAGTATAGTATAGTATAGTAAAAAAAAGTTTCAGTTAAGAACCTATAAAGCTTCTTGTGACTCTGGAGAGATTAAAGATAAAGACAGATTGTTTCACAATCACAGGAGATTATCAAGTAAAAAACCCTTTAGTAAGCTAAGAACTACCTACCTACCTGTCTGTCTGTCTGTCTGTATATCCATCTATCTATCTATCTATCTATCTATCTATCTATCTATCTATCTATCTATCTATCTATCTATCTATCTATCCATCAATTAATTTATCAAACCATTCATACATACATACCTACATGCATGCATACATCTTTATGATGTTTGAACAACCCCTGAAAAATCGTTTGTAAATGCTTAATAATAAAACATAATTGCAACTCTTTTAGCCTGAGAAAGGCACTAGAACACTGGAACTATTAAACAATGTTAATTAAATAATCTTCTTTCAATAAACCAATAAAACACTCTTTCCCACTTTAGGGCCACTCAGCTAATGAATGTGCCTGCATGTTTTTGGATGGTGGGTGGTAACTGAAGAACCTAAAGGGACCCCACACAGACACAGGGAGAAAAAACAAACAAAACAAAAACACAAAACTTCTCGTTCAACCTTATAACCACACCATTTAGTCACTTGTGTACATCATAAAAACATTTATTGTTGCTTTGATCAAATTGTGAATGCTTTTGCACATTCATTTAATGGATTGTGTGAAGTGTCTGGTTTTTCCTACATTATCAGTTGTTTATGTTCATGTTGATCAAAATATATTATACTGGTTTCACCTAAATAGTCTTAACCCCCAAAACATTTCAGGATCAGTTCATTGCATAAGTAATTGAATGCAAAATGTTTAAACCAGTTGTCATCTAAAATTTCTAATAAACTTTTTTTTGGTAAATGTGACTTGAATTAAAGAATTGTGCAAATGAAGCTTGAATGTCACTAATAAAGGCAAGTGTGCTGCATCCAATAATTAGCTAGTTCTCTTAAATAGGTCAAAGGTGAATCTTGTGAACTTTCGATTGGAGAGTGTATACAGACAGCAAAACACAGAAGTATAAAATCTGAAAATGGATGAACAACTAAGAAACAAATGAACACTTGTATAGTACAGTAAAAGTGTGAATCCTTTTTGGTCTCTTGTAATCAGTATAAATCCAATATGTAATAAAATAAAATTATTTGTGCTGCTAAAATTCATAGATGCCATACAGAAGGAAGTCATATTTTGTGCATTTTCAGTCATTGTAATCCAAACTATAGTTTATATCAGTATCAGGAAATCCTGAAACTGTTTACTGTCTTACTGACAACATGAATAAACATTTTGATTATTTTTTTTGTGGACAATGACGAAGGGACTTTTCAGTCTGATGGCAAAGACATGCTTACTTTAGACAGATGTACTAAGGGTTTTGAGTAAAGTACAGGCTTTTGCAAGAAATCCAATGTATTGTGCTGTTTGTACAAATTGTTTTGAGAATGCACTTAATGGTTTGCGAATATTGAGGATGATTCGAGAAATGCCCAAAAGCAGCTGAGAAAAACTGTAATAGTTTATTTCTTTATTTCTTGAAATAAACCTCTTTGTGAATACAAACATATTTATTACTAATATCAAACCTAAAAATGCATTTACTACCTTAAATAAAAGTATTATTCAATGCAATAATAAATTTTTTGGCAGACACCCTTATCCAGGGTGACTTACAACTAAGCAGTTGAGGGGTAAGGGCCTTGCACAGGGGCCCAGCAGTGGCAGTTCGATTTGAACTTGTGACCTTCCGATCCAAAGTTCAATGCCTTAACCACTGAGCTACCACCTCCCATTATTGAAGAGATTGTAGCAACATTCTAAACTGAATATAAATATAATCTCACCTGTCAGATTTATGGAAGTGTGTCAATGAAACATGAGAGAAGCATTGGCATAGATGGCATTGGACACAGTAGCAGAAAGCCCAGTTCAGCATTTCTGGCACATGAGAATGGAAATATATTTTGGCAGGATATTAACCTAAAAATTTACATAAAACTTGGCTTTTTCTTTTTTTTTTATTTCCTCACAGCACCTGGAATAATCATGGACATTTCAAAGTTTACCACTGGTATATTAACTTTATATTTATTTTACATAGTTTCACATTATTTACATAGCAAAATGTATATAGCTATACTTTTATACTTAATTATTTTGATGGTTTATACACTGGTGCACTGGTATTTCATAATTTAGGGATTCACTATTATAGGAAAAATAAAAAAAAGAGTACACTGAGGAAAAAACAGGGGAAAACCATGTATATTTGTAGCACAGGGAAGCTCCAAGAGATAAAATAAGTTAATGGCACACTCGGGTATTTAGACCTTTTGTCATTTCTTTTTTAATGAGTGTTGGACAAAATAAATAAATAATTAACATCCTCCAAATGCCAAAAATACTCTGGAAACTCAAACAGATGGCCAAGGCTTCTATCCTGTGTTTGTTATGAATTGTGTGATTGTCCCTTGTCTTCCTGAACTTAAGTACAATTTATAAATACCTGCGTCACCATAATTTCCACTCACTCCAGCCTTTTTGTCGGCCTTGACTTCCACTTCTCCCTTCTCAAGCAATGCATTCCTCCTGCCAGGAATATTTCATGGATTCCTTTCTGGCCCCCATCTGTTGGTATGCAAGCTTTGGGTTGGGTTGTTTCAAGCTTCAGGTAATGCTGTTTCCACTGGCTTTGTGCAAGGGGTCTCACTGTATTAAGGTGTCACTGAATTAGTTTAATTATATCTTTAATTAACTAGAGATATTTAAATATATGGCAGCAATGTACAGATGTTA
The DNA here is from genome assembly GCA_024362625.1 of Silurus asotus. Lineage (NCBI taxonomy): Eukaryota > Metazoa > Chordata > Actinopteri > Siluriformes > Siluridae > Silurus > Silurus asotus. Next base: position 13,196,525 of record MU564352.1, read on the forward strand.
GAGTTTAAACCCTAGCACTTCAAGCTAATGTATAGTATTTATGATGAAACTGCATCTTTGTAAAAGCATGTGTGAAGTGAAAATATCATTAAAAACACTTTCAAATCATGAATTTTATTCACCGTCATTTTCTGCAGTCCATGAATCAGTAAGAAAGGCCCAGCTGTCCACATCTCTGCAAGAAAAATAGATAAGAAAAAGATCCTAAAATCTCTAATGCAAGGGATTAGATTGATATCTACTTTAATGCACTTTATAAAAGCTAGTTCTTTGGTATCACCATGTGTCTAATAATAAAGTAATATGCAGTATTTACTCACATAGCTGTGTCTGCTTTCATCCAAAGGTACTTTCAGTATTCTCCTTTTTTTTATTATTTTGACTTTTTTCCCTTTTGGTTACAAACCTAAAAAAATATGTAATTGTTTTATCATTTTAAGGTTCATACTTTCCTAGTTATCAGGCACCAACACCCATTTTATAAGTTTTTCATTGAGATATTTTATGATGTCTTTGGCATGTGAAGTCTAAGCAGCTCTTAACATGCTTTTCCCTTAAAAGCTATTGTGACAATGTTAATTAAACAAAGTCAGGATTTCTTCTTATGAAAGACCAGCTGAGATATTTATGGCATTCAAAAGACAAGGGAAGTGTTTAACATGTCTCAGAAGAATTCCTAAGCCATTTCTTAGGCTACAGAAAAATGCAATAAAGAAGGAATACCCTGAGGGGATGAGTTATTGTAATGGTTAAAATTACTGTATCTGCATAATGACCTGTAAGATAAGAGTGAACTGATTTATTTCCTCTGCCTTTCTATATTTCATTATAATCACTGGTCTGGGTCACAAAGAGGAAATGGCGTATTCATGAACTGTTTAGCTTATGAGTAAGCTAACTTGAAGGTCACTGATGTAATTGTGTATCAGTTAATTATACTATGTAAAGAATCTAGCAAACACTGCTAAACCAAGTCAAGTTTAGAGGGGCAGAAAATTCTTTTTCCACTTGCTTTGTCAAGAGATGTATTGGTGGAATATTTTTTATGTATAATTTTACATAATCTTTTCTCTTGTGTTTCTATTCAAGAATAACAGAATTGTATATTAGGGATTGCTACATTACACCTTGGCTACAGGCCCGGACTCTGTCTCCCACTACACCCTGAAACACTGTGCCAATCAGCTGTCCCCAGTGTTCACAGACATGTTTAATACCTCACTGGAGACCTGTCATATGCCAGCCTGTTCCAAGCCCTCAGCCATTGTCCCATTCCTTAAAAAGACAAGGATCACAGGACTTAATGATTACAGACCCTTCACCCTGACGTCTGTGGCCATGAAGTCTTTTGGGATCGCAGCCGACCCCTCTCATCCTGGTAGCAAACTCTTCCAGTCCCTCCCCTCTGGCAAAAGGTTCTGGTCGATCAGGATCAGGACCTCATGCCACAAGAACAGTTTCTTCCCCACTGTAGTTTCCCTGCTAAACAGTGCCCCACTTAATCCTTATTCAGCTCGTAAGATCATACCACTCTCTTGGTGAGTGTTAATTGTTTTAAAAGAGGAAATAAGATCCGTCCACTCTAATTATAATAATTGTCATCTTGCAAGTCACTGAATGTCTGTCATGTTCCTTTTATTCATTGGCAAGCATTTAATACAGCTGCACTCACTTTTAGTTTCTTCTCCAGTTGTTTCAAGGCTGATAGTCACATCCTTCCAAACCGATGATTCCCTCATCTGTCCAGCTAACTCCTAGCCATGGTAAAATATATACAAATGCTGTGTTCACTCTTCTCTGTAGTCACAAATGCTCTAATGAGAACAAAAAAACAAGTAAATGCCGTTATGGCTGAGAAAAGTTTGGTGGAGAGAGTTTTTATTCTCCCTGTGGAAGAATTTGGGTAAGCGTATGTTTCTTTATCTTCTTTAGGTGTTTACTTTAAATGAATTGGTGGATGTCAAAGGAGGGTGTTTATTATATTCTGCCTTTGATTGAATGCCAAAATGTCTGAGAATAGCCCCATGTAGGGAGGACCTGTCTTGACAGATCCTTGCACGGATGTACTTGCAAAAACACACAGCTTAGTTTTGCGTGGCATAAATATTAGAAAAATGGCTCTTCTTTAAAACAATCTTTTATGTATCTTATATGATAATATTATATATTATATATAATTACAGCTTACTTAATCAACAGTTACAGATATTATACAATACATGCCAATAAAAATTGAAATTGAATTTGAATCTCTAGCCAGAAGTGGTAATGCAAATATTAGAAGCCATGTAGTAATAGTACCAAGTTGCCAATACATGCTCACTATTTATTGTTATGTGGACAATTTATTTGTCCATTTATCTATTATTGTTTATTTATTTGTCCAATTGTTGTTTTGTTGCACTAAATGTTGTTTGCATGCATGCACTTAATGTAATGTCCGCTGTATTGGTTTGTTTGTTCTAGCTAGTTTTGTTTTTATATTGTGTTCATTTTTGTAACACATTGAGCTGTTTCATTTTACTCTGTATACAGAATCTACTATAATCCCTTCACTTCCTTAAGGTTAAGATTATAGGAAAGACAAAAAAATGGCTAGATCAGCATTTGTTTTGTTCTGTGAATACATAATAAACAGAATTAAACAGAATTTTTAAATATTATTTTTAACTATAAATCTCCATATATCCTTCCTCTTTCTTATCTTTTTGGGCTTTTAAACATCCTCAATCCTTGTGTTATCTGGTTTTAACACTAATCCTTTTACAGACTTGTCTGTCCTTGTGTCTAGTCTGTACCTGCCTGGCTGACATCATTATACATCACACTGAGTCAACACACATCTGCTGATTGCTAGACTTCTTCATATGTGATCTGTTTTATATAATAATCAATGTGCAAAAACGCCAACTTACTGTTGTATAGCAGCAGTTTTGCACCATAATACACAATCCATTTTTGCGGAATAAAATGTCCTAAGAACAATATGTGAAAAATAATTCCCTAATGCAATGAAACCCAGCTTGTGAGAAAATTCATTGTGGGGGAAAAAAGAATAGGGAATACATTTCGGGAATGTGGCTTAAATTCCCCAGGCATCTATCTAATATTTGTTGCGATTAGTCATGCTTATTGCAGTTGCAGAGCATGCAGATTGATTATCAGTATGATGTCATAATAGCAAATACATTTCGGGTATACTTTTTTTTTTTTAGAATTTATCAGTAAGAAATGCCGAGAAGGAACGCATGCATATTCTATTATTAAATACAATTTAAAGTGTTTAGGGTCAAATAGTTTATATTTATGTAAGTGTTAATGGGTAAATATTAAAAGTATTTATATTTTGCCTTGTGCATTCAGTCTGAAGTCAATTGCAATTACTGTCATTTGAAGTCACCTAAAAATATGGAACGTTACGCGAAAAAAAAAAAAAAATCCACAATCGTAATAAATGTGGGTATTAATAAAACTAGTCCTTTTGACTAAAACTTTTCAGTACAAGTAAAGATATAGAAAGCCATTTGTAGGGTCATGCAGTTCACAGCCCATCAGTGAAGATTGTGACAAGCGATGATGGTGAACTGCCTTTGCATTCCTGTAGCAGCATGTACAAAAAAACGAGAGCTACATAGCAAAAGAACTATTGGGAAAGCAGACAATCCATAATTATATCCATACCAAGCTGCTACTATTACTACTATTACTACTACTACTAATTATAATAATAATAATTATTATTATAATTTCTTATAGTAATAGCAGTAGTAATAGTAGTATTCTTTTTATAATGATTCACCCTGTACATCAGTATAAAATCTCTTTTACACTTGCATACTATTATTTATTTTAATAATTAAACCAACAGGCTGAATAATTAGCCCTTGCATAAACCAAAGCAAGCAACATACCACCACTAATTAAAAGTATTTTATGTTATTTTGTTGAATTGACATTTATCGATGGGATTCTCTTGATGAGCTTCAAGAGGTAGTCACCTGAAATGGTTTTCCAACAGTCTTGAAGGAGTTCCCCGAGAGATGCTGGGCACTTGTTGGCCCTTTTGCCTTCACTCTGCGGTCCAGCTCACCCCTAAACCATCTTGATTGGGTTCAGGTTCGGTGACTGTGGAGGCCAGTTCATCTGGCGCAGCACCCCATCACTCTCCTTCTTGGTCAAATAGCCCTTGATGCCTTCAGTGTGACTCTACAATTTTCATAGTCATGAAAATAAAAAATAACTCTTTAAATGAGAAGGTGTTTCCATTGAAAACATTCAAGCAAATATTAATCCATACCTGTGAGAAAACTGGGTTTTTTGACCTGCAGTTTATTAATGTAGTTATTAATGCTAACCAAAGAACCTTAATGTGACTATAAATAGTAATTAATTTTAGAATCATAAAAACTTAACCCTTTTGTGGTTTGGCATTAAAATGTGAATAAAACAGCACTGAATCTTAAAACAATATTTGGATTACAGTCTGTGAGTCATTGAATTTTGCATTGCTAAAATATTGGAAGCTTTCCTTAAACAGTAAAATATCAGTACAATTTGAGCTCGCCATTCTGAATCACACAGTTAGCATTAATGACTCTCATATAAGCACACTTATCTTTAAACTTGTGTAATGAACCATTGCAGTATAAAAACATAGAAGAGGGTTTTATACTTTTGCAGCAGATATCAAACTGTATTGGATTGCATTTTATTTTTTATTTTTTCCATTTCATTTAAATTCCCTTTACATTCTGTACATTTATTTACACAGATGCAGATGTATCACTATAGATTTATGGTACCAGGCAGGAATAGGAGAGAGAAAGAGAGAGAAATGGTCTTATCCTCCCACCTGTATTGTGCTTACGTGATTACATTTTTTTTCCCAAAATACTATATGTGATTAGTCATCTGCCTTGTACAGTCTTTATTGTTTCTCCCACAAATGTTCACATTTGTTAAAGCAATTCTGATCTACAAGACCAAATTTGTCACTAAGAGGATAAGCATGATTTGTCAAATCCGTTTTTTTGTGCATAGTGCCAAAGGCAATGGCAAGTCTATTGTGGGCCAAAAGGGGCCCAAGTGTTGGCACATTTACTGTTACCACAGCTTTAGAGTCTGGGCCAACATGTCATAAAAGCAGCCAACCGTATTTAATGCCTGTGCGGTATTTTAGGACGTTCTGCCCTTTAGAAATTGATTTTGGATAGTGGAGTTGTTCTGGCAGTCAGATTTTAGATAAAACATTTTCTCTAAATTCCATGATGGCATGTAGATTAGATTAAAACGACCAGTTGATGCTCTCTGATTTAAACTCAATGCAAGATATACAACAATCTGTTGCATCAATCCATATAAATGTTGAATACGAGGTGTGTTTGTTATTCCGGCTTTAACTTAACACTGACGGCATTCATTTGCCCCAGGGTTCAATTTAATTTAAATGTTTTTTTATTTATTTGTATTGCGCTTTTAACAACGGACATTTTGTCAAAGCAGCTTTAAACAGATAAGATAGTAATAAAGAATGAATAAGATTGTTGTTTATGATTGTAAATTTGTCTCTGATGAGCAAGCCGGTGGGGCTGTGGCAAGAAAAAAACTCTCTGAGATGGCATATGGAAGAAATCTGTAGAGGAACCAGACTCAAGCGGGAACCCACCCTCATCTGGGTGGCATTAAAATGTCCATTTAGTACATTTAAATGTTGTTGAGGTGTGCAGTGATCAAATGCAATAATCCTGAGTTACTCCATAATTTCACGGATCCCCTGGCCACAGGTGTGAGTGTTTGTGAGTGTTTGTGAGTGTGAAGATATTTCTGCAATGCGATAGCCTGGTATCCCATAGAGGGTGTAGTCCCAAATTAAATCTGTTGATCCTAGGACCAGATTTACTGTGACGAGGATAAACTTCTTCCTGAAAATTAATTAATGGGGAAAAACATGCTTGTTAGAGATATGGTAGGCAAAGGTGTTTTTTATAGCTTTCTTACAATGCTTTTTTTGTCCAGATTCGGCTGTAATAGTCATTCCTTCTTTAGTAGCCAAACAGAAATGCTTTACACAGTTGCACTGTTTACTGAATCATTCATCATCACATGCAAACTGATTTGCTGAGACAAAAACGCCTTTGATTGTAATTCATGTCTATTTCTTTCTAATTTGGGTCGGTGCTGCCCCCTTTTGCCCAACCTGGCTATTACACTTTCATGTGTGTGTGTGTGTGTGTGTGTGTGTGTGTGTGTGTGTGTGTGTGTGTGTTTTTTTAAGTACGTTTCCGCATTGTCCACAATCTACATATGACAGCCATTATCTGCGACAGAAACCACTGACATTCGTTTCTTCATTTTAACGCTTCTGTAAACCTTAAAATGGGTTAAACTGGTTTGCAGGCTTATTAGAAGGTTTGTGAGGGGCACGCATTTGGGGGGAGGAAACGCTACGTGTTAAAAAGCTGAACTTTGAGTTTGACTCGTAAGTACATGGAAGGACATGGATATAATGGAGTGAGACACCAGGGCTAGAGAGCCAGCCTTGGGGAGCATGGAGTCAGCAGATGGAGAAAGTTCAGCCTCAGCTGTAGGTAAGTTCACGGCCACATTGTTGCTTTGTTGGCAGCCTGAAAACTTTCCTCCAGCCAACTTTTTCCAGCATTAGCCTGGTGAGGGAAAGGGGGATTTAATAATGGAGCAGAAGTGTCCATTACTGCATTTGCACAAAAACTGAGTAATGCTTTTTATTCTTTGATTTATTGTTGTGAAGATGAAGAGTATGAACACAAGTGTCACACGAGTTACACACACAGCTGTATTAAGTGTCTGTACAGTGATGTTTAGAGAAAGCAGGCCTTACAGTAAACAACAGGAAGCTCCCACTTTTTTTTAATTAGGTTTCAAATAAAAATGAATTCTCATAGCAAAAACTATCTCTAATTAAAGCTGCTTCTTCAGAGGGCTAAGGTGTTCTGCACAACATCAACAGAACATTGCAAGGTTGTCTTATTGTTAGTATCTTGCATGTTGTGCATTTTGGGTTCTACACAATCACAATCATTATACCTTATACTCAACTAAAACAGAATAAAATAATAATGATAATGCAGTATAGAGCATAGAACATAAGACGTTTTATGCAAAGAACATCTTGAGGTACAAAAGAGCGATTTGAATCTCAATGCAAATCGGATTCTTCTTTGATTCTAAGGCATTTTTAAAAAGCTACTAGTTTGTTTTCCTACAAATTGCTTTTAATTCCTAAATTCATTATTATTATGTTTGCTATTACTATTGCTTGGTTTAAATGACATTTCATTTTTACCTAAATTACTTTGGCATGTGTGCAAGCATGTACTACTTTTCTTTAGCCTGGTTATGTCTTCTGACCCAGATCGAAAAAAATCATCTGGTAAAATTAATTCAACAGCAGAAGTGGCGATCGGAAGGCAGCTCAGTGAACCAGGCCGATTTGCCTACGCTGCGTTGTGTGGCGTGTCTCTCGGCCACCTTTTCCCAGGTTCAGAGCAAAGGTAACAGAGAAAACCAGAGTTAAATCTGATATTTTAAATTTTACATCTTTATACAACATAAATGATTATTTTATTCCGCAGATCATTTCGGGAACAGTATCTGGAAGGCTTAGTGCAATGGCTGGGTCTTGATGAGTCTGTGATGCCAGTGATGCAAGCCTTCCTTGCTGGACTTGGGTATGAAGGCAGTGACACTTTCCTGTCCGTTCTTCAGGCAGAGCCGCTACTTATCACTGGAGCTTTGCCCATTACACAGGTGTGTAAATGCACACACTTTATCAGCCCGCATTAGAGCTTGCGAAATCACAACACTGCTGGAAGAGTAACCACATGCTCTGCTCTGTTTTCCTCAGGATCTTGTATCCTTCTCACTCAAAGATGGTGAGGGACCTTTTCATCTTTTTTGACTGTGATTATTGTTAAGGAATAAAAACAGTGTTTTAATCACACTTCTGCTCTCCTGCTCCAGGTGAGTATGACGCCAGGGCTCGCGTCCTGATCAGGCATGTCAGTTGTCTACTGCGCGTCTGTCCTCAGCAGCTGGAAGATTTTGAGGAGACACTCGGAGAACGTTTGAGGCAGGGAAGGGAGGAGAGCGAGTAAGAGAGAAACCTAATTACTTTTTACTATGGGCTAAAATATTATAACGGCACTAAGTTATTGATAAGTCGAGTTTCTGTCTTGGAATAGTTTAGCATCACACAACTTTTCTCTAATGTAAATATCACCAAGGATATTTGCCTAATGCAGATGTGTCTGTGAACAGCCTCAGTAAATAACAAGTAAATAACTTTTTTATTTTTTGTCATGTTGCTTCCAATCTGGATTTATTATAATGGTAAGTACAATGTTTGGTTTTCATCTGCTTTGCTCATGAGCCTATATAAAAAAAATTTTTTTACACTTTTTTTTTACACTTCTATTAATCGGAGCACTAAGGATTTCAGGAGTTTAGGATTTACTTCTGTTTCTTTTGAAATCATTTTAGCAATATCACCACTTTATAAAATTATGTTTCAGAAAGTCTCTGTAGGTGTTTTGATGAATCATGGCATTCGTTCAATCTAGCACGCACACATAATTCTTTAAATAAATGCAGCCTTTAACCTTCCGAACATGTGAAGCGTTTCATTTTTGATTTTAATGTTTTGTGTAAATGAAGTTCTTGGAATCTATTTACAGGGAAGAGTCATCAAAAAGGCGGAAGAAAGAAAGAGGGCGTGCCCTGCGGCGCTACTTGCTGATAGGTCTTGCCACTGTCGGTGGAGGAACAGTACTGGGTGTGTTTTAAACACTTTGAATACAAGCAATACTGCCAGATGCATGTACACTGGTTGACCAAAAGTTTGTGGACACTTGACGATTACACCCTTATGTGCTTTTTGAACATCCCATTTACGAAACATAATACATATTTTAATGGTAAATAAAATACACTATATGAACAAAGTTTTGTGGATACCTGATGATAACACAACCTTTTGACAACATAAGACAGCATTCCATTCAATATTAAGTCTGCATTTACTATTACAACAATCTCCACTCTTCTGAGAAAATGTTCAACTAGGTTCTGGAGTGTGGTTGTGGAGATTTGTGTTCATTTAGTCACAAGGGCATTTGTAAGGTCAGGTACTGATGTAAGATTGTAAGCTTGGGTCCAGTCAGTGTAATAATTAATTCCAAAGGTGTATAGCAGCGTTAAAGTTAGAGTTTTATAACAGGTCACTCAAGATCTGCCATGTAAATCATATAATTACGGTACTTGCTTTGTGCAGGAACAGGTTTTGGTTTTCTAGTTCAAATGAAGGAAAATGTAATGTTACTGCATCCAATGACATCCTATACAATTGTGTCTCCAACTTTGTGGTAACAATTTGGGGAAGAACCACATAAGGCAAAAAAAAAAAAAACCCATAGGTGTCCCAATTCTTATGCCCATATACTATAGGTTAAATATGTTTTATTGTTTTCTATAAATCAACTAATTGTTAACTAATTGCATCTGCCATCTGTTCCTGTAGTGCATTTTAGCTGAGTGATGCCTAATGAGAATAAAGAGAATAAATACATTTCTTCTATGTTGTGTGTCAGGTGTGACAGGGGGCCTGGCTGCACCTTTAGTGGCTGCGGGAGCAGGAGCAGTTCTAGGTGCAGGAGGAGCTGCTGTTCTGGGCTCAGCCACTGGTATTGCCATTATGGCCTCCCTATTTGGTGCTGCAGGAGCTGGATTAACTGGTGAGCTGATAAGAAATGCCTTATTGTCTTTCAGTTTATTACATTTAATTATATGGCAGGCATTTTTTCCAAATTAGCTTTCAGAAATGAGAGAGAATGCAAACATATAATAGAACAGTTGAAGGTCAAAAGCTTTGTTCTCACTGGCAAGACTGATGTTTGAGCTCAGAGTATGTATCTAATCAAAAGTCTATGTTTGCTGTTCTTTTGAAGTTTGACTTTGTCACAATTTATATATATATATATATATATATATATATATAATAATTAAATATTTCTTCCTTTCCTAGGCTATAAGATGAACAAACGTGTGGGTGCAATTGAAGAGTTTGAGTTCCTTCCTTTAAACTCAGGGAAACATCTTCATATAAATGTAGCTGTAACAGGATGGCTCTGCAGTGGCAAATACAGTCAGTATTCTTTCCAGCTTTATTAACTCATTGCAATACTGTAACAGGCTTTGGAGACATTTAAAAAAAAAAAAAAAAAGTCACCATGTTTCATTTAAAAAAAAAGATGCAAGATCCCATCTTTTGTCTGTTGCAGGTTCCTTCCAGGCTCCATGGCGCAGTTTGGGTTCCTGTGGAGAGCAGTACTGCCTGAAGTGGGAGTCTCGCTACCTCCGGGATCTTGGCTCTGTACTGGACACTCTATGGGATGGACTGGTCAGCATGGTGGCCCAGGAGGCTCTTAAATACACAGTGTTATCAGGTGAGTTGTTTAGAAATGTAATTGAGCACAGTGTTATTGATCTTTTTTGAATTCACTGAAATCAGTAACTGCTTTACAAACTGATAATGTGGGTAATAAGTACATTTGTTTTATGTTTTTATGTGTTACATTCAGAAATTATTATTATCTCCTTTGCTAGTAAAGTATTTTCTGATATTTATCTGTTAAAGAAATAAACAGTTTATGAGTAAACCTTATGTGCGCCAGTCTGCTGAATTCAGTCACAGAATTAATTAACTCTATACTAAATATTTATCAGTAAAAGATAAATATTTAGTATGATTATAGATGATGATTTAACAGGCAGTACCTCCAGTTAGATGGCCGGGTTTGTTTGAAATGGGCTTTGTCACACAGATTAAAGGTATGCTTTAATCACATTGTTGGATTGTTATGCACATAAATCTGATCAAAATGTCTAAAATAAAGCTATGCTGCATTTACAAATAAAGTTCCCCCTTTTTCACTTTTGGGAATTAATATGCATGTCAAGTTCAAGACTATTTACAGTAATACCTCGGTCCACCGAACAAGTATTTTTTAACGCAGTACTGTACTGTGTAAGGAATAAATATACAGTAATCTTCATTCATCTAATATTCTTCTAAATTTCTTATACAAATGTATTTAAAAAACATACAATGCAATCCTGTAATCAGATACTGTATATTTAATAATTGATCTTGAATGCTTGGCTTTCTCGCAGATTATTGCTTTAGAAATGCTGTCACCAGCTTAAATGTTTCTTGTTCATTCAGAGATACAATAGTTTCTCCACTTCTTCCAGCATTTGTGACCGTTGTTTAGTCAAACACTTCACACTTTAAGCAACATTTGCTGTTTTAACGGCTTTCTTATTTTTCACCATTATCAAGATCGTAGTTCTCGGAATTTTGTACATAGCAGCAATTTGAGTCACAATCATACCAACCCTCAAACGTGGCTATGATCTATTTTCCATTGTGGCTCTCCTTAATTGTCTTTTAGCCTTATTGCTATCTTTTCCAGGCTTTTGGTAGCTTTTAAACTGCTTTATGAATCATGATTTAGGTTTACAATGCACAGAAAGCACAAAAGAGAACACTTTGGAGGGCACTCTATGGCACTGTTTACCAGCTTACATAAGACTCTTCATGCATCTGTATTACTGCTGAAGACTGAAGTATCTGCTAAAGTATGTTACTATTGTATATTGTAGAAAATGTCAACATTATGAAATGTCATAAATGCACTATTTTGCTGCTTAGGTGATTATAGTTGAATTACATATTAAACTATGAAAAAACAAAAAGAACTAACATATATTTGTCAGCTTTATCTGATGTAATGATTATATAATAACTCATGTAAGCCTGGAGTTTGTACATGTAATCAAACTGCTTTTCTTAAATACGATTCTTAGCAGGTATCAAATTATCTTGTTTACTTATACAGTTATTTTGGCACCTGGGTCATTATTTTTTGGAGTATCATGATTTTATAGATGTTATTCCCTAATGAAACAATCCAAAAAATGTCACATTTAAATTTTGAATTTGATGTATAATGATTTAATGATGTATAATTTCCTCAGTATTTCTGGTCTTCCCTTTCACAGGCATCGTTACCGCACTCACCTGGCCGGCGTCTCTGCTGGCGGTGGCGAGCGTGATTGATAACCCTTGGGGAGTATGTCTGAGTCGCTCAGCAGAGGTGGGAAAGCATCTGGCTCAAGTGCTCCGCAGCAGGCAACAGGTCCGTGAGGTGTTAGATAGATTTCTTTTCACTTTACTTTTACTGACTGCTCTGTGCAGCTCTTCATGTTCGTACAGACTGTACAGCAGATCTAATTAGGATGGTATCCTTAGTGCTCAATGTTTCCTTCATCTCTGTCTGAACAAAGGGGAAGCGACCTGTCAGTCTAATTGGTTTTAGCCTTGGAGCTCGAGTAATCTATTTCTGTTTGGAAGAACTTGCCAATGATCAAGGTATTTTTTTTTTTGGTTTGTTTCTCGTGCATGACAGAAGGTCAAAATATTAATTTGTAGTGTGTGACTGCACTTCTGGGACTTATCTCCTTCTGCATATTAAAAGACATGCCATGTCTCATTACTGGCCAGGTAGTGAAGGTGTCATAGAGGACGTCGTTCTGCTCGGAGCGCCGGTTGATGGATCAGAAAAAACGTGGGCACGGCTCTCGAAGGTTGTTGCTGGGAAGATTGTGAATGGTTATTGCAGGTTAGGAGAAAACATGTTTTGATTTGAATTTAGCGATTTTTTTAACAATATTTTAGAATTGATGTTTGTTGTTTTTCTTGTAGAGGAGACTGGCTTCTTGGATTTGTGTATAGAAGTTCATCTGTTCAGATGTCTGTGGCAGGGCTACAGCCAATCAGCTCAAACAATCGCCAGATAATTAATGTGGATCTGTCATCTGTGGTGAGTACATTTCTGACATACAATTACCAGGTTTACAGGAGGACATAGAAGCACATTCTTTTTAATGAACAAACATCAGTATCTATTCCTAGAATGTTATGGGACTGATGTATCCCCAGTTTAATCACGAGATCAAAATATGCACAGCTGTACTAAATATTTTATACAGGCTTTGGGATATGTAGTACTGTAATTTCCAGACTATTAGGCGCACACAAATGTAAGCCGCACTGGAACTAATGAACTTTACACAGGCTTCAACGAAAGACAGTGTCTGTAACCCGGCTTGTATCTAAACAGTAGCCTACCAAGAAAGTCATTGTTCACTGTCTTCCTCCTTCCTTTCACAATTTATATCGGGAGTTTTTCTTTTGGCATCGTTGGGCATTTAGAAATCACTATTAGTAAAGCTTTTCTCCTGATGCCGTGCAGCTCAGAACACAGGGGACGTGTGTTTTTTCATGCCCGGTTGTTTTCAGCGTGATGAATGATTCACATTTCCTGTAGACAGTCCGAGTGAGCGGCAGGTCAGACATCAGAGGAACATCATCCATATTTATGATGTGGTGGGGCCCGATTCAGTGGGAGCGCATCTGATTTAATATAAAGAGTTCATTGGTGCACCTGAACCACAATTTCATTGGTCTAATGTTATGGGGCTCAGTTTTTTGGCTTGAAGTTTGTGAAACCGGGAAAAACCCAGTAAAAATCCATAAATTAGCCGCTTCATTGATTAAGCCGCGGGGTTCAAAGCGTGGGAAAAAAGTAGCGGCTTATAGTCCGGAAAATACAGTAAATAATTACGCTAAACTTGGCTTTCAAAATGATGGAAAAAGTAGAGCCATGCACAATTAATTAATTTCATATAACATAGCAGTCATGCGATGTGTATTGAGAATGACAGTTAAAAGTTCATTGAATACGCTTAAAAAAAAATGCATTTAAACAAACATGCCTTGTTTCAATCTGGTTTATTTTAGTTTACACAAAACAAAATAGAGAGGATTTTTTATTCCATTTTATCCTTGTTTCGCTGCAGTGCAGTGAGCGGTCACCCTGTTCGCCTTATTGCCTAACACATGAAACAAGGGTCAGTGTGACCAAAAGTAAATAAAGGATCATGTGATAACAGAAACCCATTCATCGAGCATTGATTAAAAGCTGCAGCAGAATCTTGGTCAGTCTGCAACAGAGTAATAATCAGGAGGGAGATGCCAATCTTTACAGTTTAAGGGGCACACAGTATCAGGAAGATATCAGAGAGCTGTACTTAGAAGTCTGAAACTTACTGACCAGTATTGCTAGTGATGATTTTTTTGCCACAGTGTTGCACTCATGCATGGTATGTCGGTACCTGCTATTTTCATTTTTTTGTTTATTTTTTTTATTCTGTACTATGAGTGCAGGTCAAACACTTGGCCAATATATTACAGGCCAATTTTTAAACATCACAATACCTAATATAGAAGCAATATTGTGTTGTACATGTGTAGTAGTCTGTAAAAAAACCCTTTACATTTTGAAATATTTTAATATTTTTTTCTGAACTATTCTTCTGAAAACTTTTGCGGAAAAAAAGCTATGTAGAGAATAAACCATAGCCATAACTATGTGCAAAGAAATAACATCACGGCGGGGTCATGACTCAGACTGTATTCATTTCCTAGATCCTGAAATGTTTTATTTCTCTAATACTAAAGAAGTTCATAAACTATTACTTCATTAAACAATTAAACATCCCACTTTTAGATCTCTATAGTTATTTTTTTAATATAGTGGCACATCTGCAGCACAATTTTCTTGTCACTTATGCTATAATTGTAGCAGCTCTTTGACCAGCCTGCATTTTTCCCTCTTTTCCTTGAAGATAATAAGATGGTAAAAAAAAATGCAGCTTGTGATGTTATCAAATCACTAACACCCCGAGACAGCATACAAGTCCCTGTGAATGAGTTAGTGTAGAAACGATAATGTATTAAAATGAGTGCAGTTTTATAAACCTGTGATTTGAATTACAGCCAGCACTATTATCAGAGCTCCTGTTAAAGACAACGAATCTTCTGTTTACCTCAGTCAGGGGGTAACTCAAAATAAAAAAATAAAAAAATATTGCATTTTGAGATTCTCTAAAAGAACAGACTGATTGGCAATTAATTGAAATAATAAATTTTAACATGTAATAAATAAAAAACTATAAATGATCTGATTTTATTTGATGATTATAGCTGTTTTTGCCGCAGAGTTTATAATACAGGCAGGTTTTACAGTTACAATCTTTCTTACAGTTACAAATTATACTAAAGAAATTTAGTCTATTTAGTCTATTTAGTCATTAAATAGAAATGAATCCAGAGCAATCACTTACTTTTCAAGTGAATGTGCATGAAATAGAATGCTTATGACCTAACGGTCCTTTCTGAAATTAATAGAACACTTCTTATTTTTTTGTTGCACACATAAAAAAATGGTTTTGAGATCAAAAGACGAATATAAGATGACATCAGAATTTCAGATTTCAATTCCTGATATTTACATCTTGACATGTGCAACTGCATTCCGATGCAGACTTTCAGAGAGGACTGTAATTGTATAAAAATTCCTCATAAAAAAATTCCCTAACCTTCGCCCTAGCATTTCTTTACACATGATTTGATATTTTTTCCAGGTCAAAGGTCACTTGGACTACATGCGTCAGATGGACACTATTCTTGTAGCAGTTGGGGTTCCTACCATGGAGGTAGCAGGAGCTACACTTGGTCATTCTCAGTCAGTGGTGTTGAGCGAGGCGAAACTGAGCCATCCAGAGGCTCAGCCCGACAAAGAGTGTGGACAACAAGAGGAAGAACTTCTAGATTCTTCAAAAAGTAAGGAGACTGATGTGAAGAATGAATTGACAGAGAATGAAGAAGAGCACAGTGCTGGGAAAGAGCAGGAGAACGGCTGGGATATTCCAGACATTTCTGACTTGCTAGACTCATTAAGTGTCTCTGAGTCAAAACAAAAAGACAGTGTGTTTTTCACTGACACAGAGGCCACTGAAGGCTCTGACCATCAGTGCACACATAAGGAAGAAGGTCAAAGTGACACAGACACTGAGGGTAATTCCTGGGAATGGGACATCAAACACTGGACTACCGAACATACGATCACATGCCACACTGAAAGAACTGAGTGTCCCATGCAGGATGAAGTAGCCAAAGGCAAACAGTCTTTTTCTGCACAAATGCCTACACAGTTACTTCATACCCCGGTCACTGAACACACAACGTCAGCCGACTTGCATTCAGATGAAACTAAAGGTTGAATCAGTGCCCCATGGCCCTTGGTACTGAAGTGGCAATCTTGCTGCTGTTAAGTGTGTTTATTTGCTGTAAAACACCTGATACATCTTGACTGCTAATAAAAAGGCTTTCAAGAGTTGAATCAGGTGCCTTATAGCAATCAAAACATTCAAGTAAATGAAGCAGTGGTGCATACTGGAATCAAACAAACTGGAATTTTATTTAAGCTGGAATTGGCCTTGTGTCATTTAATTAAAATTAATGTTTGGATTCATTTCTGCTGACACTGTGAAGCTGAAACAGTAAAAAAAAAGTGTTTCTTTTATGTGGTAGCACAATGTATTGTTTGTTAATTGACTTAACATTGACATACAATATGCAAACACTGGTTCTGAAGAAGCCTAAAACATTCAAATGAGCCCTATCGTTTTTTTTATTTATTATCGTGTCCGATGGCCACTCCGAGCAATCCTAAAGATCCAAAACACGTTTTCTTTGTGTTTATTAATTCAGATTATTTTTTTTCTTCACAGAGGTTTAGTCTGCATTGTCTAAATCGGTCCCTGAAAACCAGCATAAAATCTAAATAAAAAAACTTGTTATGGCTTAACCAACAAGCACTTGACATTATAGTGGCTATTAGTTCATTTCTTTTACTCTCATCTTGTTTTCCATCTGCTCTTTTGGTTGTTATGGCAATGCTAGTAGATTTGTTGCTGGCTGCGTGATTCTGTTTTAAATGCATCCCGGACTATGTGCATGCTCATCCTCACATTGTGATGCTGTCTTGGTTTGGTTATTTTAACACCGCCCCCACACGGCCTGTGTGTAAGCTGTATATGTTCATAAGTCCACAGTGTGTCATCGTTTTTTTTCTTCGCACCGACTTTTAACAGGGACGCCCTCAGTCCAGCGTATCTACCTGGTTAGGCAGAAGTAAAGGCAGGTGAATTTCAGCATGTTCGGCGTCAAGCAGATTTACAGCGTCTGTGGCAGTAGCGGGGGGCTGTGGTGGGTCGGAGGCTGTTGAGGGCGGCTCTATCTGTAACTGAGGCTCTCCTGAATTGCGCAGAGAAAGGGAGAGTGGAGGAGATGGACGTCTTGGAACGTGAGAGGAACAGCAGCAGGGCAACAGTCGCCCCAAAGCTCTCTTAAAATCCCGCATGAACAGCGGGTAGATGATAGGGTTCATTGTGCTGTTACAGTATCCGAGCCAAGTAATGGCATCAAACAGAGAAGGAGGCACGCACTCGCACACTGCCTAAACAAACAACACACAAAGGTCATCCTGAGGAGGAAGAAGGGGTCAATATACAAAGCAGGCTAGAAGAATGAAAAAGGTCACTGATGTCTAGCATGTGCAGAAAAAAAGGTAAAGGGGAGGCTTGAGGGAAGATGAAAAGGGTAGGAAAGTGTGTGTGTGTGTGAGAGAGAGAGAGAGAGAGAGATTCACATACCATATTGAGTGTGAAAGAGGGAAAGAGACAGACGGGGCACAAAAAACGTTTCATGCCTGCAGTGTTTTCTGTGGGCGAACAGTGTCAATGTAGGTGGGGGGGGTGTGTGAGCTGGTACATTAGTGAATGCAAAATGGCTCTAATTACAGATTTAAATAGGGGAGTTTAAATGTCTTTCAAACATCAGGCCATCGTGCATCATTTATGGGATGGCGTCAATGTATGTAATTAAGCATAATTAGAAAAATTATCTGCCGTTCAAACAAACTTAAAAAGGTCGAAAAATCCGAATCGGAACAAATGCCAAGACGATTTTTAATGACCAAGTAGTCGGGGACGCCTACCTGCGCCATATTGGTGATGAAGAAGGGTAGCCATGCACTGAAGAACAGTCCCAAGAGCACTCCCAGTGTCAGACTAGCCTTTAGTGCCTTCTTTCCTTGCCTGTGAGCCAGACGCCGTTCACTGTTTACTGATAGCTGTGAGAGGGAAGGCCAGATGCATTCACACAAACTTGACAAATGATTCATTTTTCTCAAACAGGACATAAATAAGTTGGTGGCAATCGTTTGTTGAAGTTGCCATTTTTAAGAAAATGATTTAATATATTCTATGAGTTTAAGAGCGTTTAAAAAAAAATGATCTGCTTCAAGGCCCTCCTTCATTTTTTTTTTCTTCACTATACGAAGGTCGAAAACTGCACATATTTTAAGTTTCAGTAGAGGATTAAAAAGACAAGGCTACAGTGAGGGCATATAATCAAAATTCGCTTGCACACTAAAAAAAATTAGTCCAACATTTTAATTTCATTTTGCCTTATTTGGCCTGTTTCCATGCCGAGCATCCCTGCTCTTACTTCCTTAATTGCCTGCCTTATGGTCTCACCGGAGCCTGGCGCATCACAGTGGCATCCTGGTGGCTGTAGTTGTCAGCTTCTTGAGCAGCATGTCCAAGTGATGGAGGACGGGATGGATCTCCGGGTGAATGTTGTGGGTATGGAGGATACGTTAGAGCTTCTACTTGACGTGCCTGCCTCCTTGCGGCCAGCAGAATGCGGCAGTAAGTGAAACAAATGGCGGTTGATGGAAGAAAGAATGTGAGGAATGTTGCAACCAACGCAAACGGCAGAGTGACTCGCAGGCGGCATTGTAAAACTAGCGTGCCTGGGTAAGAGAGCTGGAAGTAGGATGCTGGGTAGTAAGAGCTCAACCATGGGACTGTGGTGTTGATCATGCCATGCCCGGAATGGTCCTGCATACGGCCCAGACTGTGCCAGTCCATCTCTATCGGCAGGAAGGAAGTTAGTGCTGCCAATCCCCAGGCACCGCCTACGAGCAGCAGAGCCCGTGGAGGGGTCATACGCTGCTTATAACGTAATGGAGAGATGATGAGAAGATAGCGGTCCAGGCTGATCACACACAAATTCAGAATGGACGCGCTGCAGCACATGACATCAAAGCAAAGCCAGACAGGGCAGAACCCAGGAGAGAGCACCCAGGTTCCACAGAGTACATTCAGCATAGCAGGTGGCATCACCACCAGAGCTACCATCAAGTCGGATAGAAAAAGGGACACGAGGAAACAGTTTGATGTACAGCGTAATGAGCGGTGGGCGAACACCAGAGCTATCAACAGAATGTTTCCACAAGCTGTCACCAGAATAATCAGGGACATTATGACCGCTAGAAGCCATGGGCCACATCCACTGATGCTCCACAGGTACTTGGTATGAATGCTGGTCTGGTTAAGGTTACGCTCCACACCTTCTGCCAAAGAATAAGTGGAGTCACTCATCGTACAAACCCACCTGTGGCGTCTGGTCTCATCCGTTGTCTTTCAGCCACATGGAGGTAAAGTGCCAGAACAAATATTCACCTGATTCAGAAAGTCTGCAGGTCACATGTCTCTCAGGTAAGAATAGATAGCATCATAAATTTGTAGGAATCCCCTCCAGCATCTCCCTCTAGCATGTTTAGATCAGTTTCCCGATGGTGCATGTCCAGAAGCTGAAGAATTCGATTCGAAGAAAAGCTGAGTGGTAAAATTGCACATTGTTCTGTCTACGTCTGGCTTCTTCCATGCTTAGCATCAGTGTGAGTAATCCCGTGCTTGTCAAGTGTGTTTCAAAGCAGCGTGTCATGATGACACACATTGGGGGAGGGCAAGCAAGAGGTGGGCTTCAGTGTGAGCGTGTGTAAAAGAGAGAGAGAGAGACGCAGTGCTGCGAGAGCACAAGAATCCAAGGTTTTATACATGTGCACCTGTTAGGTAACTAAAAGAATATAGGTATGCAATGTATTGGTTTTATAATCCCCATGTTAGTGTGTGCATTTTTATCTTTTATGTGGAATTGTCTGCAGGTGTACTACAGGTTTGTGTTTGCACACTTCTTTTTTTTCTTCTCGCTCTTAATCCCTGTGTCGTCCACTCCAGTGTGCCTCTGAACTGAGCATGCTGCTACCGAGAACAGAACGTGTCTGAGCATCGCACTCTTACGCATACTTATGCACTTTCACAGTCAACACTAATTCAAAATTAATGAAAGCGGCCCTTATTTTTATTATTACAAAGAATCCTTTAGAAACGTATGCAGAGGATTTGGGTTTTTATGTACATCACTAAAGCCTTTTTTTTTTGTTACACTATGATGTATTTTTTTTTTACTTTGCTGTTATCTCTAAATTGAGAAGGTGAATGAGTTAAATTGGTGGCATGGAAACAGTGGGCAATTAAATAATTGAACTGACCTAAGCAAAGGCCAAAAGTACTTTAATTTAATTAAACTCTAAAAGACATGCAAATGTCAAATAAAAATTAAAAAAATCCTTTCGGCTGCCGATTTTTCTGCTGACATAAATGTTTACTTTCAAGAGAAGCAAACAAAAATGATAAAATTATTATATTGTTATTTTTTTAAATTTTAATCTAGGATGCACTTAAAAAAAATTATTCAATTGCATGTAGCATCACTTGAATCATAATGAGCAGGTGCTTCAAAGGTTTGATGCTTCAACATGGAAACCAGAAGCATTTACTGATCATTATTCCAAAAAGAAAAAAAATTCCAAGCAAGTGCAATGTTTGACTTCTGTGTTGTTGTATTACAAAAAAAATATCAGTGGACACAAAGATCATGTCATAAAATAGCGTTTTATAAGGTCTTGAGCGCCACAGCATATCATTCTCAAATCTACATTATCCAACAACATTATAAACAATATGATTAAATGATGTCCGACTTCGTATTCAGGCACACGTTTTTTGTTTTTTTTGCCGACTCTCAAATAAGCAACAAAAACACAGATGAAATCCTGGACTGGTCCCATCCTACTGCTCCTGCAACAAAACAAAAACAAAACGGTCAGTTGTTAAAATAAATCCTATAATCCTGCCTTCTTCAAAACAGATGGATATTAAACAAACTGAAACAGCAGATCTTATCCAAGCCTGCTTCTGTCTTGTGCTCCCAAATGGAAGCAAAATTACAGTGCTCGTTGTTGATTCCAAAAATACCAGCCGCTTGGCCTGCACAACGTGACTCATTCTATTGATTCTATTCTTCCAGACGGCTAATTTAAACGTTTTCAAATCATGAGAGTTTTGAGAGATTCGTTCGATTCACTGCTCAGAGTGATGCCCAGGAATATCTAATCGGTTACAATAGCGAATGAACGTCATCACTGCAACAGAGTCCACACTTACCATTTCATTCTATTATGCATGATTGAACATTCATTTCAATCCAATCTGTCACTACTATTAAATTATGTGGATCATGCACATTTAAGTCAATGTTTCAGGTTAAGTTTAAATATCTGTGATGGGTAAAAAGGTGGCCATAGCATTGCTGATGGAGCCGTATGGACTTTAAACATTCAAGGACTTCAGAAAATTCTCCTGAAATTGTCACACAAAGTCCCTAATGTTTGTACAGTAGCTCAGTTACATTATAAAAAAGGGGCACACAGGTTTAAGCTTACGGATCATGCACATAACTACTGTTTAAAACCATAGCGAACAAAAAAATGTGTGTGTGTGTGTGTGTGTGTGTGTGTGTGTGTGTAATATATATATATATATATAGCAAACTCATTATTATAAACATTGAGACAGTTTCATTATTGTTTGATTTGCCTGGTGGAAAAAAGGTAAAAACAAAATTAAAATAAAATAATAATAATAATAAAATCTATTTAAAAAGATTGATGTAAAAATCAAGGCAATTCACACACTTTACTACTGCATCATTTTAAAGTCTGAAGTCTAAAATTTGTACGAAAGCCCAAATAATAAATTAGGAAATCTTTAATCTAATAAATTAGGAAATCTCATCCCTTTTTGGTTCACATCAATTTGGATTGTGTCACAGGAAAACTATTTGTAGTGGTGGTAATATGGGTGTTGCTGATTCGCGCTACATTTTCATTACTCCTGTGAGCAAATATGTGAAAAACTAAAGCTTTGTTAATGCGCAGAGGTCAAGTGAAATGAGAACAGACTCACAAAGCACAAAACAGACAGTTCATACAGCACACGAGTTGAGATATAACCACAATAAACAATACACCACATGCACATGCCACCTAGAGTGAAACAACTGAACACTACTGCAAGCTAAATGACTGACAGGTGAGTAGAGAGACCTCTAGGTCCTGACTGGTTGGATTTTGAAGCCCACATAAATACATTTTATGTAAATTTACCAAAGAAAGAAAAAAAAAAGCCAACATGCTAAAGGTTTCACAGTAACTGGGTTTAGTCTCATGAACACTTTCTGCTTAAGTATTGATTCATTCGATACACTCGAAGTCACTTCAATTTTGCCTCTATGGAGAAAATGTCCATCACTGTCCTACAATCATCTTCTTTTAGCTTCTCCTATTAGGGATCGCCACAGCGGATCTTCGTCTTCATACCATCCTGTCCTCTACATCTGCCTCTTTCAAACCAACTACCTGCATGTCCTCATTGACCACAACAATAAATCTCCTCATTGGTCTTCCTCTCTCCTGGTGGCTCCATCCTCAGCATTCTCCTACTGATATTCGCCACAGCGGATCTTCGTCTTCATACCATCCTGTCCTCTACATCTGCCTCTTTCAAACCAACTACCTGCATGTCCTCTCTCACCACAACAATAAATCTCCTCATTGGTCTTCCTCTCTCCTGGTGGCTCCATCCTCAGCATTCTCCTACTGATATACCCCATGTCCCTCCTCTGCACATGTCCAAATCATCTCAATCTCGCCTCCAAAACGTCCTACATGCACAGTCCCTCTAATAAACTTCTTTCTCATCCTGTCTCTTCTTCCAGTGAGAATCTCAACATCTTCAGCTCTGCTACCTCCAGCTCCACCTCCTGTCTTTTAGTCAATGCCACTGCCTCTAAACCATACAACATCACAGGTCTCACCACAGTCCTATAAACTTTCCCTTTCACTCTTACAGATACCCTTATATCACAAATCACTCCTGCCACTCTTCTCCACCAACTCCACCCTGCCTGCACTCTTTTCTTCACTTCTCTAACACATTCTCCATTACTTTGTACTGTGGATTCCAGGTACCTGAACTCCTCCACCTTCTCCTCCTCTTCTCCCTTCAACCACACCACTCTACTGCCCTCCCTCTCATTCACACACATGTACTCTGTCTTACTCCTACTGACTTTTATTCCCCTTCTCTTCAGCGCATACCTCCACCTCTTCAGGCTCTTCTCAACCTGCTCCCTACTGTCACTACAAATCACAATCACCCACAAACATCATCGCCAGGGAGACTCCTGTCTGACCTCGTCCGTCAACCTGTCCATCACCACTGCAAACAGAAAGGGCTCAGAGCCAAACCTTGATCCGACAATGATGTACTGATAACAGAAGTTAAACTGGCCTTCTCATTATACTCTGCCTTTTATATAGCACATTCCTTTCCAATTGCAAATTAGCATGAATGGAACAGTAAAATTTACTGTCAATCCTTCATGCATTAATCCTTCAAGGCATACTTGTATACTAAATTAAGCCAAATAAAACATGAACTTTTGATGTTTCATTATTTTAGACGTTTTATAATATATGTAGAGCTGTAACTATTGATTATATATGAGCTATTGCCCTTCCTCTCATTCACACATGTACTCTGTCTTTCTCCTACTGACTTTCATTCCCCTTCTCTCCAACACATACCTCCCCCTCTCCGAACTCTTTTCAACCTCTCATCACTCTTCTCCAGCAGTATACTGACCTTAGTAGTACTGTGCAAGAGATATGGAGACCTCAAGTCATTCTGGCAGTTGGTATAAGCCATGCCCAGGCCGGCTCCTGTACCAAATGCGATTGGAAATGTCCTACCTGTAATCACAGATCAAATGCTGTTACACTTATCATCAACACTGCAACTGGGACCTGGACTTCTTTCCTTTTTTGCACAATTGCACAACTGGCACTTTAACACTGGACTGGCAAACACCAGTGACACTTTAATTCAGCACATGAACACTTTAGTCACTTTTATCTCACTGAGAATTTAAATCTGGACTATACATTATACATACACATAAGGTACGGATATAACAGACCTATGGACAGTGTATATGTATGTATACAACTTACTTTTATAATTTATATATTTTTATACACACACACACACACACACACACACACACACACACACACACACACACACACATGCATTTAATATTCTATTTCTATTTACATGTAGATCGGTCATAAAAAGCATCTCACTACATGTCGTACTCTGTATGAATGCGACAAATAAAATTAGATTTAAACTAATGTAGGTTCAGAATGTCCTGGAAACACTCACGCTTGAAGAAGACCACAGAGAAAACGATGCCTAAACCAAGACCAGCACCTAAAAGGGGGGGGGGGGGGGGGGGGCGGGG
>MU564352.1:13221121-13262999 GCA_024362625.1 Silurus asotus
TACATACAGTACGAACAACCACTATAATAATAATAATAATAATAATAATAATAATAATATTAATAATAGTAACCATATAACTGACTGATACTAATGTTTCGGAAGTCAATGTTTTTTTTATGCACCTTAAGGACTGAAAGTTAATTTCGTTATACCCTGTGCAATGACAAAGAATTCTAATCCAGATTATCATTAAAATCAGTATCATCTTGTTGAACCCAATATCAGAACCTAAAGTGCACAAGAGGAACCATGTATTAAATACATTCAACTAAATGTAACCTTGTAATAACCTGTATTCTAAAGCACTTTTCTAACGCACATGAATGGACTTCCACTGCAGCTCAGCTAAACCAGCTCAGCTAAACAGCTAGCATAACCCTGCCTCAATGTAACTCTTATTCAGAGCTCTATGCTACTTCATAATGACTACAGGACACTCTTACCAACTTTCACAGCGCAGTCTGCAAGGCAGCGGTCCCATTTCTGCCCCAGTTCTTTCTCAGACATGCTGAATTCGATAATATTTGCAGCTGGGGGTCAAAATGACGTTTAAATCCAAAGGCTAAGCTGTCATTTTTTCCACGAGTGTGAGTTTAGATATACAGCACATCACTACTGCCCCCTGCTGTATAGGCGCTTTTACAAGATTGCTGGATGGATGGATGGATGGATGGATGGATGGATGGATGGATGGATGGATGGATAGATAGATAGATAGATAGATAGATAGATAGATAGATAGATAGATAGATAGATAGATAGATAGATAGATTTGTCAAACTTGCCAAATGTGTTTTTCACTAGTTAAATATTTAGGATCTAGGTGCAGTGCCCGTGGCTATCACATGATAACACTCTCGCCAACTTACTACTTACAGAGCTTAGACATATGCTTCAGGTCATGGTTGATGAAGTTGTCTCCATTTGGACGCGGTGCAGATGAAATTGCATGATGTTGAATTATGGAATAGTAGCCATGTCCGTTCAGTATTCCTCTCACCTGGTATAAGGTTACAACCTTTCCAGCTCGGAAACAAATCTTACACCATTATACTTCCACCTCCATGTTAGCTCATTGGTTAAGGCTCTGGGTTACTGACTGGAAAATCAGGGGTTCAAGTCCTGGTATTCCCAAGCTGCCACTCTTGGGGGCCCCTGAGCAAGGCCCTTATCCCTCTGTGCTTCAGGGGCACTGCAACCTGCACTCTAACCCCAATTTCACTGTGTTGTATGGTACACATGAGCAGTATAAAGCATGTTTTTTTGCTTTTTTTCTATTCTAACATTTTCTTTGTATACATTAGTTCTTCTGTTAGAGCCACATGCTAAATTTGGACACTTCTTTTGTTTTTGCCTTTTACCTAGATTGTTGTATACAAACAAACGAAACATGCACGTGTTTTTGACAGGCACTGTATATACAGGTATACATTTTCCAGTCAATTTATATAGCATACATTCTTATTTGTTTAGGATGCTTACCTTCATTGTATACTTTTTTTTTTAAGTTTATTTTCATAGCATTTTTCACAATGGACATTGTCTCAAAGCAGTTTAACAGAATTTAAGAGTTAAGGTGAACAATGTGTGTTTCTTTCTACAGTCTAATACAGTCATTTGAGGTTATGGAACTCTACTGATAGCTCAACATTTGAGATCATCATAAATCCAAGACCAGCTTCTCCATGCCAGAGCCTTTAAACACTCAAAGAGGTCCAATGTCCAAACTCAACATAAAGTGAAATCCAAATGGCACTGGTACGTCTCTAGTTGGTTCGGGATGTTTGAGTGGTCGGCATCTACTTCTTTAAAGGTCCATAATCTTTATGAGGTTGAACACGACTGGAGCTGCCGCAACTTCACGATGCCTCCATATGGATAGGGAAAGAGAAGCGGTGAAGAGGAATTACTGTAGCATATTAGTGTATAATATTACCAAGCACAAGATCAGATGTAGTTGAGCATAAAGTTATGATATGTGATGTGTGTTATGTGTAGGACTCAGATAAGTTTTTAATCTGCACTTAAACTGGCAACTTCTATCCATTTCCTGCAAACACCTATGTTTCGGTTAATGTTTTTTAATTATTATTATGATTATTTTTATTAATAGAATCTTTTTATATACTAAGATAATTATTTCATTTTACAAAGCTGTTGCGGTATTTAGCACTTAAATGTTCATTAACCAGTCCAACAGATATGCATGTTACAGCTATAGAGTCAACAGCAACTCTTAATATAAATAGGTAAAATAGGTAAATAGGTAAAAAACATTTTACTGGAAGACATCTAACTTTGTGAGGGTTTTTTTTCTACTGCTGTAAGAATGTATGGCTTAATGTGGCACCATGCACAGTGGTAAAAATTAATGTATGTAGACTATTTTGCAATGATTACTAATTTATGACTTGCATTTACTTCTGATATTTCTTTTAAGTTTTTATTTAAAAAAAGAAAAGAAAAAAAAGAAAAACATACAATTCAATCCACCAACCAAATAATACAAAGACATGCACAGAACTAGAAGAGTATAAAAAATTTTGACCTTGGAAAAATGACTCATAAATAAACTAGTGTCTGTACAATGAGCACCATTTATTACCTTAAGTCAATCTTATGGATTATTAAAACATTGAAACATATACATCATATATTATAATTTTGAGAGAGAGGAGAGAGAGAGAGAGAGAGAGAGAGAGAGAGAGAGAGAGAGAGAGAGAGAGAGCTTGTTGAAGCAAACATTGATACAAAACTGTGTTCAGAAGTAGAGGAGGTTAATTGATTTAATAAAAGCTACTGCTGGCCATTCAGACACAAGGCTACATAACTTAAAAAAGAAAAGGGAAAAAAATATATAAAAAATAAAAGTAATAAAGGCAAGTGGTGCATTGCAAAAGTATTTAACCAGAATTCTTTTTAACAAAAAATAGATATATATTCAGATAAATATACAAGGATATGCTGAACACAAATGTATAAACTGAACAATGCAGACTCAAAGCATATTCAATCCTCTGGTATGCCATGTGGGTGCCTCAGTGAGCTTTTTAAATACTGTTTCAAGTTGTGGCTAGTTTACTGCAATCCAAGGTCACTCATCTCACTAATGACTGTGTCTCATTACAGGAGTGTATAATTCTCTCTTTTCCTTTTCCTAAAAATGAATAACATGCAGTGTGGGTGGAATAATGACTGCATAGTTATTTAATATATTTTCATTAAAATGCCAACAGAGTGTCAAGGGTGCATAATAATAGTATATAATATATATGATAAAAAAATATGAACTATTTAATTTTTTAATTACCAGGACCACTTTTATTTCCATGTCAACCCACTATAATGTGCAGGGGGTTCAAATACTTTTGCAAGGAGGTGAAAAGGCCTACATAAACAGGCTGCATGAGTGTTTACATTTGTTAATAGATAAAAACAGGCAAACTGAGGCTGTAAGGCTTTCCTGAGAGGAGCAAAAAAAAAAAACATTCCCCTCTATTACTTTATTCAGTGAGTAAGAGGAGGCAAGGTTATACTGAAACCAGCCAGCAAACACCAAAAAGCCACAATACACATATACACCAACAGGACCTGAGAGGATTCAACGATTCAAGAGATCATTGCACTGAACTGTAGCAATACAGCAGATCAGAATTTCCTGTCTTCAGATGTCGTTACTCTTTTCAGTAATTTTGGGCTTAGGCTCAGTGTCTGGATGGCTTGTGTCTTCTCGCTGTGGTTTCAACATATTCTTACTGATGGCCAAGAGGTCATGCAGCTCCTTGTTCTCAATCTAAAGAAAATGAAGCAAGTTTCATAAGAACATAGAACAGCTGTTTGAATAAACAAATCCAATTCTGCATCACAAGTGGTACTTTTATTTGAAGGACCCGAACATCATGAATTTGTTCAAATTCAATTATGCCAAACCTCCTAAATCTGCATTTTTTCAAATGGGACTTCTATGAAAATTTTTAATCAGAAGAGAGACAAACTGCAAGTTAAGTGTACATGCTGATGATGACAGTAACAATGAAATTGGCTTAAAACATAAACTTACAACTGATTTTGTAACTCTACATCTCTGCAGATTGGTGAATATACAAACTAGAAAGGGTTCTGTAACTGTATAGCTCCTGTTCATAACGCTCCCCCTGACCTCTGGAACAGTGAAAAACGTGCCATACATGAATTTTATAAAGCTACATAGAAGAATCAAACATGGGTCAATATATTACCTCCAGCTGAGCCAGCCTCTCTTTCACAGAGCAGTAGTGCTGGTCATCTACCTGTACAGCTCTGCGCATCACCTGACCCATCTCGCAGATTCGCCCCAGTTGGCTCTGCACCTCCTAGGCAAAAACCACAAGAAAGCATTCATTGAGTATTTGTAGTAATGTTTAAGTCTCATTATAACTATCTAGCCAACAAACTTGTGCAACAGCAAAAAGACAAACAAAATCATTTATTATTGCACCCAAAACATAAAAAAATGTTGCAACTACAAACCAAAAGCAGCAGATAAAAATGATCAGTGTGACACAAATGTATACACAGGCTACTATTTATATACAAAATATATGTTACAATAATCTCAGTATTAGGAAATCAATATGAATAATAAGTAGTTGAAAATATTGCAGCTTTGAATTCAAATGAAATAAAAATTTTTTTAAAGAATGTTCTTTGTACCAAATGCAAACTTTTTAAACAGTAGACATGACAGGTCTACTATTTGGATCAATAAATGTACCTTGGCATGATCCTCATGAAGGTTGAGAACAGGCTTGGTATCCAGCTCTTTCTTTTCCATCATCAGCTGGAGCATTTGTTTCCGATATCGGCCCATGATCAACTCCAGCGCGTACTGATGCTCTTCTAAAGAAAGCCAAAGCTCTGTGGGTGACAAGGATACAAAAAACTAAGCACATCTTCAAAAAAATGGCCTAGACATATAAAAAGCATGTTATCAGTAATGTATAAGAGATATCAGGGGAATAGGAATCATGCCTTTGTTCTCTTGCTGAAGTTCTTTGATTTGGGTGTTCTCCTGAGTCAGGAGAATGTGTGGTTTGGATTTGGACAGCTCCTGATATCCTAGACTTGTTTCCATGTACTGGAAAAAAAAGAAAAGGCTATTAGATGCCAGGTGGTGTTCGAGTCCAGGCAGGAAAGATCAAAATCTAAAGATGAATATTAAATACAATTTCACTAGCAAGTCTACCCAGTCCGAAATGACCTGGGAATCTTTACAAGCTATTATATAAGCATAAAATTGTAAATATTGTGACTAGGTAAGAAAAACCCACTAGCCTCAGCTCAAGTTTATTTGTGACAAAAGCTGAACGATCACTTATTTCTGGAGCTCTGAATGTAACACCTCTGTGATTACACCGTCATACACTTTGTGATTAACCATCCTCCTGATTGTGTCTAAAATTCAGGTTTACCTTGTCAGGAAGCGCATTTCCGACTTCTTTCATGCAGTGTATTCTCTGGTTGAGAGTACTAGACTGCTCGATAAGACTCTCGGCTGCAGTGTCGTGCTCTTTTAATCGCTCCAGCAATGTCCGAGCATCAGACAACACCTTTTCCATCGTGCAAGACATTAATCTTTTTTATGTAGTACGGAATTATGGCGAAATTATGACAGTAATTTGGGTATCGTCTCTGGAATTTGTAGTTTGATAGTTGTAAACACTAGTGACTAGCTAGCTAGCATGTGACAAATAAGCAATGAATGGTTTAGAGGTGCAGCTTCATTAGCTACATGTTATATTCCTGCTGTCTTATACTAAAATATATATATTCTCAGATAAGCAGCTATCAATATAATGGCAAACAAAATAAAAATACAAGCAAACTTTAATTCCTTCAGGGTTCTGGTTAGAACGGCGCACTTCTCTGACGTATTTCCGGTTTTTCCTGTCTACGCGGTTTTTGAGCTTCCTTTGTAATAAATAAATAAATAAATAAATAAAATGTAAAAAAGTATTAAATTTAATAAGTTTTGGTGTTAGCACATTCTTGTTTTGTATCCTATTATTAGCATTTGACTTACTTTCAAAGAAAATACAAAAGAACACTATTTATATATTTTTTCAATTAAGGTCTTGATACATGCGAATCATGTTTGTTTTGCTTATAACAAAATCTAATTTCTCAAAAATAGTTTTTCAAGCTAGAATGGATTAGACTCTCTAAAATAAATAGGAATAAACAAATGTATGACACAAAGTGGTTACTAATGTCCTGCACAATACTATTTTATTTATAAATAAATAGTTTAGCAAATAACAAAATAGTGAGACTTCATTACTTTTCAGTATCCAGTTAATATTACTTTATCCTAGTTGGGATAAATATCATGATGTACATAGAGCCAATTCCAGAACCGCTTAGTCTGTGAAGGGGAATACACTCTGGACCAAATACTAGTCTTACACTTGGCACTGTGCACAAACATTATGGAAAAATTAGTGTAGCACATGTCTTAGGATTGAGGACGAAACCTAAGAACATTTAAACAACCCCAAAACACAAACAGTAAAAATCACACCAACAGTAACACAAGCTTAGGTTAGAAACCAAAGCCCTGCATCTTAGGGACATATTTGTGTCATATTTCCTAGGTCCACCTGGCCACTTATACTACTACCCTTATCAGTGGCGGGCTGCCAGTGCCAGCAAAGCCTTCTCTGCTAGGCCTAAACACTATCAGAAGCACTGACCTACATTTACAAACTGTTTTCTAATGTTTGTTCCTTGAAATTTTATTAATTTATTCCTAAGTCTATTCTCTTCATTTCATTTCTTGTAGGTGCACTGCTTCTAGTATGTGAATGTAGATGTTAGATTTTTTGTCCAATCAGATTTCAGCCTTCATGTGCTGCCATGTAAATCTAATCTGACCAGGACCTTCAATGTCAATACTGCTGGCTCTTTGGCCATAGAGAATATTAGCAACGGTTCGGTCATATTCACCTCACAGGGTCAGCATAGCGTTAGCCTTTTTCAAACGTTTGATTGGTTGGTGAGAGGGAAACTGTTACAGCCAAGTTCGACTGGCAAAACACGTGTGTAGCTCTGCACACATTAATGCATCAGTTAGACTTTTATGCCAACAGAGGAAAATAAATGTATTTGGTCTCGGACTTATTAAAAAATCAATATATAAGAAAAGCTAGACATCATGAGGAGGTCAGCCAACCCCGAAGCTAGCTAGCTTGTCTCAGCCCCGAAAAGGGTTTGTTCTCCACTTCCTTTCTTGCTTTAGTAAAATATTATTTACCCTTCATATGTGAAATTCTTCTCTCTCTGTAATGCCATGCGTTGTTATATTGCGTTTTTGTATTGTATTGATGGTTTCTATAATTGCGAAGTGATAGTGGTGGTATTAAGAGGTGGATTAAGTCAGGTACATACCCACTGAAGGGCCAGGTACCAAATGTGCGGCCTGCCCCCTGACCCCTGTCTGTCCTTTCCCAAGTTTGTGTAGTTAATTAATATGTAAAGATATACTAATTTAAAGTATAAAGCACTTATTAATAAAAAAAAAAAAGTGAAAGTTGTATTTACAAAACATTTTATTTACATCTTTTCAAATTGTTTTTGACATTCATGTAAAACTGTTTACTGTTAAGGTTTCTAATAGGTTGTCTCATTAGATTGTATATATTTAAATAGTATAAAAATTATCAGAAAGCAAACCGTAAATAGCTTTTCTATATATTGGCTTACATTACA
Source organism: Silurus asotus (assembly GCA_024362625.1). Lineage (NCBI taxonomy): Eukaryota > Metazoa > Chordata > Actinopteri > Siluriformes > Siluridae > Silurus > Silurus asotus. The sequence continues at coordinate 13,228,871 of MU564352.1, forward strand.
GTAAGTATTCTGCTTTGTTAATCTAAAAATAGTTTTAAAATAATGGAAAAGGCAAAAACTGCATTGACACATTTAAAAGGTAGCTGCTCCGCCTCTTTAAAGAATACTGTGCTTTGTGCTGGTATCAGTATGTATTATGATGCCACCCATCACTGAGAAAGCAGATTCCTTTTCCCACCAACTGCTGTTGGAGGACGTTTACAGTGGCTGTGGTTGTGACGAAGGTTGGTGCGAGACACTCGGGCAAAGCAGGAAGCTAGGGTTCGAGAGCTGCAGCCACAGGTGCCATCCTTGTAGGGAAAATAATAAATGTCAAAAAACAACCAAAAGAGAAACATTCAAAACTAAATATACAATTCTGAATTCTTTTAGCTGTACCATGTTAAAAAACGCATAACTGCTGTTAGGGAAGCAGTACTAGACATAAACTGTACATTCACACATAGATTACAATTCCTGTAATGTTACTTGCCTCCAGAGTAGCAGGTCCAAAACCCTTGTCCTTACTCATAGGTGACTTGATCTGGTTTTGACACTGACCATGTGTTTGTGCATTAGTTGGTCGTGGCTCATCCTTCCTACCCTGTTTCATAAATCTGTGATTAACGATTCTGGTGACACTGTCACTCCTGCCCAGTGGCACAGTGGGAATCCTTGTAGGGGGCCCCTCCGTTTTCTTCAATCTTGCTGAACTTGAATGATCCTTGATCCGCAAATCTGGTACTTTCTCTCCTCCTGTATTTGGTAGGTTTGGTTTCTCTCCACGACCACACACATTACGAAAAAACTCTTGAACCAGGCCATACTTTTGGATTCCTGCAGTCCTACGGCCAGCAGATTTGTCATTGCTGGCCCCAAATGCTGAGTTGGGTTTTGTGTTGCTAGAACTATACTGAGAAGGAGCCCATATGCTACGTTCCTTAGGGAGCTCCAACCTGGAGGCAGTATTTTGAGATGATGAAGACGACAAGGAGTTGACAGAAGAGGAGGAATTTGTAGTGTTGGAAGGAGAAGAGCTGGAGGAAAGAGGGGATGAGGTGGAGTGCCTTCGCTGTAGTTTGGGTGAAGTTGAGTAAGATGGAAGCTTTTCTAAAGGCCCAGGCATCCTTTCCATGGAAGTTGAAATGTTTTGGGAGCGAGTGGACACAAATAAAGGGACCCTGGGTGAGCGGTGTTTGCTTGTTTGATAGATGTCAGTCTGAAGTCCAACACTATTCACTTGTGGCGGAGTATGAGTCTGGGTTCCTATACTGATTACTCTAACAGTGCGGCTACCCGAGATGCTCCTTCTTCTCTTTTCAAGGACACTAGCTGTCATTTCTTTCATGTCATCACTCAGATTCCCTGAGACCTCCCATCCTCTGAAGGGCAAACAAGATGAAGATGAAACACCAGTGGGCTGGAAACCAGAAGATGAGTTGGATTTAATGATGGCAAATGGATCCTGATCTGTCATGCTCAGACATGGAAAAGTTAAAGAATCCTGCCAGGTATCACAGATATTTGTTTCATTTATATGTTTAGAGGGGTGACAGTGTGGTTCCTCTTTCTCCTGTTTCTTCTCACATTTCCCCTCAATTTCAAATGGCAAAGCATTTTGAAGAATCCTGCGGGCTGATGGAGGACTATAGTATATTCGTATAGCGGTTTTCTCTGGAGCTGTGTGGGTCTTTTGTGCTGACGTCAGCTTTAGATTCAAACCAGAAAAACAATTTGTCATGGTGGGACAGTCCCAGGTCTTCCATGGATCTTCTTTGTCCACCAAAGCTGCCTCTTGGCTGATATATATCCAATTTTTGCTTGCTCTCTGCATTGATGGGCTAGATTGCTTGGGGCTCTTGAATGCCTGAGATTGAAAAATAAAACATTATATATAGAGTAGAATGAGCACTGGCGATCAAAATTAGAGAACAATTTATAAACAATTGAACAACTCTGAAATAATGTCATCTTCACTGCTCAACAGCTGAGGGAGTTTTTGTCCTGTCTATACCATGCTACCAGAACACCTTTTCCACAAGGCATTCCCAATAAAAAAAACCATTATTTTCCAGAAAACACACTAATCAAAATTAGAGAACACTTTCAGATACCTCCCAGTTATTGATGTTAATCTGGCACCTGGTGCTAATTTCCTTGATTAACTGTCAACTCCTATTTAACTGGCAGCATAACTTCCAGTTTCACTGACTCTGCAAGATGGTGGGCCGTTCTAAAGTGTCTGAAAGCCTCTGGCTGCAGGTTGTCCAGATGAAGGCCAAAGGGATGACCCTATCAGCCATAGCAAGACAAGTTGGTCGTTCCAAATCTGTTATTTCAAGAATATTGAATCTTTACAACATTACAAACTCATTCAAGTCCGCCAAGAATACTGGTCGTCCACGGAAGACACACACAAGAGGGGACAGGATGCTTCGGAGGATCCTAATGGGCAATCGTTTCCACACTGCAGCTGGATTTGCTCACCAGTTCAGCGCTGAACAGGGTAAGGATCTGTCTCGTCATACAGTGTCTCGACGTTTAAGAGCATTTGGACTGAAAGCCCACTCTGCTGTGACCAAATCTCTCATTAGCAGAAAGAATCAAAAGGCTAGACTAAGCTTTGCTGAGGAGCATGTTGTGTGGACAGAGGAGAACTGGTCCAAAGTTTACTTCAGTGATGAAAGCAAGTTTAATTTATTTGGGTCCGATGGGAAACATTATGTTTGGCGACAAACTGGTGAAAGACTGAATCCAAAGTGTGTAAAGATGTCAGTGAAAAGAAGAGGAGGAAGTGTCATGGTTTGGGGCATGTTTTCAGCAGGAGTTGGGCCGTTTATACAGCTACATGGCAGAGTGAATGCAAATGTTTATCAGAACCTTCTTCAACAACATATGGTTCCTTCCCTGCGTTCATCACCCAATCAGCCCGCAGTGTTCATGCAGGACAACAGCCGCAGATGTGCTAAAGTCATTCAGAGCAGAGGCCTGCACACTTTCTACTAATTGCTGACTGTTGTAACCTTCAGAAAATTTTGTTGTAATCTTTTTTCCATGCTACAGTCATTGTTGTTCTCTAATTTTGATCAATGTGTTTTCTGCAAAATAATGTTTTTTTTTTTTTTAAATGCCTTAGTTAGGTGTTCTGGTAGCATGGTATAGACAGGACAAAAACTCCTTCAACTGTTGAGCAGTGAAGAAGACATTATTTCAGAATTGTTTAATTGTTTATAAATTGTTCTCTAATTTTGATCGCCAGTGTATATATTAGTCAAATTAAATATCTTCATTTAAAACACATGTTTAGTATGTAATTCCATTGTCCTGATCACTTAAGTGCTCATTCTACTCTAGGTCAGTCTGTAATATGGTGTTTATAGTGATCACTGGTTTTAGATATGTAAGTAAAAAAGTTGCATACACTGCAAGATAGTAATGTAATCAATTATTCATAATGGCAAACAATACATACCCTTCATTCAAAAAAGAGACATCTTTACCTCAGAGTCCTTGCTTTCCTTCCCCCAGTCCAGTTGGACTTCACTGAGGTATGATAGAAGCTCCTGAGGCTCACTATTCCAATTGCGCTCACACATTTTTAGTTGCTTGGTCACATCAATAACTGCAGCATGGGACTCATCTAAAAGGTTCTGAAGTTGCTGAAAATAATCTTTCTGCAGTGGCTTTGGTTCTGAAGAATCCTTTGTTTCTGATGTGTCCTCTAGCTGTGTACATAAGTAAACACAAAAAATATTGACCTTACACCTTATACACCTTGATACTCATTTAACTTCATTTAAATGAATCTTCATTATATGGAATAAGTTCAGTATGCTTTATAGTAGCAAAATCAGAAATATGATGGTTGTGATTCATAATCAGAAAAGGCAAAGTTTTTCAAGATCAGAAAACTGTACACACATCCTTCACTCACGTAGAAGTACTGATACCCATGTTTCAAAAGACTCTAGTAAAAGCTGAAGTACCGATTACACTTTGCACAAGTACTGATTTACATCCCTACACTCAAGTTAAAGTAAATCATTTTGGGCACTGACATGTACTTAAGTAAAAATTAGGCATTATTTTTACCGGTTTTAATGTCATGCTGGTAACTGGACCTCAAGTCATATTAATATACTGATATAAAATAATTAAAAATTAGTTTTTTGTAATGAATGTATCAAGGCTGAACAAACACTATATAGAACACAGAGGATGATCAGGTGATCAGGAATGTTTCTGTTCGTTCATGTTTACATCGCTGACTTCCTCTGTCTCATCCATGTTAGCCCCAGACTTCTTGTTTCCTTTTACCTTGCTTATTGTTAGCTTTGTAGGCTTGCCTAAGTCTGTGGTGTGTGTGTGTGACAGCCAGGAAATGATACAGCAATAGTAGATTTAAAAAAGTGGAAATAAAAAATAGGTTGATAGACTGAAAACGGTGCGCAATGAAAAGAAAGAAATATTGATCATGTCACTAAATAGCGGTTCAAAAATGTAAGAAGTAGAAAGTATAGATATTTGTGTAAAAAATGTAATGAATTAAAGTAATGTACTGATACCAGAAAATTATATTTAAGTACAGTAACAAAGTATTTGTACTTCATTCATTTTCATCACTGACGGTAAGATATGCGAATTTGGCAAACATTTTCTTTAAATGTTCCGATACCTTACCTTGCACTCAACAGTCCATGAGGCCTTTGCTTCAGCAAACTGCTGTGCAATGTGTTGGCCAGCCCGGTATTCCGCCTGCAGCTCACAATATAGATCCTGAACTGCTGCCTTTAGATCTGAGAGGAGAACACTGCTTACCTAGAGAGATTTTATTTAAATAAGATGAGAAATACCTGGTGTATCAAACATGCCCAATAGAAAACATTCATATCAAATATTCACATCAGATCACCAAGCATGAATAAACAGGAATGCTGTTCTGCTAAAATACCTGCTCATGGCAGGCTTCATGAGGTTTTGCTTCTTGAAATGAGTTGTAAGTGTCCTTGGTTTCCAGTATGTCAGCCTTCATTTGAGGATCAAGATCATTCTGGAAATCCATTTTAAACATATACAGACTTATACATTTATCATATGCACAGATTATCTAAACATCTCTGGATCTTTAGACAAGGAAACACTATTATTCTTATAACTTGGGACTCAATTTCACCAGAGACCCCCTTTATCAAATTATTATTTTGATTTTCAAATATATCAATTGCATAATTAACAGTTATTGCATAGCTTAAAGATATTCTTCTGAATAAATATTACCATTAACTCAAACAGGTTCTTGTCTTCTACAGATGGCCTCTCCCCTTGGCGCCATTGTTGTAGAAACCAGCGAAGTTGTACAGTGAGTAGCTCAAGACTTGCCTGGTTACAAGTCTGCTCCTTATTGCTGCTGGAATGGCAGGTCTTTTTCTCAGCAGGACATTGATTTGCTACTTGATCAACTGTCTCTTGAAACTTTTCTGCCTTTGCATCTTGACCAATTTCTCTAGGCACAGAATTTACCACAATATCTAGCTTTGAAACCAGGTTGCTTAACTGGGCCTGTAGAACCTCCAGTCCACTGGTCAGGGGATTCATCATGGGATCTAAAACCCATTGATCATTCAGGCAATGAGAATCAACCTCAATTTTGCTAATGAAAGGGTGGCTAGAGATCAAGTTATGGTTGGACCTTGATGAGAATCCCTTTTTTGTTGGAGGGATAAGAAACTGGATAATTGATCTAACTAGCATAGCCTGGTCACGAGTTGCAAGCAGTGATTCTAGGTCTTTTAAATTACCTGTACAACCCTGGTCTATAGCTGCATTCTCATCACATATATTTTGGTCTTTGGGATTTGTCACCACTTGCATTGGCTCGTCTCTAAGGATGTGACTTATTGGGCAATTCTCCACTCCTAATTCACCCAGTGACTGTAAATTGTCTTCAGGTCTTTCCTGAGCCTGTGGAAGCACATAATTAGTATCACAGTTGGTATCTTTTTCTTTTTCTACAGACAAAGATGTAGCCGGACATTTCTCTCTGGCCTCGGTAGCATTGTCTTCCTCTTCTTGGCCCCATCCTGCTCGTTCTCTCATTTCGTTCATCTCCGATCTGAGCCCACGGTTCTCCACCTCGAGCTCCACAATCCGTCGACTTAGCAGTGTAGCTTCTTCTTCCACCAAACGAAGATGAACTTTTACCTCTGATTCACGTGTGTGGGCAGAGCTAACCGTCCCTTCTGCAGCCTGAGATGCATCAACATCACCATAAAACAGTCTGTACTTGGACAATTCCTCTCGCATGGTCTCGCATTCCTCGGCCATTTTAGTTAGCTTCTTGCACATAAGGGCTGATTCCTCTTTGGCAAAATGCAGCTGGCATTTCAGATCTGCACTGTCATCCTGTTATACCAAGAAATGTATATATATTATTATTTTTATATATACATATATATATGTTTAGCAATTCTGTATTACAGTGTACCTGGTAAAAAAAATAAGTTGCTTTGTATTCACCTGTGGAAAAATCTTCTTTTCACACTTGCTCCCAGCAGATTTCAAACTTCTTCTCTTCAGGGAATTCTTGAAAAAATATTTAAAACCTATAGTGAAATTCGGTATTGATGTCAATAGTAGATTAACGAAAAATAAATAAATATTTCGAGCGAAGGGGAGAGAATTCATTCACAGTGCATGTTTTGCTGCTTTGGAAGATAGAACTATGGTACAATCCTCCACACAGCACTGCATTACTAATAAAAAGCATGCCTTTCTACATAAACACCTCCAAAGTAGGTGCATGTGTGTCTAAACCTGATCATAATTATATAAAGAACGCCTACTTTGATTTAAGGAAATCCATTCAAAGGATCTTAGCATGTTAAAAAACTAATGAAGATTATGTAATGATGGGTCCTGGGAATATAGCCCACAAAGACACCCATTCCCCTCTTTTAAAAAATGCACTCTTTTAACCACAAGAATTTGAAGGTGTTGTCAGTTTTAGAGTTATTATACCTTAAACCGTCATTCTCATTAAGTCCAGGCTTAAAGCCTTGGATTCATTACAGCAGGCTAAAAATGCATGCTGTTTTCAGTATGAGAGGAATCTTAGCCATTGTTAGTCTCTTTTTTTAGTCTCTTTGTTAGTCTCATGATCTACCTGGATATCCAGCTAGTGTTTAGGCAATAAATGCATACTTAAGCAAAACACATAGAAGCACAAATCGATTCAGTTATGTTTATGTCCCCCGTGTGTCCCCCATGTGGATATTATAATAACTGAAAAGTCAGCTCAAGCTTTTTGTAATGCATATTTCTTACAAAACATTTATGAAAATCTTCTTGCCATTTAAAGATTCCCTGAAAATTCTCTTAACAAAAATCAAACTAAGCTCATTCTATTGTAAGAAAAGCTTTTGCAGGAGAAGCAACTGACCATAACCATAAATCACTATTCAATTCAATTCAATTTAAAAATAAATCATAACCAGATCCCAGACATTTTCATTCTATATGTTTATTGGTTGTTGCTCAGTTGACTGTAAAACTGGATAATCTGTTTGTAACTGATTTGCTCAGCTTATGAGGATCAGAGCAGGGCAGCAGCTGTTTGAGATGAGTGGCCTGAACTAAGCTTCTGCTATCCACTTCTTAGCACCGAATCCTGGATTAAACTTTGTATCAATGCTGCTACAGTCAATCCATGGGCTCTTGATTGTATATATATTTTATATAACTCTCATTATAAGACACAGACAAGACAGATAGCACAAAAGACTTTTTCAACGTAACACTTGAATGGTTAACTAAAAGGCAAGTTGCTCATTGAGTCACTTGCATGTCATTATATAAATATGCTAGACAAGCAAAATAATCAGGCAAACAACTGTGTCCCTTCTTTCTTTTTTTCTATGCATCCCCAATTCTTTTGCTATCTCTGCACCCACAATTGAGAATGACAGCTGTGCCTCAAACCCTATTCCTTAGTACTCTGCCTTGCCCAGAGATTCAGCTGTTACCACACCCTTCATACACATAATCGGGGTCAAGACCGGACTGACACCCTAACCTTCTGAGAGAGGAGGAGGATGGGTGCACAAACTTAATTAGGAACCTTTAAAACATGTCATAGTTTACAGTAATATATTGAAAATGTTTTCACAGTTTGGTATATTCATCCAAAGGTGCAGTTCCATAGTACTATCTCCATCTGTACCTCTCTAGATTTGTTCATCTCTGCCTGCAAGACCTGCTTTGCCACATCCAGATTCTGAAGCTGCTCCCGAAGCTCTTCGTTTTCCCACTCCAGCCGTAAGCTCTTCTTCTGCACTGCCTCTAGCTCAGTGTGCAGTCGCAGTGACACACTTTTTGCTACCTGAAAGGGGACAAAATATAAATAGGAGTAGAAAAATCCAAACCACATCCATGAAAAAACAAAGTTTTGCCAGGTTGCTTAATAAGGAACACCCTTGAGCTAAAATATGAATGTGCTCTATTCAATGCAGGAATTCGTTGATCTGTTGTACACTTGAGATATTAGTGTTATGAGGAGAACACGTGAAACCTTTCCAATGGCAATACCCAGGGTAAAGGTTTCATGTGACTACGCCATGAATTTCAGTGCAGTCTTCTGCTCTGTGCTGCTTTAAAAATGTATTCAAAGAACTGTACTGCTTTACACTGTTTCTGAAAAATAGCATTAGCATGTTGTTAAAACGTGCAATTAATGCATTTCGAGAGAATACATTAAATCCTCTTTAATGTAAAAGCTAATGTGAAGCACACATATATCCAACTGTTCCATATCGCACACAATATATTCTGGGGGTATCTATTTCTTCCACATGTCTCTAAAATAGACCACTCATGGGTATGCCCACTGTGAACACAGACAGCTGCCAGCAGACTTCCTCCACCAACGTTTGCCTTGACATGTATTCTCTTTTTCTGTGTATCGCTCTCTTTCCTTTGTTTTCTCTCAAGTCTTATAGACAAAATCACAGTTTTACTGGTTGCTGTGGGAAGCCTTCTGTGCAATGCAAATGTTTTAGATTCCTGTTGAGTTTTCAAAAGATCAAACATCATGCTACAAAGAATAAACAGGTTTAAACTTAAATTGTTTCATAGCATGGGGCAGTCTTCAAGAAAAGTGCATACTGTTGCGGACTACCCCTGCTGTGCTGATTAGATTTTAATGTATCCTGCACTGCTCTCTTCTCCTGATTGGCTGATGAGTTTAAACCAAAAAATGCTTGTGTAGTGAGTGGTCTGCCACAAAACAGCAGCTGGCAAGCAGAACACTCAGGATTTTTTCCTCTGTTTTACCGTAAAATATAATTGAACCACATCCAGAAAAGAAAGTCTCCCACTATACACACTATATTGAAATTTCAGGCATGTCTATATAAACGGGAATATCCTTGCCTGTTATCACCGCTACAGTCTTCAGTATAGCTTTTAGTACTGTGGTTTACACTCCACTTGTTAAAATGAAAGCATACTGAATCACAGAAACCTGATTCATTTGTCAAGGCTTACAGGGGAACACTTAGATGGTCTAGTATAAACTTAGCACATATCCTGAAATCATGAGTTGTATGGATTGGCATCCTTCATATTGGTGTTTACTGTGAAAGGAAGTTGTTAGTAAAATTTTAATGTGAGGAAAATCTATGAGTGGACTGACTTAATTATACACTGAGAGTAAATGATACAATAAATGGAATGCTTGTTCTTCCCAGAAACTTTGATTCATATAATTAAAGTGGAATGCACAAAAACCAAGCTTTTGGATGCCTCACACATTTACTTTAACTCGGAACAGTCTCTGGTGAAAATACTAACCCGGACATCATGCTCAAGAGTGCGTATAAGCTCGCCGTCCACCTGGCCAGTCTGGGCAACACGCAGACTGCGCCTCTCGGCCTTGCGAAGACGATACTGCAAGATGCGACATGTCTTGTTGGCCTGTTCTAGTTGCTGTTTGAGCTCCTGTAGCTGGTACACATCCTCCTCCATATAGACGTCCCTCATCTCCATCATCTCTGAGCGCAGCTCCTCCAACTCATCCTAAATGCAAAGCAAATCTCATACACACTGGCTTAATGGACTGTCTATACGAGCTCATGTGTAACTTTCATTATCAGTATAATATGAAACAAACCCATCGGACATTGTTTTACATAAAATGTTTATTTCTGGAATTCATGAATAACCTAATTTTAAGATACTGCTTTACATCAGTAATAATTCATAAAGAACACAATTATTTTCCTCCTTTTGACAGTCATCGTTATGCGCAGAGGATTCATTTAGTATATAGTGGTATATTTTTTAACCTACATCAACTAGAGATGCGGATTTAAGGTAACCAGGTAGATGAGTGGGCACAACAGAGGGCTTGTAGACTAAGATATCGTATTCATTCAGAGATCAGCATTCCATGGCATTCTCATTCAGCCTGAAAAATTCTTCAGAGCTGATAGTGTCTCTTAAAGCGCTTCAACCTAATCCTAGCAATCACCTTCGACTTGAGCTTGTCCTTGTGCTGTCAGTGAGATGTAAGAGATGATGGGAGAGTTAGACATTATTAAAAATTGTTTTTTTAAAGAGAAAGAGAGAGAGAGAGAGAGAGAGAGAGAGAGAGAGAGAGAGAGTGTGTGTGTGTGTGTGTGTGTGTGTGTGTGTGTCTGTGTGTGTGTGTGTGTGTAAATCCTAAATCCTTTACAAATTTCACATGTAATTTGCTTCCAGTCAAACATAGATACTAAATGTACCCTCCCAGCAGTATTATAATACAAGTTATGTACTTAAGGCATTGAATTGATTTAATAAAAACATCGTGATCATTTTTTTTTAATAAAATTACTTTTCATATATATATATAACATCGAGCTGTATACTGCAATTCTTTTAGATATAACCCGGTACCTTTAAATATTCATTTTCTGATCGTAAATCGTCGATTTCCCTCATTAGCTCATCATGCGCTCCGTCCCTGCTGAACTCCAAAGCGCCAGACGCGCTGAATTCCCATCTGCCGTCCATGGAGGAGAAGTGATACATGTGTCTCTCAGCTCTACCCTGTGCTGGAGTTAGGATGTCGCTGTGAAAGTCGCATTCGATCATCTCAGTTACTTCTCCTCCCGAGTCTTCAGACTTCTCAGCATCTGCGCTTCTGGTATCCATTCCAACGTGAAGGTTAATAGCTGTTCTGTTTTCCTCCGAAGTGCAATCCGACGTCTCTGAGCTGCTGTCCGTCTTTCCACCGGACTCTTTAGTCATACCATCACCTGCACTGCTGGCTTCTGGAGCTGTCTTGCGGCCAGAGGGTTTGTTTAGACTCTTCACTGAGCCGGGAGCTGAACGCCTGGTTTTCTCATAGCGTTTAACCTCCTTTCGGGTGCTGCTCGAGTCCCGCTTCGGTTTGTCTTTAGGTTTGATCTGGTTCATCTTCTGCGTTTCTGCTGTAACGGCGCCGGACAGCAGCGCGTGAACCGGAGAACTACTCTCTGCTTTTGCTTTCGTCATACGAGACACACTCTTTTTTTAAATCAAAGAAAAATTAAATTGGAAGTAAAATTAATTTCTTGACGATTAAAAAAAAGTTAAACCAGTGAGCCCCTCTCCATGGATGGTGCGACTATTACACTAACTTCAGCACGCTCACATGGTATCCGAATTTAACTAGGACCAGGAGCCTTTGATGTGTGTGTGTGTGTGTGTGTGTGTGGGCGCGCGCAAGCACTTTTTTAAGTAGATCTACCCGCCCCCAAACGAGTTCTTTCTCTCACTTTCTCATTATATATATATATATATTATTTTTTTTTTTAAAGAAAATAAGGTTGTACAACAACCTTCCAGTCCTTATATCTGAAATGTGTTACATTCAGAATTATGATAATCAGTGCAGACCTATAAAGTGCTATAAATTCTTCACATTTTTCCCCCACATTGTCCTCAAATTTACTGCATCTTCAGTAGCACTCACACAAGATATTCCTCAAAATATTTTCTGGGCATTCTTTGCCATTTGGAGGTAAAGTCTTATTTTGGTTGGCAAATGTTCCATGCTGTCACACACTTTACATACAGGTGCAGATTGTGTAACTTTCTATTTCCTTCTTATGTAAACATGTAAATTCACGGAATCCACACAAGCCACCAATTTCAATCCAAATGAGTAATTTTGTCAGATTCTTAGACTTTTTTTAAATTTTATTTATTTTTTTTTTTTACAAGAAACTAGAAAATAAGATTTTGCAAGATTTTTGCACAGAAAATGGTATAAGGAGGGAGGGTGATAAATACATGAAAAATTGCACACACACACACACACACACACACACACACACACACACACACACACACACACACACTCAACAGTACTTTACGCACATGGGGAGGACAGACAGATAACAATGTGGTTGAACTGATGAAAATACTTGATTAACCTTTGGCCTACACACTCATCTGAGTGTGTTTGCTCATGTGTGTGTGTGTGTGTGTGTGTGTGTGTGTGTGTGTGTGTGTGTGTGTGTGTGTGTATTCTATAAGTGCTTCTCGTGGTTCCAGCACTTCTCACAGCCTGGATCTTAATGATATTTAGACTATTGTAAGGGTCAGTAGATAGACAGTAGGCGCCCACAAGTGGAAGAGCGCAGTTGCCAAGCGGGATATTTATTACAGGGCGTATAAATAACACACGTCCATACCTTTTTTAGTACCTCCCGTTAATGTTGCGTCAAAATCCCGCCTGTTTCGACGTGACCTTTATCCCCGTCTATCAATCAGTATCAGAACCGCCCCTTTCTCACAGCCTATAGGCTAATTCACCTGTCAATCATCTTGTCCTTGCGCAACAACGCCCGCCCTTTTATGTCAGTCTTCCAAACTGGACTCTCGCGCTCTGTTTACTCCTGGGATAAGAACGAGGTACTGGGTGATGTACGACACATTTTTTTGTATGGTTTTATTAATTCGCATTTATCCTTCGTATTTTGGCAAGAATGGAAGGGAGTTTTTTGTTTATAGGACTTTTTTTTTCTTTCCCCAGGCTGTGCGCACGTAGTTGGTTAGCTTAGCTAGCGTTAGCTTAGTCAGGCAACGTCAACATTGCTCACTCACTCACTCCCTCAGTCAACCAGCCTGTTTTTTGCAGATTAGCCGCCTGTTTTTCAACAGTAAAAAATATTTCCCAGCCTAATTAAACTTGTCAACACTTAGCTGGCTAGAATGCAGTGTTATTGACGGCTGTTATGCAGCCTGCGGTGTAAAGGTGCAGGGTTTGGGTTTTGTTATCATTCGAATCGTACACAATTCGATTTAGTTTAATTTGTCGGACATTGGACAATGTCCTAATTTCAACAAATTAAACTGGATCGAATAGTGTGTATCTAAATTAGGTATGTATAGTCTATACAAGGTGAGAGAAAAGTGATTGAGATGGTTTGGACATGTGCAGAGGAGGGACATGGGGTATATCGGTAGAAGAATGCTGAGAATGGAGCTGCCAGGAGGAGGAAAAGAGGAAGGCCAAGGAGAAGGTTTATGGATGTGATGAGGGAAGACATGCAGGTAGTTGTTTTGAAAGAGGCAGATGTAGAGGACAGGGGGTATGGAGACAGATGATCCGCTCTGGCGACCCCTAATGGGAGAAGCCGAAAGGAGAAGAAGAAAGTCTAATTAAAATATATATAGTTGTTCTTTAATTTATAGGAAAAAATGAAATTGTATTGTGTTTGCGCAGTGGGATTTCTGGGATCCCACTGTCTTCATCTTCAGCCAGGTATTTATTGCATGACCAGTTAAACAGTCATTTTTCTATTTTGAGCCCAGTTCACAAAGGTTTGAGGTGAGATCAGGTTATTAGAGTTCACTGGCAAAAACGGTGGAAACAAAGAAATTAAGGAACCTAATTATTAAAAGAAATAAAGGTCCCCATAATAACGATATAATATTTGACTTCTGTTTGAAAAAGATTTGATCAGAAATACTTTCCACATGATTTAAATTCACATCAGCAAGATATGATTCAACAATAATTTATTCAATGTCATATTATGCGTTACATAATGATTAGCACTGGCTTATCTGTTTTACAACAGCGTATCACCATCATTTAATGTCATGCAAATGAACAAGTTCCTATCAAAGCTAGTTTAAAATAATTTTGTCTTGTTTTCATGTTGGTGTCTAGAAGAGCAGCATGGGTTATGCTATTAATACAAGTTTAACACTGATCTTGTACTACTAATAATTGATTTTTCTGGTAGAAATTATGTTCAGGACAGCTGTTTGCAAGGAAAGACCTTTGAGTCTTGCATAGTGTGTTGCATTACCTGTGCCTTACTTTGTTACCCTGTTCTCTCTGGCATTAACACACACACACACACACACACACACACACATACCCATACACATACCCATATATGCTACAAGGTTCTTTTGTTTTCAGTTAACACACAGAACAATGTGGTTTGCTCATGGTGATGACTTGTTTCTCATCTGAGCCATTGAGAACGAGTATGTTTGTAAAAATCAGGTAGAAGTAGCTTAGATTGATGGCCTTCTTCTTCTTTTTTTTTTTTTTTTTTTTGGGGGGGGGGGGGGTTTGGGGGAGGGGGGTGTTACTTTTGCAGGAAAAGGAGCATTTACTGTTGTTTAGACCTTGTGTGCCTTCTTGCCACTTTCATAGGTGTCATCCAGTTTCATATCATTGCTGAAATTGTATTCAGATTAAAATCAAGATGTGTAGATATATCCAGTGCACAGAAGTGGAAGTTACTGTTAGGTGATATCAGCTGTGTTTAAAAGGTATAATATATTAATCTTGCTGACATGGTTGCCCCTTTTTTGTTAATTTCAAAGGCTGCCAAGTCAGGTTGTGCAATATGACAGTATTCTATCGATATATAATAATAACCAGACAAGCTTTGCCATCATTATCAAGTGTCCGTGGTCTCGTCAGCTTATCCTAAAACGAAGTTGAAATATGCCTGAAAATATATTTTTGTGCCAATGGTTAAATTCTCCCTTTTTTTATTTTGCAAAAAAACGTGCTGTGCAAGAATCTCTGTATTCACAATGGCTGGTATTTGTTCTTCTTTGAAATAGTTAAATGATGCATGCAAATTGTATCATTACAAAAGCAATTTTAAGATACATATTTAATGGACACGGACACTTTAAGGACAATCACACTCGATCACTTTAATTTGTACTGTCAATATCTGCCATATGCATCCCCATCTACATTCATGTATATACAAATATTTTTCTATAGTTTCTATATATTTTTTTATCTACTTTACTTTTAATCCTTAAATTCTATTCCGTTTTTATGCTTAAATGTTGGACAGTCGTACAAAGCATTTCACTGCATGTCGTACTCTGTATATGACATCAAATTTGAACTTGAACTAATGAGAAAACATGGTGTAGAAGACATGCTGCTCAGAACTGGTGAATGATTAAAGGCATACTAACTGAAGCATAAAAACACAACCTTTTTACTTTTATATGGAGGTTTATACTTGATCCATGACATTGTATAAATATAGAAAAGCAGTGGCAATGCGAGTGGCACTGCACATAATTTGCATTATTATTTCCAAGTAGCACTGCACTTTATAATTATATTGTACTCGAATAATCCCCGGCTGTAGTAAACATTATTAAAGAGCTCTGTTCTCTCACTATTGTGATTGTTGTCCTGAGCTGCATCTCAAATTAAAAACTCTCAAATGAGTAAATGTAAAAATTCTAAGTCCCTGTGTCACAGCCTTTGCTTATTTATTTTATTTTTACTGCTACACATTCTGAATGGCTCAATTATTTTCTTCCTACTTCAGCTGTACTGTTTAGTGTTGTGCATCAGAGCTGTCACCATTTCCATGTGATAGTCTTGCATGCTGTATTCTTGAATTAAATATGCCAGCACAGTAGTTCATGATCAACTCATCATTTCTCTGTGTTATACTTTTATAGGACTCATTCAGACTGCTGCTTTGGTGTAACGATGCTCTTTCACTGACAATAACATTACTAACTGTCCATCATGAACAGTGAAGAGGAGTTTTATGATGCAGAGACAGGTGGGAATGATGGATTGTACTAAACATTTTAGGTACAATCTCTATATATATTTCTTTTTTTGTAATCTTTGTTATTTTGTCACTCGCACAGGTTTGGAATCAGATGACTCCTGTGAAGTCAGCTTTAAAGATGCTCCTGGATTTGAGCGCAAACAGGCATCTAATGGCTGTGTGCGATCAGAGAATGGAGTGTGGGCACGAAGGTATGTTGTGTCAGAAGACAAAAAAAGAAAAAAAAAAGGATGCATTTTTATTACATTCTATGTGTCTTTGTTTCCTGTGCAGAACAACCCTTCCTTCCCCCATGTTCTCCAGACATGACTTTAGTATTTGGGGTTTCCTGAAGAAATGCATTGGCATGGTAAGGGAAATGAAGCTTTTGAGGATTGTAGATCATGTCCTTTTAGTCACTATTCAGTCATAGCACTGTAGCATGACTAATCACAAGAATAGGTCCCAATGGCAGTCTTTTTTTTTTTTTCTTCTTCTCTGTGCAGGAGCTGTCCAAGATAACTATGCCTGTGGTTTTTAATGAGCCACTGAGCTTTCTTCAGAGACTTACAGAATACATGGAACACACATACCTCATTCATAAAGCTTGCACATTGTCTGATTCGATAGAGCGTATGCAGGTAAGCAGATTGTCTCTAATTTATTTATTTACTGTAAATTACTGTACAGAGATGCCTAATCGTTTTGGGTTTTGTTTGTTAGCTTGTTGCTGCATTCGCTGTGTCTGCTGTGGCATCACAGTGGGAGAGAACTGGAAAACCTTTTAACCCTTTGTTGGGAGAGACATATGAGCTTATAAGGTGAGCTTAGCCCATTAATGTATATCTGCCAGCAGCTTATAATTTATTCAAAAGTCCAGCTGAACATTGATGTCAACCTTGTTGTTTTTAGGGAAGATGAGGGATACCGGTTGATCTCAGAGCAGGTTAGCCATCATCCCCCAATTAGTGCTTTCCACACTGAATCACTGGGCCAGGAATTTCAGTTCCATGGCTCGATTTATCCTAAACTAAAGTTCTGGGGCAAAAGTGTAGAAGCAGAACCCAAAGGAACCATGACACTAGAACTATCCAAGTAAGTAGTCTATAGGGGTAACAAACAGCCTTAAAGTAACAACACCAATAATAATAATAATAATAATAATAATGCTGTTTTTTAACATGCATGTGTGTTCTATAGGCACAAAGAGGCATACACTTGGACAAACCCTATGTGCTGTGTGCACAATGTCATCATAGGCAAATTGTGGATTGAACAGTATGGAACAGTAGAAATCATAAACCACAGGTAATGCACACTGCCTCTCTCCTGGAGACTGGTCACAGAGGAAACTATTCTACTTTAACAGTAATGAAATAATATTTTTTTATGCTGTAGATCACTGAATATGTTTAGTTGTGTCTTTCTGATTATTGACTGTCTGTGAGTAAACATTCACATGTTCTGTTTTATTAAGTACCGGGGACAAGTGTGTACTCAATTTTAAGGCTTGCGGTATGTTTGGCAAAGAACTGCACTTGGTGGAAGGTCATATCCAGGACAAGAGGTGAGGTAGCACTGCTATGAAATGTCAGGGTATGGTTTTATAATAATCATGTTCCATTTGGGATTCTATTTTTTTCATATTTCACTTGTAAAAAGCTATTATGTGCATTAATGACCTCTCATAGAAGAAGACAATTATCTAATAGCAATGGTTCCTTCCAGGGTCTAGTATACTAGATGCAAACATTAATTTAAACATTGAGGGTATTTTTGGAACCAAAATTTTGGGAATTTGGTAATATCCAAACATCCCAAGGCATGTAATATCCAGCATATTAGGCATATTTACATTTATGGCATTTGATAGATGCCCTTATCCAGAAAGACTTACACTTATGTCATTGACACAACTGAGCAGTGGAGGGTTAAAGGCTTTTCTCAAGGGCCCAGAAGTGGCACCTTGGTGGTGCTGGGAACTCTTGACCCTCCGATCAGAAGTCCAGTGTCGCCAACCACTGAGCTACCCCTTCCCTTCAATTCCCATATGGCCATAATGTTTTAATCTGCCGGATGTTTAATCTGCTAACAGTATTGTGTAATTCTTGTTTAATAAATTGTTTGTTTGCTTGGGTTTAGTGATAATTATTATAATTTTTAATCAGATTTCTTTTATTTTTTTGCGGGACAGTAAAAAGAAGCGGTGCATTATCTATGGGAAGTGGACAGAGTGCCTTTATTGTATAGATCCAAAGGTCTATGAAGCAAACAAGAAGGCAGATAAGAAGAGTGGAGATTCTAAGAAACACAAACGGGTAAAGATAATTGTTTACACACTTAAAATTATTTATAATATTTCCAAAGTGAGTAATGTATTTTGTGTTTGTGGCTGCGCTCATAACAAATAAGTCTTAGAAGACTTTCCACATTATAAACTGAAATAATGTTTAGCAATAAAGTAAACAATGTAATGTATGTGCAGGTATGTATTGTGTAAACATTTAGGTAAAAATTGTAAACTATTTTTTTTTAAATATTAAACTTCATAATTGGGCAAATCATTTCCAATTAAAGTGTAAATAATTAATAATTTTACAATACTTTATAATACCATATAGTATCAATGGCCTTGTTTTTACCTCCTAGCACAGGCTTTATTATTACATTATGCTACTTTTAAGCATTGGGGGGGTTTTTTGTAAAAAATTTTATTCAAACATTCAAAGATAATTTTTTAATAAATAACACATTTATCAATACTACGCTATATTTTTACTGCAAAAGAACTCCAGTGGCATGCTCAATATCGTTTAAAAAGGATGGGGTATTAAAGACCATCTGTGTTTGCTTTAAGGAACTGAATACTGGTGGTGGTGCTGATGATGCTGATGAAATGCCAGATGTCCAAGAGACAGTCACTATGATCCCCGGCAGTACATTACTGTGGAGAATAAACCCACGACCTCCACACTCGGATCAGGTAACTTCATCCTGTCTTTGCAGAGATGTTTGGCTTTTGTTTAGTGCTAATATACAAATGTGTAAAGAAGAAAGCCAGCTTTTAATACTGTATTCTTTATCTTTCTCAATAACTTCAATGAAGTATATTGGCAGATTTTTCTCCAGGTAAAATTATGTGTTAATAGATTTTTTGATTTGCTAATGTGTCTATCCTTTTCTGTTCCTACCTAGATGTATAATTTCACTAGTTTTGCCATGATGCTTAATGAACTTGCTCCTGGCATGGAGGGAGTCATAGCACCAACAGATTGCCGCCTGCGACCAGACATAAGAGCAATGGAAAATGGAGACATTGGTAAATACAGAGTAATTATATTCATTTATTTGTATGTTTTAACTTATACTATTTGCTTTAAAATTTGATTTCTGCTTTGTCAATTCTTTCAGACACTGCAAGTCAAGAGAAAGAGAGGCTGGAGGAGAAACAGAGAGCTGCACGGAGGGAACGTGCTAAAGATGAGGAGGAATGGTCAAACAGGTAAATTCCAATCTGTTATTAGTATACCTATACACTTTAGGGCTTCTTTTCTACATTTATTTATATATATCTCTGTCACCTTTTCCAGATGGTTCCAGCAGGGCACAAATCCTTACACAGGAACCTCTGACTGGAACTACAAAGGTGGCTACTTTGACAGGAAGTACTCAAAACTCCCTGATATCTACTGATTGGCTGGGAAAAGAGCAAAGGAATACCTATCGTTTCTCCAGCACCTGGTCCTTACCATTATCTACTCACAAAAAGCCTTTATTTTTTATTTGTATTATTATTTTTTTTTCTTCAGCTATCAAAATGTGAGACACGGATGAAAGGTTTACTGAACTGAGTAACAAAACCTCTCCTCCCTGCATTACATCAATTCCTTTATGCTGGAATCCCGAAACCAAGAACTCAATATGACTGAATTAATTTATTTTTTGAAACGTAGGAAACGCAGTATGGTCTTCCACCACGTAATTTACTTTTAAAACAGTGGGTTAGGCTCAGTACATGCATAGTGATTAATGCACAAATTGTTGCCCACCTTATTATATTTAATGGCTGTTATACTCAGGTGTTTTATGGGTACACGATAGTAAAGTATTGCTTTAACATCAAGAGAGAGATATATGAGACAGTTTTGTCTATTTTCATTCTTATGCATCAAATTTTATATTATTACTATCATAACAAATATCTTGTCCAGAAATGTGACGTACATAAGAGTAAGCAACACTTTGGTATTTCCAGAAAAAAAACTGAGCATTTAGAATTCAGTTAGTAAATTCAGTAGATGAGTAACATCTCCAGAAATAATAATCCTATTAGGATCTTTCAGGCACAACTTCTGTTTGTCTCCACTGATACACAGGAGTTTACCAAAAGTTGCATGCTCATTCCTCACATGCATGCTTTCTGGCTAGTCAAATATAAAAGCTGCTTATTGACCATGTTTACTTTATAAACGAAGAGGTTTTTAATGGTATAGAAGCCAATTAACACCTTTCAACCGCCAAGAACTCTAGTGTATTCTTATTCATATTTTCAAGTTGATTATGGTTGCCAAAGTGACTCTCCTTTTGTGGAAATTAAAGCCATAAAACTCACCAGAACTGCATGTGTGTGTTTAGACAATTTCACACACTTATGCACAGGCTTCATTTAACATAAATAGGTGCTATATGTGTTTCCAGAACTAGCTACTTAAGAATGTTTCACCTTAACATACAATTTAAATGTATAAACTACTCAGCTGCTGCTTGGTAGAGTCTGAACAAAATATGTTTTAGTACTAAAATGTATGTGTACTTCTGAAAGACTTATATAAAAAAAAAAAGTAAATGTGATATTCATTCACTACTACAAGGTGTTTCAAATGATCTCTAAGATGATGCTGTCTTTCTCATACTGTGCATTTCTCCCTGTTCTGCTTTCTTGCACACAAACACACAGATTAAATAATCTATGCAAACATTTATTAACATTTCAGTTGGATCTTTAGAAGATGTAATAGGACAAACTTGTTACTGTTTTGAGAATGCTTGGTTTATTCCACTGTCCAAGTCCTATTTTGCAAACAAAGGGATGGTGTTTGTGTCCCATAAAATGACTTTATATGTAAGAGTTGGTCACACATTCTCACTTTTAGCTTGAGATAATTTTTGCTGTATCTCACATTGACCTTAATGAAGATTGAACTTCATTGAGGTTTTTGGCCTTCACTTATTTGTTCTTCTGGATTCTACTGTTTTTGACTGGGACAAAAAGGTGTGAGTGTCACAACTCGTACATTTTCGATATAATTACAGTATCCTTACCCCGATCCAACTTGGGAGAAGTATGTCATTCATTTTATGGGAAGTTTAAAAATTAACCATATGTATTCCATTATATATTATTGTAATTTACTCTAATTAAAGCGGTGGTTAAATTCTAAATATATATTATATAAATATAATTTATAGTGTTCTTATTCAACAGACTTAATGTAAAAGTTAAAGGCCGTTAATATAATGTGAAATTAATTCGGTCAATGTTACGATGAACATGTGCCAGGTCCCACAGAGTACATCTACATGAAGCAAACATTGTCAGTATGGTAAGTGAAGCGGTTGGAAGCATGTTGTTAATGTGTTTCTAGTACATTAACAGAACACCAAGTGACCCGTGTAGGCTTTATATAGTTGTACTTTAGATAACTTTCATATATTTTCTATAGATCATCTTAATTGCCAATTGTGACCCTTCGGTTGTGTAACATGATGTAAATCTGCAAAAAAACCTAACAATATTAAATGCAAATTAGCAAATAAATAAATTCCCGTAAATACAAACCTGTGCATTTGCTTCATTTATGGCATATTGATTTGTTCAAACATTCTCTCATCTTGAGTCCAAGCATGTTCAGATTTTAAGTGTACAGTATTAAAATTATTGAGCATTCCTCTGTTATAACTTCACCACCATAATACACACATCTTTTACTCAAATGTGCATGCAGGATTGGAACAAACCTTTATAGTGAATAGCAATAATATGTAAACTTAATTTTGGTACCTTTCATACAAAGAGAATCCAATGCAATGTAAATGGATAAAAGGATGCCCCAATGCCACTGTCTCTAAACCATACAACATCACAGGTCTCACCACAGTTCTATAAACTTTCCCTTTCATTCTTGCAGATAATCTTCACAAATCACTCCTGCCACTCTTCTCCACCCACTCCACCCTGCCTGCACTCTTTTCTTCACTTCTCTAACATACTCTGCATTACTTTGCACTGTTGACCCCAGGTACCTGAACTGCTCCACCTTCTCCACCTCATCTCCCTGCAGCCACTCTACTGCCCTCCCTCTCATTCACACACATGAACTCTGTCTTACTCCTACTGAATTTCATTCCCATTCTCTCCAGTGCATACCTCCACCTCTCCAGGCTCTTCTCAACCTGCTCCCTACTCTCAACACAAATCATAATATCATCTGCAAACATCATAGTCTACAGAGAATCCTATCTGACCTCGTCCGTCAACCTGTCAATCACCACTGCAAACAGGAAAGGGCTCAGGGACAATCCTTGACGCAGTCCAACCTTCACCCTGAACCAGTCTGTCGTTCCTACTGTACACTTTACTGCTCACTTCCTCCCTACTAATCCTATCTACATCCTGCTTCACCAACTCCACATCATCCAACCTTCTCTCTCTCTGATTTTCCTCATTCATCAGCTGCTCAAAATACTTCCTCCACCTTCTAACTTGCAGTACATCCTTCTCAGCTCGGTCCCTCTGTCTGGCCAACCGGTACAAATCCTTTTCTCCTTCCTTAGTGTCCAACCTCTCATACAGCTCCTCATATTCCTTTTCCTTGGCTTTCGCCACATCCCTCTTTACCTGCTGCTGCATCTCCTTGTACACCTGCCTACTTTTCTCATCACTCTGTCTATCCCACTTCTGTTTTGCCAACCTTTACCACCTCTATCTACCACCATCTGCCCTTCCACATTCCTCTCCTTAAAACAATACCTACCCATCACCTCCTCATCACCTCTGTTCCCTTTATCTACATGCCCATTAAAGTCTGCCCCAATCACCAATCATTCTTTCCTAGGTACACCATCTACCACTTCATCTAATTCACTCCAGAATCTTTCCTTCTCCTCCATTTCACAGCCCACTTGTGGAGCATAGGCACTGATGAAATTTATCATCATCCCTTCAACTTCCAGCTTCACGATCATCACCCTATCAGAAACTCTCTTCACCTCCACTACACTCTTACTGTACTCTTCCTTCAGGATCACCCCTACACCATTTCTCTTTCCATCCACACCATGATAGAACAGTTTGAACCCACCTCATATCTACCTTTCTCCTCTCCATCATCTCAGCTATCTCTCTCTCTCTACCAGTCATAGTACCAACATTTAAAGTGCATACCCTAACCTCCACTTTCCTCCACTTTTCCTTACCCTGCCGTTTTTGAAGACGTCTTCTTCATCTCCTTCTCCTGCTTTGGCCAACAAAAGGAGGTAGCTGAATTTGCACCGGTTAAATAACAATACCTGTGGCGGCTTTTGGTAACCTGGGCCTCGACCGATTCATTATGAATATCTGATTTTGATCTGCATATTTGATTTGGCACATTTTACACTGTATTCTCTTCCTAACGCAACCCTCCCCATTTATTTAGGCTTGGGATCAGCACTAAGAGTGTGCAACCTTAATGGCTGGGTTAATACGTAATATAAGACTGGTAAAAAGAAAAAGAAAAGGAAAAAAAAAAACATGTTATAAAGGTGGGAACTGTATCTTGGGGGAAAAAGATATAATAATATATATAATATAATATATTCTTTTTATTATTATATATAATTTATAAAATATAGATACGTTGTAAAAAATATCTCTCTCCCCCACCACTAAAATACAGGGTGTGAATACTTTTGCGCTGTACACGTGGGATTCACGGACACGAAGGCTTCATTATTCACGCGGACATCATGACTGTGCATGTTTGGCCAACCGCCCTTGTATGATATTTGAATGACATGAAAATGAACCAATCATTACGCAGGCCGAGCGGTTGGCTGCCCAATCAGGTCGAAGGTAGAGCGCAGTTTTATTTGCAATAAGGTTTGTCGTCTTCCCTGTTTCTGTTCAATTGTGTAGCATTTGAGTCGAAAGAAATGTAAGTTATAATTTCTATTTGGGATTTGTAATATGCACTACTAACAGTTTCGTTTTGATAGGTGAAATATAAAACGTATTAATATACTTATCAATAATAGGTGTGAAATTCAATAGTTTGGCCCAAAATAGCACTTCGGTGGTGTGACTAGAGAACAGTGAGTTTGCTACCTAGTGCTAACATCGGCTTTTTGTAAACACATTTTACAAGCTTTATATTTCCTAAACCTTTAGATTTATATAAAAAATAAAAACAGTGAGCTGTATGTTTGTTTTAGTTTTTAGTTTAGATTTAGTTACCTAGCAAACACGATTTCCGGTACAAAATGCATATATTTGCTTTATGTTTAAGCTAACGACTGTTCAGTTCAGGCAGCGCCATGTTCAGAAAACCCAGAGACACACGACTTACTTTCCCCAGAGCTTTATTTCCACTATAAACACTTAATTGTGTCTTGTTTACCTAGAAACTTACAATCTGAAAACTGATTGGACACCATATTAGGTTTACTAGATGTGTAAAATGAAGCTGTGTGTTTAATCTTAAAGTGATCTCATATAGATCAGATTTTCACATATTTTACCGTGATACATCTGTCGTACATTTAATGTAAACTGTGTTTAGAAACTGTCCTACATTCCTATACATACATACAGAGGAATGAAATATAAACTAGGGCTGGAGCTATCAATTAGTCTGCCGATTATTCGATCGATTACTCGAGTAATCGGATAAGAATATTCATTAAAGAGCAACACTAAATATACAAGAGAAAATAAGTCAGGTCTCTTTAAATTAACAAGTAATTTGTTTTCTTTTCTAGAAAGAAGTATGCTAAAATTGCATACAAGAATATCTGTGAAAACTATAAGTGCATTTACTTGCCATATTACATCAAAAGGCAAACACACATACATATATATTGTGTGTGTATACGTATACAAAAAAATCTAATAAAAATAGACATTAATAAAATAAAATACATTTGAAATCATCCCAAACTTTTTAGAAACGTTCACTTGTTCTCTGTGGTCTGAACCTTCTACTTGGCCCTTGCTGTTTTCTTCCTGTTCCTCCATTTTTTATTCTGCAGTGTCTTCTGTGTTTAATGTCCTGGTGCATCAGTAATATTGGTCCGTGGGGAAACAAAGTGCTCTGTGTATAGTTAAATTGACTCTTGTATTTAAATTAATTGAGTTACTTGAGGAATCGTTTCAGCCCTAATATAATCTAGTATTTATAATCGATCCAACTCTTATATATACACACACACACACACACACATGTAAAGAAGAACAAATTTAAACTAGTGTTTTATAAACTGTCCCCTCATACACACACATGCACACAGATAAAATATTTCAAACATTTATTATAATGTAAATTATGTATTTAAAATATATAGTGAAACATCCTTGTGTAACTGTATTGAGAATGTTTGGTTTATTCCACTGAAGTTCAACTATGCAGACAAAGGGATGTCGTTTGTGTCCCATTAATGACTATATATGTAGGGTCTTGGTTCCACTCAGTTTGTCTGGCCTTTGTAAAGAGTGAACTTCATTGAGTGTCTGATTAGGTTTTAGTCATTCACTGATGTATGTTCTGCTAGATTCTACTGCTTTTGACCAGGATTATGTGCTCAGCAAAAGGCGCACATGTAGGAACTCGTATTATTTTCATATAATTAGAGAACCATGGGGGGGTGACAATAGGAATCTTGCCCAGGGTTCCAAAAGGCTAGAAACAGCCCTGTTTACTCTGGATTTAACACAGAGAGAGAGAGAGAGAGAGAGAGATTTCCCATGCTGACGGAGTGTATGGGGATGTGTGTGGGGAAAGTGGAGGTTGCCAGGTAAAGGTGCGCCATTCCACGTGTGTGCGCAGTTTATGCGTTTGCCGTTGAGGAAAGATGTGCGTTACCGTGAGTGTGTCCTGGCGTGAGTACAAGGAAAGCGGCGGGGCAAAAGTAAATGAAAAATAAAATAAGCTCTGTCTGTTGAACCATCACCTGTCGTCTCTTTCTTCCAACCCGGAACCAGTGAGAAATGTTCCAGGTTTGTCATATTGCCACGTGATGTAACAACTTTAATTAAGCAAATCTTGCACAGTTCCTCTCTCTGCTCAGCGTTGGTGACCGCCTTCAGCTTTGCTATGACAGTTCTGGGAAACAACCACATATGGCTACAAATGTCAGGTGTCCCAATACTTTTGTCCTTATAGTTTATAAAGTAGAGATGAAGGGAACCGTTACGCATATAGCAGTTTATATTAGTTTTTGTAAAATTCGCTATGAAGACATTCTAAAGCTAAGAACAAAGAAGGATGTGGGCTGGGCAAACACTGGTGTTCAATAATTCCATCTATTGAGTTATTGAGAAAATTGGTGACCACAAATTAGCCAGTAGGAACACAGACTTGTGTAATTAGGACTGTCACGCTTTATATAATGGTGGTGAGTCAGCGAACCTGCGCTTTCAACTTGTATAACCAGCAACAATTATGTGTGCTGTAGAGTTCTTGAGTCCAGGAGAGTCTGTAAAATCTGCACAGTGTTGTGTTGAAATCTGTTTTCTCAACAAAGAAGTGTTCATATTTAGCTACAGCCAACCAATTGTGTGTAGAGCAGTCCACAAAATAAGAAAGTGACATAACAGTGTTCTCTTTTAATAGGCAATTCTGGGATTTTTTTGTGGAAACATCTTGCCAAGCTGCTACTGGATCATTACGATATGATTCTTATGATAAGAAATAATAGCAGTTCTCTGGGGGGTTAAAGAAGCACATTTACATTCATATCTAACTTTTAATTTCGGATCTCAGCCACAAGGGGTGTTGGGAACAACCTGGCTAACGGCCCACCTATGTGGCTTACTGAAAGGGCTTTTGAAAGTAACCATCACACTAACAACACTTCCAGCGGTGAGGTAATCTTAAAGAATTTGAGGATAATGCTAGGTGTAGCAGCAGCATGAATATCTTTGAGCAGCACACCCCTGAAGGGAATTCTGAATGTTTACTGAAGCAGCACAGTTAGTACATTCTCACATTCATGCAAAACCTGCAACTATTAAACTATGTGTTGATAAATTAGCAATTTTTTACAGTATGAATGATCAGGATTCTATAGTTGGTCTTGCTGCTTTAGTCCTATTTTTGTTTTCACATGAAGGTGATTTTGTATTCTTTTGCCATTCCACTTCAGATGTCTTCTGGGGCCTTATTTCCGAGTTTGGTGTCTGGGTCGCGTGGCTCATCCAGCAAATATCTAGTGGAGTTTCGTGCTGGGAAAATGAGCCTGAAAGGAAGCGTTGTGACCCCTGACAAACGCAAAGGCCAAGTCTACATTCAACAGACTGACGATTCACTTATTCACTTCTGCTGGAAGGACAGGACAACTGGGAGTGTGGAAGATGTTAGTACGGATCTCTAGATGTAGTTTTTTTTATAGTTAGATAATTAGTAGTAGATAATGCTTGCAACATAAGTAACATAAGTAAAAAGTGCATATAAAATACTTTTTATCATTGCGTGAACTTCATTGATCATGCAGTGTTCAGTCATGCTAATGCCACATCCGATTAAAACACAAGCTTAGCGTTAATAATAATGTTAACACGAATGAATTATATATTGGGTAGAATATATGATATTGTTTTTATCCTTTGTAGGATCTGATAATTTTTCCTGATGACTGCGAGTTCAAGAGAGTCAGTCAGTGCACAACAGGTCGTGTCTATGTGCTGAAGTTCAAAGCAGGCTCCAAGCGGCTCTTCTTTTGGATGCAGGTGTGTGATCCTTCACTTTGAATTATATTTTGGTTTTGTTTATACTCATTTATGTGAAATAAATAAGCTAAGCAAAGGCCTTAAAGTTTTTTTTTCCTTTTTCTCCCCCAAATAGGAACCCAAAACTGACAAAGACGAAGAATACTGCAGGAAAGTCAATGAATACTTGAACAATCCACCCATACCTGGTGCCCTTGGTGGTGGTGGTAGCAGTCATGAGCTTTCTGCTCTAGGAGGTATTTATTTAAACACAAACCCACTTCTGATTTTTTTTAGGGCAGGAATATTAATTTTAGTGATCTGGGCCTTTTTTTCCCTATTATTTAATTTTAATAATTTTTTTTTAAAACGTCTATTTATTTAATAGATTTTCTATCAGCTAATTAAATAAATAGCAGGTAGTAATTATGATGTACCCTAGCTAGATGCCCATTTGAGCCTGGCTTCACTGCAGTTTGTTATTCATTACAAGAAGTAACTTATCAGCATGTGTATGCAAATGGGGTGTTGGATGTAAAATATTAAAATGAATATGAAGGAGGATGCTGCCATTTGAATAGGGAAATCTGTTTGCTTTTGTCTCCTTTTTTAAAAGGTGAAGGTGGCCTGCAGAGTCTTCTGGGTAATATGAGTCATAATCAGTTGATGCAGCTGATTGGACCAACTGGACTTGGTGGACTTGGTGAATGGCTGTTCTCATCTTAAACATGTTCACTTGTATAAAAATGTCATGTTACATCTTAACAGAAAGGTTCGCTCTTGTGACTGAGCCTTTTTGTTTTATGTACCAGGGGGTCTGGGGGCTTTAGCTGGACCAGGACTTGCCAGCCTGCTGGGAGGCAGTGTTCCAGCAACCAGCAGTTCATCTTCGAGGTAAAACTTTGAAGAGATAGAGACTGCCTTACACGCATTATTCCAAATGATTCACCAGCTACTATGAATCATTCAGTAACTACAGTAAAACTATTGATGTAGGCATTTGTAAAGAATGTGAGTCCTGAATGTGGGTTTATAAGGTTTAATGAATTGCAGGAATAAATCATTAGAAGGTGAAGGTGTTGGATGAACTTCTGTCTGTCTGTTTGATAGACCACAGTAGCAGAGCTATTCCAAGAGACACACCTGTTTAGCTTGTAAACATGATTAGTTGTCTCTATTCAATGGGCTTTTTTCAACTTTGCATAGGTAGGTGGAGATGAATCAGGTCCAGTTCCATCCTGTGGACTTTTGGCTTTTCAGGGAGGGGTACTTGCAACAACCTGCTCCTTCAGTCAACAGTCAATACCACCAATAGATTAGTTTGTTTTTGACCAGACATTACAATGAACAAGACTCAACAATCTGAGGCTCTCTGACCGTTGTTCTGTGGCCCAAAAAGCATGGGCCTAAATGTTTCAGTGCAGAATTGTTCAGGATTTATATGGGTGGATGTAGTTAACCTGAAACTAGAAGCTTTGTTTATAAACATATGGAAATAAGCATTTTGGATTTTCCAAAAGAACTATGAAGTAAATTTTTTCTAGTTTTGCTAGTCATGTCATTTTCTAGGCAACTTTGATCACCAAGTATTAGGACTTACATACTTTAAAACCTTTTAAACAATCAAAATGAATTTTTCTCCTTTCTTTAAGCTCTCGCAGCCAGTCAACCGCTGTCACTCCTTCCTCCACATCTGCAGCTGCTCGCCTCAGCTCCTCTCAAGTTCAAACCACTCCAACTACCCCCTCTGCCACCACCGGGGCCTCACCTGTGACCACACCTACCACTCCTGCAACCCCTGCTCCCTCTGCTGGGGCTACCAGCCCCACCCAGCCTATCCAGCTCAGTGATCTTCAGAATATCCTGGCAACCATGAATGTTCCTGCAGCTGGGCAAGGAGGTGTGTTGCAAAACTAATTAAGTTTCAGGTGATGTGGTACTTAGGGTTTAAGCCCCCTGCCGCCCACAAGGAAACATGGAAATTACCGTGGTGTTTGAACCATGTATACCTGGTGGAATTTTTTTATTTATTTTTTTAAAGACACTCTTCTGGGTCAGCAAACAAATGAAACCTGATATCACATCAAACTTCACATACTCAAATAACACTGTTTGTGCACTCAATCCCTGCCAATATTGTGCTTATTTATATCTTCAAACAGTTGATCTTGCCAGTGTTTTAACACCAGAGATCATGGCACCGATTCTGGCAAACGCAGAGGTTCAGCAGCGACTACTTCCCTTTCTTCCATCTGGAGAATCTCTTCTTCAGAGCACAGATGAACTCCAGAACACGCTGACCTCACCACAGTTTCAGCAGGTCAGTCTGTCTCATGGGTCATGTGTTTCCAAGGTGAAAGTCAGAGACCACGTTTAGCAAGCAGATAGATCAAAATCTTGCCTGGTGATCTGACGCTATCTTCAGTTTGTGCTTTAACTTTAAGAAACAAACTAATAAAATTAGTACTTAGTAGTAAATGCACTTCATTCTTTTTATTGAGGCACATTTAATCAAATGGCCACATTTTGCCTAATGCTAGAGAAGTTGTTCTGTTCTTATTATTCAATGCACAGAGACCTACAGATCTGTAATAAGCTATAAGTAAATCTATTTCAAAAGGCAACGCAAGCTAAGATGTCTGTCGTCTCTGCTATAGTGGTGTTTAAGTACTTGCTTCAGTCAGCTGAAATACTATCTAGACTTCTGGCCACCAGCTGAGGGAAATGATTTTATGTGGTGCTTATATCAAAGTTTATGCTCGCAGTTTTGTTTCCTTGTTTTTCTCACACACACACAAGCTGACTGATCTGCAGTCAGCTAAAGAAACGTTTTGTCATTTTCTTTTTAGTCGATGAGTTTGTTCAGCAGTGCTCTAGCATCAGGGCAACTAGGACCCCTGATGAATCAGTTTGGATTGCCTGCAGAAGCTGTAGATGCAGCCAATAAAGGAGGTAAATGACTAATTTCTATCCAGCACAGACATTCCTACCCAAATGATATTATAAATTCAGTGTGCATGTAGTGACATTGTCTTAATGTATGTTTTGCAGATGTAGAAGCATTTGCCAAGGCTATGGAAGGTGAAGCTAAAGCTGAGCAAGACGAAAAGCCTAAAGACAAGAAAGATGACGAGGAAGACATGAGCCTTGATTAGTTTAACTCGAGTTTTTCCATAGATTTTACTCATTTTTAAATTCATTTAGTTTAATAAATTTAGTTCCAAAACTATGACATCTCTAGTGAATGCTGGGATAAAATAAATAATCAATGGCAAGTGCTATAAGTCTGGTTGGTCAATTATTCCATTGGAATAAGGAGAAGAGCGATTGCTGATAGTTTACACATTTAATAATTTATTCACACCAGTAAAGTAAATTTTTCATATCTATACTGCACAAATATTTTGGCATCATACATACATAAATCTACCATGTATGTTTTTGGCAAAAAGATGTACAAAAAGAAAATTGGCACTCATGTATCTCACAGTGTATTATACAGTGGCAGACCATGTGACCTCCAACACACCTACAATGTTGGACCGTCTGAGGTGTTTTACAATTTCCACAGCTGGTGACAAAATTTTGTGGGTTCATAGAAACGTATACGCAGAAGACGATTTAAGCAAAGTGATCAGTGTAATAAACAAGGCACTTCATGCTGCGATAACAAATAAATAGTTCTTTTAAAAGTTTAAAATGCTCTTGTTACAAATCTCACACAAAGAAGATGCAGAGTTCACAAAGGTTTAAGACGTACAGTTTACAAACAAAGTGTTCACAAGATCAGAAACCCTGAGAGAGAGAGACAACATCCACCACAGTCTGACAACTACGTACCTCGAAATACAGCTTTGTGCTGCTTAATAGATATAGAACATGAAATAAATTACAGCAGTCGTTCACAGTGTTACAGCCTAATTTACTGTGGACTGTTAGGCTACAGCTTGTCTTTTTTTCCCCCCCCAGATAAAATGGGTGAGACTATGTACATAATACAATACACTCCTAAGACTTGCACGTCGCACCACATACAGTACAACACAAATAGATCACTGTCTCATGAATGGTGGTACCGGTTAATCAACAAACCACAGGATCATGAACGGTGATTTATATTTTCCTTGGGGTGTTTGGGCAAACCCGCAAACCCCTATTACTCAGTGATGATTATACACAGTCCACAGAACGGCGTTTTTTTTTTTTTTTTTTTTAACGAACGTTTCCATTTTAGGCTCCTTGTGCAATCCAGTAATGTAAAATAATCATTTTTAATCTCGTTCCAAACAAACGATTAAAGGCTGGTCTGATTAACTTGGCACACTCGAATCTAAAGCCACAGAACATTTTTTACATCAGAATCATGTAGACTGCTCCCACAACATTTCACTTTACACTCTGAAGAAGAAATGAAAAGGCGAATCCATATAACTAATGGAACATCTGATAAGCATGGCACATAGAACGTGCCTGGAAAATGTCATCTCTAACGTAGAGTCAACATTTAAAATACACTTAACGTTACACAGCCAAATACACTCCATAGTACCTTATGAAAAACAGTCTTCACACTTAGCACATACTGGTAGAATATATAAATATACAGTTGTATCGATAAATAAAGAAAAATGACATAAAAAGAAAGTAAAAATAAAATAAGGTTGATATTTAATAAATGTCCAGCTCCAAAACTATTCAGCACACTGTTCGTGAGGGTTCCACTGTATGGAAGACTGAAAATGCTTTTTGGACTATTACACAACCGAATGCACCAAGGGTCAGGAGAGTCCAGTGTTTAAATGCATTGGTTTAGGGTACAGCAGCTGGAGTGTCTTTCTCCAGTTCTACACCTGCTGCACCAACCTGCGGTAGTGTGGCATGACCTTGCTCTCCGGGAGGTAGAGAGCCATTTCCAGTGCAACCAGAACAGGGAACTCTAGGGGAATGAGCTCTCGACGACTTATTCGAAAACGCTCCTCCAGCTTCTGCTCGCCGACACAACAGTACAGAGACAAAAAAAAAAAAAAAAAAAAAAAAAANAAAAAAAAAAAAAAAAAAAAAGGAACAAAAAATTAGGTATACCTTGTATTTTCTATACAAAAATATACATTATATACAAAATGCATACAACACTTTTATAATGTAAATCTTGATTTTAAGAGCCAAAATAAAATGCTTAAATATCTTAAC
The DNA here is from genome assembly GCA_024362625.1 of Silurus asotus. Taxonomy (NCBI): domain Eukaryota; kingdom Metazoa; phylum Chordata; class Actinopteri; order Siluriformes; family Siluridae; genus Silurus; species Silurus asotus. Next base: position 13,262,090 of record MU564352.1, read on the forward strand.
ATATAAGTGATCATGTAGCAGGAACATGTAAATACTGGTCAAAAAAAAGAAATGACCATTAAAAGAAATTGATGAGGATTAATACACAGACAGTAAGGGGTCAGTATATACCCAGTAATGACATTTTAATCTGGCCAAATAGCACTTACATCTATCAGCTGTCTGACCTCCAGTTTCTTGAGGTCACTGCTGATCTTGGCTGCCAGCAGCACACACACAGCAGATACGAGTTTTCGGTTGGGCTTGTTCAGTTTACCCTGCAGAACCAGCTTCTCAAAGTATACATAGGCCATCGCTATGGTAACCGGCTGTAGACCACACTCCTCGCTCACAGCACGCATGTCTCGTTTCAAGCTGAGTGACAGGAAACAGTCAACCACAAGTGACTGGTGTGAGAAGTGTATCCACAACAATTGGTGTACACACACGTACACACACACACACACACACGCGCGCGCACACTTGCACACACACGCGCACGCGCACGCACGCGCACACACACACACACAAAATTTAGCATTTAGCAAACCCAAACCAGTACTGCAATGCTTCAGTGCACAAAGTAAGCTTCTTAAAGATCTGGTTTACATGCTCTGGAAAGGAAGCTCTTCAGTGGTCTGCTATAGAGTGCTGATATCAACCCTACTGAACACCTCTGGGATGAATTGGAACACTGACTGGACCCCAGGCCCCCCTCACCTACACTAGTACCTGCCTTTCGTAATACCCTTGTGGCTGATGAACACAAATATCCAAAAGCACACTCCAAAATCTAGTGGAACATCTTCCCAGATTAGTGAACACACAAACTTTACACACACACACACACACACACAAACTTTACACACACACACAAACACACACAAGAAACGTTGTCCCCCCCCCCCCCCCGCCGTTCACCCCCAAAACA
>MU564352.1:13263085-13293451 GCA_024362625.1 Silurus asotus
TTTTTTTTTCTCTTTAGAGAGAAACAGTATTATTCTAAAGGAAATACTTAAAATAATTTGTGTTATAGAAAAGCTAATTTAGGACTGGATGATGGGCCCCTAATAGCTCCAAAACCCCCAGTCTAATCCTGGGCTGGTTACTGTCCGCATGTCCACCTGAGTTTCACTAATAACTAAATTCCCCTAAATTGCCTCTCGGTCTGACTAAGTGTGCAAATATGTGTGGAGACCCTGCGATGAACTGGCGTTCCATCCGCTTCACAGCCCAGCCAACAATGACACAGTTCTTACTGAAGATATACTTAATGTTCAACGATATACAATGTACTTTCCCAAGCTTACCTTCTAATCTTGCTAAATGTCAGATTAATATGGGGAAACCTTTCCCTGAACGTCTCATTCATGTCCTTCTTCAGATCAGATGGTTTGACATATTCAATAACAGTTGTCTGTAAAAGACAAACACGTGTGATTAAGATTTATACCACACAGACCAGTGCATGACTAGAATACAAGCAGTTACTGTCAGTGGGTGGGATGGTTTACAATGTTTAAAGAGATTATTAACAGGCTGAACTGAGAGTAACAGTCACTGAAAAGTGAAACAAAAAATAGGTTCCTCTAGCCAAGCCTTTCAACTACTAACATATGACCTGCTGATGAAGTCATGCGAGTTTGTGATATAATGCTAAAAGCATAAGAAATGACTGTTCTCTTTGTACTCATTAATTAGACATGTTTACACTACAGTAAGATGCTTTTACTACTTTAGTGATATGCTGGTGGTCCGAAATGAAAAAGCTCACCACATAAGAGCCAAAGATTAAGACCCTCTTGTGCTTCCCACATGGCCACTGAGGATCACTCAGCAGGTTAGGGTCATATTCTGACAACTCCTCCACACCGACTGAAATACAAGATATAATATGTCAAATAATAGTCTGTTAATCATATCACTGCTGTCAAGTTTAATGCTATATTTTTTCCCAGTATCTCAGTAACACACCAGGTTCTTGACAAACAGTCAAGCGCTGGTGAGAGAAGTTCTTCTGGCTGTTTATCCAGTTCCGGGATGCCGGTGTCTGAACAGTGCTGGACTCCACAGGGACATTGCTTTTCTGCCTGACCAGGGCATTGGTAGGAAGTAAGAACTGAGCATAGGATACCGTCTGCAAAACAGAAAAAAAAGACACAAAAATATAAAAAATATGACCAGCTTCATGTCTCATTAGAAGTGAATAGCTGAATTAGGCATTGAACTTTGAAAACTTTGATGCAAATCTGTATTCAAACTATTGCATTTTTTATTTTAAGATAATGGTTTGTATAATGCAACATTTATTTTTGCCCTCCATAGGACAGAGTTTGGGCATCTTTGCTATAAAGCAATCTCTCTCTTTCAAATTGAAGTCTTTTATGACAAACAGCTGATCTGCAGATATAAACATAGTATTTGCCATTTATAAAAGCACAAAGTATTGCTTATATCAGACTGAAGTAGCCTAGCATAACTGCATGAAATAAACTGTATGCAAAACATGCATACAAGACGACCTTAATAAATAGTGTTTCCATCGAGTTTGCGTTCTAAACTAATTGCCGATAAAATAATCTTATCTTACCTTCCCCAAAGCCCCAAGTTCCACACCCTCCAACACAGGAACTGTCTCAGCTGTTCCTCCTGATGGGTTTCTCTGTCTCTGGGCCTCCTCACTGTATAACATGGATATCTGGTTAGTCATCTTTACTCAACACTACCACCACATCGCATAGCGATCAGTCCAGAGCTGACGGAAAAAGAGCGTGCGAGTTACTAAATAAGGAACTCTGCTCTGTATCTGAAAGAAGATTCACTGTTGGGGCTGGTTGCAAGCTGACAACATGCTCAGAACACTTCCTTGTTCAAAAAACATGGTTTCAATATGCTGTAGTGAGAGAAGCTGTGACTGGAAAAATTTGTTGTGGGTATATGGGAAGGCACACTATCCTTAGAGATACAATAAGGCACTCCTAGTGATTGATTTTTAGGCTTCATGGAAATGATGAGAATGGAAAAAAATCTATGAGAGGTTGGACAAATGCATGAAAGTAAATCTGAATGGAAAAAAAAAAAAGCCAATGAAAAATCACACACACAAAAAATACAACATTCAAAGCTTACTTATAACTAAATGCTTTCAGAGATCAGATTCCACATGATAATCACACTGGGCTTATCCGAATCATAAAAGCCCTTGATGCCAAGATCAATATCTGATTTGTCCAGCTGGAGATTTATAAACCTCTTCTTTTAAAAAGATGATCTAATTTTGTGAAGTGAACCGAGCCTAGAGGACTACTAATTTGTCCAGCCCTGCAATAAAAAGTGTTCTGTGGCTGTGTGCAGTTCAGTACCTGATATGAAAGCTCTCCCCATAGGGCAGTACAGAGAAAGCAGCACACAGAGTTCGTTTGGCACAGATCACAACAATCCTGTAGGACACACACAGCAAATACACACATCAATGCTGGTGCTTTAAAGCAGCATAAGCTAATAAACATTAACGCAACTAAATCTACAATTAAACGTTGCATGCCAATATCTATTTCACATTTGTGTCCTCCAGATTAAAAATAGATAATTAAAAATGATTTATTACAGGTGAGCCAAAACAAATTGGGCAAACCTGAAACCAAATCCAAATCCTAATCCCAAACCTCAGCAGCATGCTAAAAGATACAAAAACTGGTATATTGGTGCTCAGTAATTTGTCTTTAAAAAGAGAGGACTGGCAAAAGGTTTGCTGCATGCATCTTATTGCCACTTATTCCAGGGGTGGACAAATTTGTATTCTAAAACACACAGGACAAGTATAATAATAATCCTGTGGAAGAAAAAAAAAAACTATGGGAAAACAAATCAACAATGAGGTAGTGTAAGTTTTTTCCCCGCTATAACAGCATGTACCAAATATATCCTTTTTATACCACAAGAATGTTCCAACAAAAAAAATATATATACATTTTTATATATTAAAACAAAAACATACATACAGCATCTCAGGAAAGTGAGCGCACACCCAATCACATTTCAGCAACCGTTTTAGTATTTCTTCAAGGGACAAAACTACAGAAATGAAACTTTGATATATTTTAGAATAGTCAATGTGCAGACTGTAAAGCTGTACAGATTTATTGTCCTCTGAACTGAATATAACTACAGCCATTATTGTCCAAACTGTGTCTAAAGTATCAATACCATTGCATCATATCGTATCGAACACGGACACTTGAGACTCCTTTCAAATGAGGATTAAGGAAGTCACTGACACTTGAGACTCCTTTTAAAAGCTTCATAACCACATCGGCTCAACCTTAAGAGTTCAACTGTCAGGGATGTGCTAATGTGATGGCACTGTAATAGAACAGCTGATGGTAAACAAGGTTATTGACTTTACTTTTAAACTGGTATATCTAAACATAATGTGCTTTAGTTGCTTTGTGGTGAGGCATCATATTCTGTACACTGGAACTTTTTTTATAATTAAACTAAATATTATATATACAAAAAAACATTACAGACTTAATAGACTCAACTGAGGATATATATTTGTATGGAATGAAATAAGAAACTAATTTAAGACCAATCAAGTCAACTAACAGGCAACCAGAACAGGACATGGAGCAGCTGCCTGCCTATTAGGCTTACTAATGAATTTATGATTCATCCAGTGGAAATCAAGTTATTCACAGCAGGGACGCATGCAGTCCTTTTTCAGTCAATTATACTCTACTGCCCACTCTCAAACCCTTGCTGACTCACCTGCTGCCTCGTGTGAGAAGTCAGTCTGTGCATATCAGTAAGCCCAGAGAGCAATGCAAACTTACGTCTGGTTTAACTTGAGGGTTCAACCAAACTTTAACATTTTTAAAAACTCTTCGACGTTCGATTAAAATATTTGGAAAACAGACTATTAAAAAAAAAATCATGATTAAAACGGTTTTGCACAGAAGTGCCAGCAGATGTAGTGCTGTTGTACTGCGTGCCTACAGTAATGACTCAGATTCACACTGCGCAGTATCACACAGAAGGGAATAGGTTCCGCTTTTTGAGTCTGGTTCCTCGCAATGTTTCTTCTTCATCTCGTGGAGTTCCCCCCCCGACCACAATCAGCTCTAGCATGCTCATTATGGGCAGAAATTTCATTATATTTATTAATTTCTGTATAGGAAACTACTCGTTTGCAAGCTTAAAAACTCCATATAGGTTACATTGAATTCAATTGTAATTATATAAACAAGGTTTGAAAGTGCTTCTACTTACTCCACAGTGAACTTCAATTCTCAAATACACTACAGGCCAATTTTAACAATCACAGTTTTTAATTATGCACACACCTTAAACTGTACCTCCAAATCTAAATAGCGATAAATAGTATTATACTACAGTGCTGCTGAATTCTCGGTTCCGATTTGTCAGAAAATTCTAATTTTCTATAACAGAGGTTATAAAGTAACAGTGCTAGTTTTATTTATTCAATTACTATTTATTTTATTAATTCAAGACAGAGGACTTTGTGCTATGGTTTCTTGAGAACAGGACAAGGTTTTCTTTTTGTCCTATCAACATCAACAGAGAGAGAAACAGGGAAGCTAGTAAAAGGATGACTGTTTATAACATTGATAATGGAACAGGAACTGAGTAGATGTGTGGATGTTAAACATTAAATGTAACTGTAACCATAACTGATAATGTACATTTTATTGAGCTAAAATCATGATTTGCAAAATGTTATGTAAATATTAGTAAAATAAATAGAATTTAAATGTTAACAAAAAAGATTAGGGGGGAAAAAAGCACTAGCCTGCATTACATCACCCACTGTTGATTTGTTTCACATATAAGAGCATGCTTATTCCTTATAAAAATAAATAAATAAATAAACTTTTAGTCTAAATCTCAATTTCTAGACACAGGCTATGCTTTATACAAAAGTGTTTCTCCGTCAGGTTGTGAAGAGGTTTCAACAAAAGGGACAGGCAGCAGGTTGTGACGGAAAGAGCTGGGTGAAGATGGTGGACACATTAAACTCAGGCAATGTCGCATGTTTAAAGAGAAGAACGATAATCAAAGATTCGAGAATGCAGCATATGTATTCAATGCTTCACTATTGCATGATCTAAACCACAGTGTCAGACCAGATTTGAAAATATTAGACCACAGAAACAGATGTGTAACTTGATAAATGAAAGTACAGACAAGAATGAAAGAAGCAGCAGCTTCAAGAGAAGGTGAATGTAAGAGGTAAAAGGCGAAAAAAAAGCTAAAAAGGCGTCAGAAATATCCCGTTTTGGAAAATTGGAAGTGTTGATTGTGAGCTAGTATGGGTTGGACCGATAAATAAAGAGTGTGTAGTGATCTAAGAAGTGCTGCATAACAGGTTTGTAATGCTTTTTTTATTCTTCTTCTTATTTTTTTAAGATGTCGGGTCTCAAGCACAGAGTGTGTTAATAGCAAATTAGGATGTGAAAATACATTGCAAAACACCTAATCCAATCAAGCTCAAATACATTATATGGACAAAAGTATTGGGACCCCCTACTCTTCCTCAATCTGCTACCACAGGCAGACAATTGTACAGGATGCCTTTGGATGTGAAGGCATTTAATTTTCCCGTCACTTAAACTAGAAGACCAAAACTGGCTCTATAAACATACGGTTTACATACAACAAATGGGTTGACTGGAAGATCTTAAAAGGCTTACTATAGCGCTCTGACCACAACCCTACTGATCCCCTTTGGGATAAATTTGAGAGATCTGACTTTACCCCTTGTGGCTTAATGGGCACAAATCTCCAAAAGCACACTCCAACATCTAGTGGAACATCTTCAGGTTATTGTAAGTGTAAATGGGAACTGGATATACTGTATAATGGGATGTTCAAAAGACGCATAAATCTTAGGGTCTGGTTTCCACAAACGTTTGTCCATACAGTGCAGCTTCACTAGTTTTATGGAATTTTTATTAAAAAGAATACAACAGGCAAAAACAGTTTTGCTCATATCTAATATAGTCAATTCTTTTGTGCTGTCGCACACGCTGACTCACCTGCTGCCTCGAGTGTCATACTGCCGCATATTCTTGATGAAGTGCACCTTCTTATACACCACAGGCCCCGGAGACTGGTTCAGTGTTCTGCAACAAAACAGCATCGATAATTCAGTTAATAAGTTAATAACACTAATACATCATGATCTTAAGAATGATGGTAAGAATTTAACTGCTAGTAGCTTAAACCCTAAAAGGTAAGCAAAGTATGCTTGCATGCAAGAAATATTTAAAATCATTAAAAAATTACAATATTAAAAACATATGAATTCCTAAAATATATATATTATTTTAAAGTCTACAAAGTGCTAGATGTTTGTTCCAAAATTAATTCAACTACACATAGTGTTTATGTTCATTGTTACAAATACAGATTTAGAAGTTACCTGCTGTACTTGTTACAAGCTAAAGGCAGTAAAAAAAAAAAAAACATTGAGCGTTTCACCTCGCAGGCACACGAATGCTTTGAGGGTTAAAGAACACTGCTTGTATTCACATTTTTAATGACTCAAATCACCATAAAGAGAAGCTGAACCCCCCTGAAGCGAGAGCAACATGCTTTTACACTGAGGTTTGTTGTGACACACATCATCCAAGACAAATACCATTTCGTGAAAAAAAAACACGCACTCAAATACAAGTTTGGATCCTATCAGCGAAAACAGGAGGTCAAAATTAAACTTTGATTTATTGGATCCCTTTAAACTACGGTCAAAGCACAAAAATGAATCATGTGATCGCCTGATAAGTCAACTCTAGTAACAGCATAAATCACAGTGTATTACAGCTTTTCAAACTAACTCTCTTTTCAGCAAGACATGCATATCAGAACAGGGAACAACAACCAATCCAATACCCCTCCAATGTTTACAGCTTTGAAGCAATGCAGATTTGACTCGGTTTATTTCCCTGCAAAAGTCATGCAAAACCCCACTGGAATGATGGGGTGTGCGTTATCACTCATCGTTTTCATGTCGGACTTTACTTCACATTCATAGCATAATAGGCACATATTTACTTTTACATACATTAGGATTTGGCAGACACCATAATCCAGAGCAGCTGAGGCAGTGCTTTGTAATCTCAAACAAACAAAAACAAAAACTTCACGCTAGAACAATTAGATCAGATTCTAAAAACACAGACAGGCTAAAACCTCTGCAAGGGAGAAAAAGTTTGTTTTTTTTGTTTTGTTTTTTAAGTAAAATTGTTTGTAGAAATGTAAACACCAATCCAGCGTTTCAGTATCGGTCTGATATTGATGCTTATAATTTGTACATGTACATTTTTAATAAACACCTGGTTTACCTGGTTCCAATATTTCATTCCATTTTGTTTGTTTTATAACAATTTTAAATGTGACAAGATATTTTGGCTGAGTAGACATAATTATAAGATCATTATATAATTATAATAACAATAAAAATAAGTCTAATAAGGAGTATGAGTGCTGAAATGAAAATGAAAGTTTTTTGAAACCCGGAAGTAAATGTGTTTCACTGCTAGACATCATTTTTATGTTCATCACAGGGAGGATGTTTGAATGCCTCAATGTTACATACTGATTAGATGATGTAATAACACTTCTTTCAGCGTGACTAAGAGAAACTATAAACTCAATCTAATCTTATACAAATATAAAAATTGAAAACAAAAAAATAAGAAATGAGCTATAATTGGTGACTGTGGTGGAAAATTCATCCCTCTTCACTAATAAACACAATGTATCCTGTTTAACAAGTGTGTGTGTGTGTGTGTGTGTGTGTGTGTGTGTGTGTGTGTGTGTGGTGAAAACAGTATGACGTTTGAAACATACCCTTACAGTTACAGACTTGCCCGATGCATTACGGAACAAGAAAACACTTACCGCTGACGGAGCTCCAGAGGTCCGGTATTCGCAGCGGACACTGCGCCCGGAGATTTAGCGCTGGACGGGTTCTGAGCTCCGGAGGTCGAAGGAAGCGGGAGTCCTGCAGATAACAATGAATCCATTCTTCCGCTGTCAAACGACACTTCATTGCGGGTTCCCGCTTGGCTGGACCCTATAACCGCTGTGGTGAGGAGTGAACCCGGGGGACAGGGGTTTGTCCGCGGTAAAGCAGTTCCACTGTACGGTGACAGCGGAGAGAAATTCCCGTAGCTGCCCGCCGTCGACACCGGGAGAGAACCCGCCGGTGGTTCGATTTCATCGTTTTGGTTAAAGATTTCTCCCAGGCCGTTACCGAGAGCGTAGACAGGACGTCCATCTAGGGAGATGTTATTCAGGAACAGCAGAGCCGCTTGTCTCCGGCGTGAATCTTTGTTTTTGCGCGGATGTTCTTTGTACGCTTTCGCCGCGGTGCCGCCGTGAGCGCCGCACGCAGCCGCCGCCATTCCACACAGCGCTCGCTGTTGGCGCACGCGCACACGCACGCACCGGCCTATTTACTCAGGAGAGGCATAAAGTCCCACCCTTTGGCACCTAATTGGTCGACCAGGCTACGATCATGTAAATCATTTGACTGCTGACCAATCAGCAGCGAGACACTTGTTATGGACTGTGTCGCAATTGAATGATTAATTATAGGAAGCCAAATAGCTGCGACAGTCGCGTATAGCTTTCTCATTAAGGATAAACTTATAAGGAATAAACCTATAAACACTAAACTTAGATTTTATAACCTATATATATCCATGTAAAGCTGCTTTGGGACAATTTCCATTGTTAAAAAAAATATACAAAATACATTTTAGATACAAAGAAATAACTGAATTGAAGTGGCTCCTTAAAATTAGTATTTAGGCAAGGAACACCTATAACTGTAAAATATACTATAAAGCTATAACTATAAAAACATCCACAATAGAAATTTAATTCATGAATATTTTTTCACTGTATTAAATACTATTTATTTTACAGCCAAATCGTATGAAACTGGGCAGATTGATCAAGATCACTCTGTAAATGAGAGAGACCTTTCCACCGACAGTCCCGAACCAACCTGAGGCAGCTTGAGAGGATTTGCAAAGAAGAATGGCAAAAAATTCTTGCAAATTGTTGCATCCCAAAAAGATAAGGCTATTACTGTTTTCAAAGGTGATTCAAGTAAGTATTGACTAAAGGGTTTGAATGCTTATGTACATGTGATATTACTTTTTTTTTGTTGTTTGTTTTTTACATACATTTCTAAAATTCCTTTTTCATTTGTTCATTATGAAGTACTGCATGTAGATTAATGATAAAAAAAAATAAAACAATTGCAAGTATCAGGCTGCAACCTAAAATAAAAAATGTAGACTACCGGAGGAAGCATGGAGATGTATAGGAGAGATGGCAATGGAGTTTTCAACCAGATTGTTTAACATTATTTTTGATGGTGAGAGGATGCCTGAGGAGTGGAGAAGGAGTGTGCTGTATCAATCTTCAAGAATAATGGAGATATGTAGACCTGCAGTAACAACAGGGGAATAAGGTTAATCAGTCACACTATTAAGTTATGGGAAAGAGTAGTGAAAGCCAGGCTGAGAGAAGAGGTGACCATCTGTGAGCAACAGTATTGTTTCATGCCGAGGAAGAGCACTAGGGACACAATATTTGAATTAAGAATGTAAATAGAGAAGTATAGAGAAGGTCAGAAGGATTTGCATTGTGTGTTTGTGGATTTAGAGTAAGCGTACGACAGGGTGCCGAGATAAGACTTGTGGTATTGTATCAGGTGTGTCAGAGAAGTATGTGACGGTGGTGCAGGACATGCATGAGGGCAGTGGAGTGATTGCAGGGAGAAGAGGTAGTGAAGGTGGAGGAGTTTTGGTACATGGGGTCAACAGTGCAAAGTAATGGAGAGTGTGTTAGAGAAGTGAAAAAAAGAGTGCAGGCAGGGTGGAGTGGGTGAAGAAGAGTGGCAGTAGTGATTTGTGATAGAAGGATATCTGCAAGAGTGAAAGAGAAAGTTTATAGGACTGTGGTGAGACCTGCGATGTTGTATGATTTAGAGACAGTGGCACTGACTAAAAGGCAGAAGGTGGAGCTGGAGGTAGCAGAGCTGAAGATGTTGAGATTTTTATTAGGAGTGATGAGGATAGACAGGATTAGAAAAAAGTTTATTAAAGGAACAGTGCATGTAGGATGTTTTGGAGACAAGGTGAGGGAGGTGAGATTGAGATGGTTTGGACATGTGCAATAAAGGGACATGGGGTATATCGGTAGAAGAATGGTGAGGATGGAGCTGCCAGGAAGGAGGAAAAGAGGAAGACCAAGGAGGAGGTTTATGGATGTAGTTAAGAAGACATGTAGGTAGTTGGTTTCAAAGAGCCAGATATAGAGGACAGGGGGGTATGGGGACGGATGATTCGCTGTGGCGACCCCTAATGGGAGAAGCCGAAAGAAGAAGAAGCGGCATAGGTGTGGGCTTCAGGGAGCTGTTGCCCGAGTGGACCGCGCAGTCCGAAGAAAAGCATGTTGCTGGGTCCGTTGCGCATCAGCACAGGCATCAGGCCACGGTAGCACTCGCTCACTCCATAATCGCGCAGCAGTGTGCCAAAGGCGTGTGGCGTGTTGCGGAAACGCCCTGCATGCCGGTGGTCTTGAAGCAGCGTTTGCACACGCTCAAACGGTGTCAGGACTGCTTCGGCTGTGCCAGCTAGAAATGCCGCTGTGCTGCGTGTGAGAATTTCGGGAGCGCCGCAAGACCCACCATGGTGTGAAAGCAGCCGGGAAAAGTCTTCATACAGGCCAAACATAAGAGCTACTGTAAACGTTTTCTGCAACAGAGGAGGCAGCAGGCCACGATACAGGGTTCTCAAACCTTCTTTTTGAAGCTGGCGTACTGCATCAGTAGCTCGCAGGCCATGCAGCTGTTGGCGGAACAGTACCTTCTGGATGGGGAAGGTGATGATGATATTGGTGAAAGCAGCAACTGAGCCACACACGTAGTGTTTCCCGCGAGGTCGGACATCAACCTCCAAGCCATGCTTAAGGACAGGGCCGCTACTACATGAATTGCCTGAAGGAGGGGGCAGGGAGGAGTCTGGGTTCATGGTGGTAACCCCCCCCATGGGATATCCCACTACTTCTTGTTGTTCGATGCCATATTTACAAGAGCGCACCTTCACAGCAGTGCAACCTGAAACAGAAAAAATAATAATAATAATTTTACTTTGGGTTTACACATTGCCACACAGAAACCCCACATCTACAGGACTATATTGTCATATAGTCTTATATATATATATATATATATATATATTAGTCTTTGCCTCGCACTTTGATTTTACACAACAACACCAGGGATAAAAAAAGAAACTAGAGTTGTGACTACTCACTCTGTACCGAAAATAAGCTTTGTTTTGCGCATGGATGAAATGCTAAAGTATCCATAATGCTGGCACCATTGATTCTTTAGCCTTTTGTGTCTAAAATAAATTATATATATATATATTAGTCTTTGCCTCGCACTTTGATTTTACACAACAACACCAGGGATAAAAAAAGAAACTAGAGTTGTGACTACTCACTCTGTACCGAAAATAAGCTTTGTTTTGCGCATGGATGAAATGCTAAAGTATCCATAATGCTGGCACCATTGATTCTTTAGCCTTTTGTGTCTAAAATAAATGTAAAGTATGCTAAAATAAGTAGTTAAATGGATCATATCTTTAGAAAATTGATTATTAAATGTAAAAAAAAAAAAACCCACACACACATACATACACACACACACACACACACACACACACAACCACACACACACACACACACACACACACACACACACACACACATCTGTATAACCCAAAGGGTTTTACAAATGTAAACTATTTAATTATATTTTCCAAATCCTTAATCAATTTGATTTGTGTCAATTTCACTGATAAATTAATTTAATCAATATATTACAATCTTTATTGCCTTAATTAGATTTAATTGTAATTGTACACGATGTCTTTAGATGTGCTGTAATAGCAATTTGAACCCAAACCTGTTTCAGCATGGCAATGCCCCTGTGCACAAGGCGAGCTCAATGAAGATGTGGCCTGCTATAGAGCTGCTATAGAGCTCTGATCACATCCCGACTGAACACTTTTGGGATAAATTGGAATACTAACTGCTCCCCAGGCCTCCTCACCTACATCAGTAGTATCATTAAACCCTTGTGGCTGATGAACACAAATATCCATAAGCACACTCTGAAATCCTAGTGAAACATCTTCCCAGAAGAGTGGAGGGAATTATAAGAGCAAATTGGGACTAAATGTGGAATGCGATGCTCAGAAATCACACACAATACTTATGACCAGGTGACCCAATACTTTTGGGAATATACTGTGTGTGTGTGTGTGTATATATATTTATATATATGTATATATATATACATCTGTCATTTATATATCTGTCTATCTAAAAAAAATATTCTAACTGTAAATGACTGTTGACTGCTCATAATTAGGTCTAAAGGGCTTGGTCTTTAAGGTGCTATTCAGTATATTTCCACATGAGAGCAGTATTCTTCTTCTTAATAAATTCACTGAGCAAAACACCTGAAAGAAAATCAGAAATAATTATACTGCATATGCATTTTCATTTCCTTATCTAGGAATGCATTTCTTTAACAAATCAGAAAAAACAGTCTCCAGTATATAACTTTGATCAAGCCAGTAAACACAATTTGTTTTTATTATCTCTTAAATAACACACGCACACACACACACACACACACACACACACACACACACACACACACACACACACACACATGGCTTAAGTCCATCATCATTTTTAACAGCAATCACAGATTGACATGAGCAGTGTAAGGCTTTACATCTAGCTAATGTGTCTCAAGTTCAATCCAGCATAAACCAGTGTTCCTAGTATGATCTTTATCAATCTACTATGGCATACAGAAGGCTGTGCTGAGGTGTTACAGCTAGCACCAAAATGGTAACACAGTACAGAGACAGTGCAGGTAAATATAATGCTGTGTGAAACATTATGTTTCTGTTTTTGCAGATGCGTCGTGCAACGCAAATCCATGCTATTACAATATGCTGCACTGGACCAAAGATTTCTCACTATTAAGCCTTCCTACCAGACAGCTAACCATCCTCTTTACTCTTACTTTTTTCTGTTGAAATATGCACCTCTTTTAATTATTTTGGTGAAATATTTTTCATTGAGTATTTATGTAAACTAAAAAAAAAAAAACCTGTACATTCTTAAAATAGAAAACAAGTTGAGACATACAATTATGGTCCAAACAGTAGCTTATGAGTGTTTGAGTCACACAGAGAATTCAAAACTCTAAGTATGCTAACATCATGCTAAGTATTACATATGATGATTGGATGATTTTGATCAAAATTAAAGTAATGAAATCAATGAAATGATGCACCAACCTTTTACACATATGTTGGTGGAAAATCTTTCTAATTACAGTTTTACAATGCAGGAACCTTTGATTTTATTGCTCGTGTTGATCCAGTATTCATGGCCATGTAACCATAATGCTAACCTTTATTAAATAAATATTGAAAATAACTTTAAACATGTAAACATACACTACAAGTTGATTCATCGCAAACACACAATTGTCCAGTTGGAACCTGAAACATCTGAGCCCTGTTAGCTTTTAGACATCATCTGTCAAATACTGCAGAACTATATTAAAATCCTTTTTTTTTTTAATGAGGAATGTCTTGTGTCTGTCTTAAGGATTACCTTCTTAAAACGAAATACCATATATAGATTCTTTGTGACCTGTTTGAGTTTTGTTTTTTAATGTGTTATGTTTATTTTATTTACATGGGCTGAACACTGATGAATAAATCTATTAGTTGATACATGTTACCTCACCTAAAAGCTACAATATCATAATCTCCATAAATAAATAGTAAAAAGTAATCAAATAAAAGCTAAGAATTGTTGCGGGTTATAACATAACTATATCTACCGCAACACGATGTAGTCTTCGTTGTCTCCAATGTCTCTGACACTCATCTTACCCTTTCGCCTCACACGCTGGCTCTTTGTAGCAAATATACTGTATGATTCTTTTATCCAGGAGTGAATAAAAAGAGGCTCAAAATAGGACCACCAAAATAGCACATTATGTTATATTTATGCTATATGATATTCATGTTCATCAAAGGAATACTCCAGCATTTTCGAACTATTCTGTATCTGCTGCATTGGCAGCACACATTTAAATCTGTGAATATACTGCATATATTGACCTACACTACATGATTAACCATTAAATCTGGTTAATGATAAAATCTCACTTCGTAAATATACAGTTGGTCATTGTAGTATCGTGTTAGAAACCTTTTCTTTAATTGTGCTAGTGTATCAGTTTTTTCATTGCCGCTATTTATTTTTTTAATCGCAACCTCATTTTTACTTCCATGAACCAGTCCATTAACAAAAAACATCCATAAAAAAGCAGTGTTGTGATCTGAAATTGACAGTGATGAAGGGCTGAAGGAGGATTAACATAAATTATGCATAGAGATAATAATAAAATAATCTATGGTCTCTAACTGTATGCCTATAAAGCGGTTTAAGAAGATTGGCATGTCTTATAATTTAGTCAATAATTATGACAGAATTAAAAACCCCAGCACAATTGCTCAAAATGACACGACAGGTGCTAGAATGGTCCACCAGCCATATAATTTGTGGTTGGGGGCCCTATGGGTGTCCATTTACATTCAGACAGGATTGAGGTGGGTTGACATGATGTACTTAGTGACAGATGGGCTAGAGTAACTGTATATAGTGCAATACTGCCAAGTGATACCATTAGAGTAGGGCCACAGAGTGAAAAACATATTTGTGTTAATTTACCATTAGATAAAACTAGATGAATATGGTTAGACTTACTTATAGAGAAATATAAGATAATTTAATTGAAGGAGAATTTTTACTGTGAGGAGTGAAGACACATTCTGTTCTTTGGCATTTTAGGTTTAAATCGTGGATTTTAGTCCAGAGTGAAATGTCTGACCTGTCTAAGCATCGGCAGCCTATTTAAAAACAAATGATTCTCATTATACCCATTAAAGCAATTAAAATATGTGTGTAATGCAAGAATAATGTATTCTAGTAATGTTTTAAATCTATTCTTTTTTTTGTGTGAAGTGTGAGCTGTTGATTTGCTGTTGTCCTTTTTTTCTCCAGGGACTGGGGGAGCAGGGGGTCTCTAATAACAGGGGGTCTCCAATAAGAGATCTTGCATATGAACACACTCTGTAAACAAACTTATATTACAGCTGTGTCCACTGTTTTACATAACTTGGAAACCACAAATTCAGAACAGTTGCCCTGGTTACTAAGAGGTTAGTGAAAGATTAAGTTGAAAAAAGCTGGAGTATTGAGGATTTTGCAGATGCTTTTATCCGAAGTAACTTACAATTATAGGCAGAAAACATGTGCATTTAGCCCAGCAAATCAAGGGATCTTGTTCAAAAAGCCAAGAGAGTCTCTCTGGCAGCCCCTTTTGCGCTAAACCCACCACCTTCCTGTCACTAGGAAGAAGCTTTACCCACTCAAATAGCACTGCTGACAATGCATATTTCCTCCAGATGTCAAAGATACAAAAGAGGTCATATGATGTTGAAACCTGACCAGCACTGTCTATACCATTTTCTCTCTCTATTTATCCCCCCTCTGCCTGTTGGAACTTTTGCACCAGAGTAAACTGATGGCAGGCTGATAGGATGGCAGCATCCAGCATTTGGAGTAAGAGAACAGGTGGGCTCTTTTGTGAGAATGTGTGGCATTCACACTGTTGTTTCATACTCCATCACCTCCTTCGGTGTGCCCAAACAGCGGTACTGGATCCTGGGGGTGCCTGGTGCTGCATCTTCAAGGACCAAGATGGTCTTACGGAGTCTGCGGTCAATGAAGTGAGCATCCCAGGCAGGGTACTGCTTCCTTGGCAGGTCGATTCGAATAACCGGCCCTTCTGTCTTTGGACTGGGGCGGAGGGCAGGAGTCCTTAAACCAGCAGGGGGGCGAACCTGAAAGACATCTGCCCCCTCACCTGCTGCTTCTTGCTCTCCTCCTCCTTTAGTCCTCTGCAACGTCCTGGGTGGGCTGCTCACAACATCTGGAGGAGGAGCAGAGGTTGCTGTTGAAAGACAAGCCTCTGAAATAGCACCCCCCTCCACTGTGCCACATCCTAGATGGGCAACTGTTACAGGGCCATCTGGGTGAAGCAGGCAGTAGTATACAAACATGAAGAAGGTACCCAGGGCGTAGCTACATGCCACCACGCAAACCACCACCACAGCATAGAAGTCAGAGATGCGTGGGCCACGATACAAATACCATGCTGCAGTGAGGGCCATGTTCTCGGCCAGTACTATAAGGCTGTAGAGAAGTAGACGGCAACGTGTGGGTCCCTCTCGCACGCTGAACCAGCAGAACACATACACAATGCCCACCATCATGTTGTAAATGATCTCTTCCCACTTGGACATGCAGAAATCAGTCTCGCCTTGGATAATCCAAAAAGTCATGGCACACCAATGGGCCACGATAAAGATCCCAAAGTAGAGTTGGAAGATTGAGGCGAACAGTGCAAATGCCATAGCACGTGCTCCAACCATGAACAAGTGCCACAGCATCTGCACAACTGCTGCTTTGTAAGACATGGGCAGCTTGTCATCACGGGAGTCCCGCAGAGCCTTTTGGTAGGACGCCATCATCCAGGCAAGAGACACCAGAGATGCAGAAGCAGACAGGCCTTAAAGAGAGAGGAGATAAAGTGATTACATTTTTTATTATGCTTTTATAATAAGGTCATATAACGTAGCACCATTAACTGATATTCAGTGATGACATCAGTGATAGTTTTAATATCACAACACAGAGATACAAGGTAATAAATGTCAGAAATCAAAATAGGTTTAAATGGACAGTGCAATATGGATGTGCTTTTGTCACTAGTGCTTAGTGTCAATAATGACATGCACTTATTCGAATGAGAGGAAGAAATCAATATCAAGCATAAAACACATACCCTTTAAAAAAAAAAATGTGAGTGCTATGGAGAGGATTCATAAATATTTAATCACTATCTGGCAGATCTTCATTTGGCCAAGAGGAAGCAGAACTGAGGGAGTTTTGCTAATGAATGCCACAGACACAAGCCCAGGCAATTCAACTGCTCTTTGTGCTTTCTAAATTAGCCAATATATCAGAATGACTTCTGTTCCTGTGTGTTTTAACGTGGAAACACAAATTAATCATCGCAGATAAAGAAATGCCAGGATTGTACTGCCGACTAAACGTAGAGTAACAGTATAACAGACAAACTGCATACTATCACCCTAGTGTGATAGATATATAAAAATATTTCTTACATTTTCTTAGTGAGCTATAGACTGTTTGTCAGTTTGAATATTACACTATATGCATTACTTAGCCATGGTAAGTGAATGCTGATTCATGCCAGGCAAACACATACACTGTTTGTAGATATAGACAGAATGTCATTGTATGAAATAATAGCTTGTCAAACTAGATTGCACCTCAGGGTATTCTCTTGTGTCTGTTTCTTGTTTACGTCTTGGATAAAATGCCTCTAAGTATGTTTATTATAAACTGTCATTCAAAACTTCTTTTCTTGGTGCCATATAACTTCTAAAGCCTTTTAATAAGGCTAATGTTCCAGCTGGACTCTGGTCATGCCTTAGAATTGGTGCTTATCTTAGATACAGTATTTTGGTATAAGAATAAGATTGACAATAAATGTGTTCTGTCCTACATAAGTAAATATCTCTTTAAACCTTAAAACATAGTCTATATCTATATTTCTTTAAAAAAAATGTGTTCTGTGTACAAAATACAACCAAGTAGCACTTTATAAGATACACCCACACATTTTTCTGTACAATTGCTGTGAGCAAAAAAGCATCTCAAAATGAGATAACTGGTCTACAGGTCCCAGAAGAAGATCATGTCAGTTTCCTGTCAGTTAAGTACAAAAAGCTGAGGCTGCAGTGGGCACAGGCCCATCAAACCTGGATAGGTAAAATCTAGAAAAAAATATAGCCTGGTCTGATGAATTTAGATATTTGCTGAACCACACAGATGGTAGGTTCAGAATTTGGCACCAACCGCATTAATCCATGGACCAATCCTGCATTGTGTTACCAGTCCATGCTGATGTAGATGATGTAATGTTGTTGGGAATGCTGTCTTGGCACACTCTGGGCCTGTTAATATGAATTAATTATGGCTTAAGTGCCACAGCCGTATTTGTGGGTCGTTGTTGATCATGTGCATCATTCATGTTCACAATTTGCCCTTCTTCTAACAACATTCACAATGAATTCAATGTTCCTCCAAGGCCTTCCCATTAACTACATCTACATCTAATAAAACTCATTTGCAATGTGGTAGAACAGCAGCATAAAAATTAACCTGAAAAATCTGCAGGAAATGAATGATGCAATAATGTCAACATCTAGAATCTCAAAACCATGCCATGCAATGAAGAACTGGGGCTTTGTGATAATGTTCATCCCTGTTTTCTCCTCTCATCTAAATTCTTATCTTATATGTGAGGCACCTACCTCTACTGCTGCTTGCACACACAGGATGCTTTATTTGTTTATTTAGTGCTATAAGTATTCTTGCCTATACTGTAATTCATGTATGTGTAATACTAATAAGCATGGCCACATTCCCCATAAAGTCTTCTCATAGAGTCTCTCTTTAACAATTTATAATGCCAATATATATTTCTGTAAATAAAATGTACTGATCATGTTCAGATTCTGATTGAAATGATTGAAATTTGGACATTTGAATTCCCAACCTTTTTTGGTCATTAGCACAGCACTACAGAGTACTTACAGGAGTACAATCTAAGAATCAAGTTTATCTTTAATATTCTATTATAGTGATTAGGAGCTGTTCCTTGGTAATTACACACTTGATAATTTGTGTGGCATCGAAAGGGTTAGCATTATGCATTCTATTCATGTTTATGACATCTATTATCATGAGTTGTGCTCTATAAGAAGCAAAGCTCTATCCAGCTAATTTGTAGATTAATGAATGCTTAGTGAGTCTAGGTTTCTAAATTAGTCACACTTTGGCAATAAACACTAATTAGATAAATCTAATAATCGGAATTAGTCTGACTACAGCTTGCAATACAGATAGGCAGCAGAGACTGGGTTAATCACTATGGATTAAACTTGCACAGACACAAGAGTAATAAAAAAAGGCACATATTTGAGGATATAGATCTTTTGTATTATTTTAGATGGCATTATAGTGGTTTGCAGTTTAAACCTGAGTTCAGGTCCCTTAACATTTGCTGAGATTAGCTTGCAGAGCAATTTACCTGTGTATAGAATTTCACCTTGTAAATACAAAGCTGGGCTGTTTAATGCAACTAACCTTGTAAAGGGAGGACCTGCATGGCCTGGACCATGATGCTGAGTTGCAGAACGAGTTGTGGCGCGCTCTTCAGGAAGGTCTCCAGCAGACGTAGCATGCTGATGTCTGCACTCTCAAACATCAGGCGCCAGTAGAAGTGTCTGTGTCCGCTGTCCCCCCGCCATCGGCTCTGCACACCCAGATACAGGGCACGTATGTACCTAAATGGCACCCCAACATGCAAGACAGTTAATGCAAAGAGGCAGATAAAAGAAAAAGAAGCATTAGGAAATGAGTCCGGTTTTATCATTACAAATGAAAAATTTATTTTGTCATTGATTATTTTTATATTAAAGGCATTTAAGAGAATTATCCTCTTATTTGCTGACCTACAAACAGCAGAGTACTAAGAATCTGTTGAGATGGCAACACTTAAATCAGTACCACTCCATTGAGTTCAGTACAATACAATATGCCTGCAGAGAATATTTATTCATAGCACGCAAAAATAGACTAATCTTTATAAAAAAAAGGTAACTGTTCAAGATGATTGTTCAAACTAGGACTTGTCAGAGGTAAAACCAAAATACTGCATGTCTTAGAAAAAAACAAAAAACAAATTCATAAACCACTATGTTTGTAAAAACAAAATGCTTCATAAACATGCTTACGGTGCAAAAAACTTTGCCCTAATAAGCAAACAGGAACATGCACTTTTTTGCCGGGATTAATAAAGCCTGGCAGAATGCAACAAAACTTTAGGTTAGCCAGTCGCACAAACATTTCAACCTCAGTTCTGTTCCTCCACCATACCCACCATAACTTTGGGGCAGTGTTCAGCAAGACCCTGGCGTCTTTCTTGCCCTCTCACCAGCCCTAAGATGGCGCCATTGATCTCCTGCCTGGAATCATGCCTCCCTGAGGCTGGCTCTATTGTCTCTCAGCCCCCGAGCATGCAGTCAAGAACCAGTACCCATTGCCCCTGATGTTTTCCATGTTTGACTCTCTCCAGGGCTCCACCATCTTTTCCAAACTAGACCTCTGAAACGCCTACCACCTTGTCTGAATCCGGGAGGGGGATGAGTGGAAAACAGCGTTCAAAACCCTGTCTGGGCATTACGAGTACCTGGTAACGGCATTTGGCCTCAGTGAAAAAAAAATGTGACACCACTATGGGCCGGAGGTGTGTAGGCACGTAAAGCCCTCAGGGACAGGTTGGCAGACCGTGGCCCGCTGGAGCTTTTTCTCGATTCTCAGATTGAGTGCGTGGACAGTAACAGTGGCAGGGAGTATGGAATCAGGTTGGAGCTTTTTTCTTCTGGGTAAATGCAAGCGGGACAAGGCGTCAGGCTTCCTATTTTGAAACCCCAGCCAGTAGGACAGGGAGAGGTTGAACCTCCCAAAGAACAGTCCCCAATGTGCTTGACTTGGGTTTATGCGCTTTGCTGACACCACTCCTCCAGGGCTTAACCGACAAGAGCTCGGAAAAAAAAGGCGCATGGGTGTAGGCGGTTGTCCCGGGCATCTTTCTGAGACAGAAGGGCACCAACCCCCAGATCAGAGGCGTCCACCTCGATTACGAATTGGTAAGTTGGATCCGGAAGAGCCAGGACTGGGGCAGAGGTGAAGAGACTTTTAAGTTTGATAAAGGCCTGTTCAGCATCTGGGTTCAAGTTGAAGGCCTGATGCATGGAGGTGAGTATGTGAGGGTGGCCGCGATGGCCCCCCTTATCAGCTATAGCCCCTGATGAACTGCTGATAGAAATTGGCGAATTCCAAGAACCTCTGCAATTGCAGATTGGCGACTATTTATATTGGGGCCAGTCTTTTACCACCTGAATCCTGGTTTGGTCCATTTGGATGTTACCAGCTAAAAGGACAAACTCAAGGAAGGAGGTGCTGAATACATGGAATTTAAATTTCTCCGCCTTGACAAATAATCCATTGTGGAGGAGCTGCCCGAGTCTGGACATGTGCTGGACATGTATGTCAATCGAGCGTAAAAACGTGAGGATACAAACAAGTTGAACATTGTTTACTAGCACCTGGAAGACCGCTGGCACACTGGTGCATTGGTGCATGGTTTACCTCAGGACTACCGATCAGGGCCCCCAATTCTCTGCCCATTTTTTGGAAGGAATTCTGCTGTCTAATAGATACTTCTGTCAGCCTCTCCTCCGGTTTTCATACTCAGTCTAATGGCCAGACTGAAATGCTTAACCAGGAAATCGAGACTAGCCTCTGTATTCTCTGCGCCCAAGACCCCTTCACAGCCTTATTTGGGCTAAATACGCTCATAATACCCTGTGTTCGGCTACCAACCCCCACTGTTCACAACCCAAGAGCAAGAGACCTCCGTCCATCTGCCAAATGTTAAGTGGACAAAAGATCTGGCTTTCTACTCGTGACCTGACACTCAAGGCCATGTGCAAGAATCTCACCCCTCGTTTCATGGGTCCATTCCCCATTTTTAAGGTCATAAGCCCTGCGGCAGTAGCTCTCAAGCTCCTCAAAAGTATTACGCATCCACACGACATTCCATGTCTCCCACCTCAGACCTGTCCATGCAAACAAAAGATTTCAGGTGTTTTTTTTCCTCTATTGCTCTGTTCTCAGGCTCTCGACCTCGGACTGTTATCAGACTCGCTTTTCTCTCTCGGATCCACCAAACATCCGCTCCTGGTGTCCTGGAGGTTTGGTGTTAACTCTGTGAGTACAGAGACCGAGTGTCAGAAGTATTCGGATATTCTCTTTTTCCTGCCTGTGCTACCCCTTCTGACCTGGTTCTGTTCTTCTGATGGCGGCCTGTTATTGGGTCCTTTCTGCCAGCCAGCCCTGACACTTTATTCCTTTAATAATCAGTTCAACTATTTCTCTGAACTAGAAAAAATCAGTTTCTTTATCTAGATTCATTGTTTTATATATATATATATATATATAAACGTCACATAATCGCTGTTTTGGGCTTACATATCATTTACTTGCTTATAAATGCCTGTGGTATGACGGTATGATGACCTCATACCACAGGCCTCATATGAAGTAAAGGCTATTTTCTTTTAAAGCCAGAGTGTGGATTTATGATGTTAACAAATCGAGTCTTGTGATTACACTTGGTGAAATATCCTCCTAGCTTTCATGCGCATTAGAGCTCATTTATTTAAGCCTATGTTGTTGCATAGCAAATCATTAGCAGTGGTTGGGTGATGGGTGGAGGATTGGCAAGACCAAACAAAAAAGGGAAATTCAGCAGTTGGAACAAGACATAATTTATGTTCACTTTTCAAGTAGCTACTTATAAATGCTGTATAATTTTTTACCTGGCCAGAACATTCAATACCTGCAGTCAGCTGAAAACATTTCTATTCCTTGTTTGTGCAAATACATTTTTACCTTACCTCTAAAGCTTCAGGCACATCCATTTATGTCTAGTCTTGTTTAATGCAATAGAACACAAAGAAATGGAAGAACAGACACCACATTCAACACTTATAATCCCAACCCTAATCCGTTCCTTATATATCTTATTAATGTTATGCTTCCTAAGCTTATTGGGCTTCTAACAAACAGACTTGTAGTGATTTTAAACAAGAAATTCAAACAAATGTGTAGAATTTATAAAAGGCATTACACTATCTACAAACTGGGATAAACAGTTAATAAATTGACCTAACTGTTCTAAATACTTTCAGCCATCATTCCTTTGTGTTAGATTTGCATTTCTTGACAGGAAATAGGCAAAATGTGTAATTTTCTCACAAAGAAAATAAATGTAATAAGAGTGCTGGCTGGAAGCCAGGAGATTGGCATGATGATTCACCTCCGGATGATGATTTACATAAAATTGCTTTACAACCTCCTTTTGGCTCCCTCCATGATGAATGTGAGCGAAAAGACAGCTCTTCAAAAGACAATCAAGCAGCATACATCCATGGTGCCAGGGCTGACAGCATGAATGGCTCACATTTGACAAGTGACGCTAATTTCACTTTTTGTTTGAAGCTGAAGAATGTTCTTGGTAAAGCAATAGATCCCTGAAAACCTCCTTCCTTTCTGGGCAATTCTTTTTTTTATCAATCTTTCTGGGAGGGAGGTTGTTATCAGATAAAATCATGCATTGCACATGCCACTCTCTTATTAATTAAAAAATATCTAGCTGGGACATCAAAAAACATTAAGGAGAAGAGCAGCTTCTTATTAACATGTATTAAGACATTGCAATTAGAAAAGAAATAGATGACAGTGACTTATCAGGGCTCAGAAACACAGAAATTTGAGGTGCTAAGTGAGGTGCTAAGTGAGTAAAAAAAACTATACCTATTCTGGGTTAGTTACCAAAGCCCTCTCATTCTCAAGTACAAAAGTACAACAGAGTGCATTTGGTCATCAGTATAAATGTTAATATAATTTAGTCTATAGATTTAACATTGTTTAAGTTAAAGTGCAATTGTTTCATCACTGAAATAAATCTTTGAATCCTGATAGCCACAAATGGCATGTAAATATCATACCCTAAACAAAATCATACAATATGTAATTATCCTTACATGCGGGATTTTAAAGCTAAGACAAATAATAACCAAATACACAAATGTCAAATTCAGTTTCAGCCCAACAATGAAACACATATTTCAGTTAGGTACGGTTGTGTTTGTTGGTTTTGAGTTTTGTGACAACTGGCAACCTTTTGGCTGACGTGCTTAGACATTTATTACTTTACTTAACCGAAGCATTATGAGAAAATCTTGTGACAGTGATCAATTTCACACAGAGATTGCACATGACATCTATAGATAGGTTTTGTACTGTTTGGTCTCTCTAAACCAGGGCAAATCCACTGTTTGTCAGGGATTATTGATTTATGTCCCTTCTCGTACTGAGCAGTCGAAGCAGGTTCGCTAACCCAATTGCTCTACAGCTCATCTTTGGGTTGCAGGAGGCACTGAAGATAATCACCTTTTATCAAACATCTAAAAAACAATTATCCTACAACCAAAAAAACATGACAATTGGCCAATTGGCCTTCAATTGCTCACTTTCTTTCGTGTAAACTATTTGTTCAATATATAATTAAGTTCTTTTGTGTTTAAGATTATGTATTAAATATTGGTTTTTCTTTTCAGTAAGGCAAAACGGGAAGAAAAACAACACCCCTGCACCAACAACATGTTTAGAGATTGTAGTGAAGTAAACATTTTTACAAACAAGATGGAAACTATTATGAGATGGACCTTATTGGGAACTGGCTAAAAGATCATCATGTTCCTGAACATTTGTGTTGTCATAAATTCCACCTTTAAAATGTACAGCTTAGCTACCCACAATAACAAGCACTAGTCGTGGATGCTTTGTATTCATAGCATGTATTTTGATTTGACATGTGCTCTCTGTCCTCTTTTCACTCCTGTCCTTCATTTGACAAGTTCGTTATTGTGTCAATCTATTCTCATTTTGGCCCTTGATTGTCTATTTTGTCCCTTTGATTTCTTCAATCTTTTGGCAAAGCCTTTGCATGCATTTAATTCGATATTCTTTGCCATGTTTAGCTGTTGATTTTTTGTTCTCATTTTTTTACTCCATGGATTATCACTGTTTGCTGTCATCTGCCTCTGATGCCAGACTTCAGTATTGACAATGATTATTGAATTTGCGCTATTAAACAACAAGCTAATGCACTTGTGCCCTTCCTCTTACACGTTAGGTCAATTGGGAATCTTATGATTACTGCCAGAACTCAACAGGGCCTTCTCTGTGTGGACAATTACCAGAATAAAATTCAACGAGCCATCAGCCATTAGAAGCAATGCATTCCATTAAGCTACCATTAAAGACCACCAGAACCACATCAACACCCTCTAATGGTTTCTAGTGTTCTTTTTTTCAGCAGCTGTTCACTTGCTAGCTCATCATGTTGGCTCTGTGCTGAGTTTTGAATGCGAAGAACAAGCACAGTAACACCTAAATGTCACCAATCGGGTTGGCAAAGGACAAACAGTCTGCTGAGAGTTTTAGCATGCAGTCAACAGATGAAAACTGAGGTCCAGATTGCTCTCTGCAAACATATTCAGATCAGGTGCAAGTACATGCATGATACAGCCTCACACTCTGTTTGCTCAATAAAGAAGCATCCTTCATTAAACTGTAGATCATCTAACAAGACATTTTTTACAGACCAAACTCTAACAGCTTCAACTTAATGCTTCTTTTTCATGCCTTCTCTCATGTTACACTGAATGTATAAAAACTGCTGGCAGTTGAATCTAGTTGTATTTACTGCTGTCTTACACAATGGTTTACTTTCCTGATTAACAAGACTGTTGGTGTCAACTCATTACATATAGCATGCTATGTGTCTTTGGCAGCAGCTGGCAGCTTCTTTCTTCAGCAAACTCAGCCAAGGATTAAATGTAACACTAATTAAAAAGAAATGCTAATAAAATAAGAGTTGGTAATTTTCTTTCAATATTGTTTTTCTCATTTCTTTGGTGAGGCTTGCTTTTACAGCTGCATTAAAAAGGGATGAATTTAAAACAGCAATCAAGCCTTGCTCAAGTGCTCAGTAACCAGTAGACTTTACTTTCATTAACTGGCCAAAGGAACATTTGATCAGTACATTGTACTACACTTTGATCAGTGTTTGACATAATATGACAATATAGTATAGTGGGTGGTTTGGTGGGTTTCAAATTTAATCTTGGCATAATTTATGAAACACTGATCAAAGTATGGTACAACTGACAGTATGCAGCAGTGTAATGGAAAAGATCAAATAAATCTAGGAAGAAATAATAGTTGGAATCATGCAGTTAGATTATCAGGGAAACACAAAAGGGAAAGTAAAAGCAAAGGCAATATTAGGTTTAAAGCCTTTTTCTTTTAAAATACAGTACTTGTTTAAGATTAATAGAGGAAAAGGGGTATTATGAAGTGTATAATGTCCTTTCCTGGTGATGATAACAAGGTATATTAGAGAAAGGCATATACAGCATTGTGATCTATTTTCACCATGCAGAGAAAAATCTCTGATGTTCTTTTCCAGTGACTGAACCTATTTTTCATAGAGCTAGATTCCTTTATTCCACAATGAGCATTTTGTTAAAACAAGGTTACAAGCTCACAGTACATTATTTTCATATAAAAGCACAGAATACAGCGTTATTCAGTTACATTGTTAACTGTTACACTAAATGTAAGAATACATGTTAGTTCCTCTTAGTGCTTACGTAATAGCATAGCATAGAGTAGCTACAAACAGTTTTTCATTCACTTGCCACTCCTCTCCTTAACATAATGAGATAAAAAAAAATGCAGGTTGTGACTGAAAAGGCAGAACACACAGAATACACATTTCTGTCTCCTGTAAACTCCCCCATATCAAGAAACATTCTGTCTGATCCAAAGCCTTTACACTGGAGACTCCTTGCATAAATCCTACATAAACATCTCCTGCCAAAGGGTTCTTGGTTAAAGTACAGTATATTTCAACCTTGCTGTAGCTCATCCATTTCTCTCAACCAGTAACGTATTTAGTAATGATTAATATAATAAAAAAAAATTATAATTTCAACCAATCATTATGTTACAGGCAAAACTACTGTCTAGAGACGTTCTGTTACAGAAAATCAATCTACACCTTCTGATGCAAATTCAGCCCTGCTGTTATCTAAAATAATTTCAAGAATATGGTACAAGGCTCTTGATAGGATGTCAGTGTTCTTTTATATTTCAATCAGAGTTAAAAAAAAAAAAAATTATATACAACTACATAGCATTACATTGCACTACATACTTTTGGGGGAAAATAGGCAACTTAAAAAATCTTGCACAAAATCATTAAACTTATAAGTAGCTGGAAGCCTGCATATGTTTCTGAAATGGTAGTTTAATACACGATGAGAATACTATTTCAATTAGCTTGGAAACACACTGCATGTGAAGCTCTTGCTTTTAGTCATATTGTTTTAGCAGTTTTTAATGACCATTTAAGCATGACCTCATTTATCTAGACACACACACACAGACTAAACAAAAGCTCAGCACCTCACACACAGACTGTGGTCCACCCCTGCTTCACTCACACTCATTAGCCACCTACATTTATTACATTCATTTCCTGTCACAGTTAATCTTAGGGCTTCGGAATTTATAGTTTTTTTCTGAAATCCTGAAATGTGTCTTAAGCAGGATTCAAACCCTCAGCTGCTGCAGACATGAAGAACATCATTTTCACGCTCCACCCATCGGGGAGGTTAACTTTGAACTATTGTTAACTTGAAATTATCACACCATAACAGATGAGAGGTTTTGCTTGTATTGTTCTCATTCTCATACTCCCACAATAATACCTCACCCTCTCTCTCTCTCTCTCACACACACACACACACACACACACACACACACACACACACACACACACACACACACATACAGTGTCCATCTGATTCACAGCCCAGTTAAAAAGAAACACATTCTGAGAGATGTATCTATTTATAGTCCTTTTTGCAAGAACAATTTGGACATAAACACTGGATTGTGGCAAACCATAAAATCTGTGTGAAGCCCTTCATTTAAAACAACTCAGCAAAAAAAACGTTTTGATGTAACACCAATTGCCAGGTGAAAAGCAATTCCTCCAGCCCCCTTCCCTTGGTTGGCAAATGTGGTTCTATGAATCATATGATACCGAGGTAATAAACTGCTGGTGGAATGTGAACATAACTTTATAAAATTAAATTTGCCAAGCAGCTATGCTTTGATTGAAGAAAAAAAACCTTAGTAGAAAATATGTCATATATTGTACTCAGACGTTATCACAAACAAAGTGCATTATTCCCATTACGGCAAGTTGCAAACTCTTAAAAATCCTTATTTACTGATAAACTGATTGTGCTTTTTAACCGCTTATAGTTACTTTACTTTAATACTGTACAATAGCCGTTATGCAAATTAGTCCCTATTTTATACTACATAAATGTAGCTGTAAAGAGTATTTCTCGCTCTCACTCTTTCTCGTTTTCTGAAAGTCAATCAAACTGTTACTGTGAAACAGAGAATTTTACAATTTTCTGTCCTAAAAAAATCATATGATCATGACACTCTAAATTAAAAAGATATCTCCCTAAAGAAAGTTTAAACCAAACATTATACATTATTGTACATTGTATGCACAGTATTCACTATACTACAAGCCTTAGAAGTCCATAAGTAAGTCACAATCAGAATACACACCTACCTTTATGGTCACCATTTTTTATTGAAAACCCATTTTTGTCAAACATGGACAATTCTTATAGCTGTGCTCAGATAAAACCTTCATCAGTAATCTCTATAAAGATGGTCTGTAAGAAGCCCAGTCCCAGTGTCAGATTAAATGGTATTAGAAGTCATTCCAGTCCAACAAAACCAGAATACAGGGAGAGCTCTGTGTGCTAGCTTTGTAATAAAGTCTCATGTGGTGAACCACTGAGGAGAATGGCAACAGTAGGAAGCTGATCATTCAGGTTTATCACATGGCACAAAGGAATGTGAGACTGGTGAGTTTCTCACCACACAACTGAGGTGTAAAGTTTAAGCCATCTGTGTCTGTGAGGGAAAGAGATCGAGGAATATTTTAGAAATTACTTTTGGACTTTAAGTGTCTTTCTTTGTCATTTATATTTGATATTTTATAAAGTGCAATACTGGCAATATATCAGCAAATTTTTTAACTCATTCACCTGCTTGGTGGATGGCAGGTGAAGTGAAAATAAGAAATAAAGGAAAAGTGACAGGCAATAAAATCTTTTCCTGCTTCATGTTCATAAATAGCCACACATTGATTTTATTTATTAATTTAATTTAATTATTTTTAGGTCAAAGTGGCCAAAATACCTCTGTAACATAATTGGGATTTTTACAGTAATACTTCTGCTTTTTCCTTATAGATTACACTTTATGCATGCATGAATACTATTTTGACACATTTCCCAGCACTGGGTAAGGAACCTAGACTTTTCTTTAAAAAAATTAGTATACCAGCCTGTCTACAGGAGGAAGGATACAATACCCAAACCTTCTGGGGTATTTTATTCTACTGTTTCTTGCATGCAGCTTGCAAAAAAAAACAGATGTGGAATTAATTTTTTTAATTACTTACAAGAAAAGTTTAATTATTATTACTATTACATAGTCATGGATTTGAAATTCTTACTGCCAAGATTAAAACTTAGACTTTATAATTGAGTAAATAGGTTTTCCTTTTCTTTATGCAAAATAATATTTAATTTACAAAATATTATGCATTGACTTTCTGAATTAAATATTAAAAATGGATTTGCTGGATTGCTTTAGAAATTAAAGACAAACTGAAATACAGAGACAGCAATTTAGGAAAAGGTATGAGTATTAGGACAAAAGGACAACTGAATTTGGCTGGCATAGCTGGCAAACCTACAGTGTCACCAGCAGAAACCATCATTAATTCCTTCTCCACACTGCAGGTCAGCCAGCGACAGCATCTGGTCACATAACAGCACAGCTTTATCACAATCAACACACATGCTGACAAGGCGAAGATCCTGCCAGTGGTTTATAGCAGTTTAATCTTAAGTCCAGCCTAAGACTATATTCACAGTTACTTTATCTTTCTTACCTATAGCAATTAGAATGCAAATTTCATGGGCCTTAGTTTTGCCCTTTCTGTAGCTATTCATCATTATGGCAGAGAACTAGAGGCTTGTGAGCTACAGTATGAAAAATGTTTTGTTTAGAAGAAAAAAAGATGGTTTGCTATATTTAGAACAGAAAAACATATTTATAACAAAATGTGACAAAAAATGAAACATTTGATTTGTAATATTCAGAAAAACAATGTTCTGTTTTAAATATCATATAACATTACAGACTTAAAAAAAAAAACATTTTTC
>MU564352.1:13295120-13335387 GCA_024362625.1 Silurus asotus
TATATATATATATATATATATACACGCTTATCCGGCCCTTACCTCCAGACTTGAGCTAGCTGGAGAATGTGCACGATGCTGTGGAAGAGCCAGGCGCAGGCTCTGCAGCAACGTGTACGGGCGCCGCTCTCCGCGGTGCTGAAGCGCCTCTGCGCTCCGGACGCCGCCACGACTGCCGCCGCGGCGGAACCAGCGCTGCTGGATTCCGAGTAGTCATAGGCGAACCAGCGGAAGCTCAGCACCTGCACCACCACAGACGGCACGACCACGAAGACGAGCGTGAGCGTGAACCAGCGGTAGTCCCGCCGCAGATAGTAGTCAGCGGCCAGCCACAGGTCGGAGGCCCCGTCCGAGAAAAACACGAGAAGAGCGCCGAGCGTCCAGCAGCAGTCCAGCAGAGAGTAGCGGCCGCGCGGCGAGCTCAGCACCGGACTGCGAGCGCACAGCGCCGGGACCTCGTTCTGTAACGGCACCGCCGCGCCGTCCGACTTCGCGGCCATGTTTGTTGTAGGAAAGAGAGTAGAAAGGAGTGAGGTGGGAGCGATTGAGAATAGGAGGGAGGGATCGAGAAATTGAGGGAGGGAGGGATGGATGGAGAGATCGGGCTGGGTGGGTGGGGGTTAGTTCGTATGTCAGTGTGTGCATGCGTGGGAGGGATGTATGAGGGAGGAAACACACTGGGTATCGTCTTAGTCCTTTCCGAGCATCTGAATTTCGTCACTTTTCCCATGGGATCGATCTGTGTCCAAGCAGAGTAGGATCCTGGGATATGAAAATAATCCACTGAATCTGAGATATTGGTATAGATCTGTACACAGCAATATTCACAGTGCTTAATTAAATCTGAAATTACTATATGAACACCAGTAATTTAAAACTAGGAGTTATGCAAGTATGTATTACTTCAGATACATGATGGACTGCAGCGGATGTCCTTATTTTGTTTTAGTTATAATTTAATTCACTTGTAGGTGTAACATTGTACATAAAATAAACAAATTTCAGTTGTTCAAGTGCAGTGTATATACAGTAACTGTCCTTTTTCTGTCCCATTGTTTTAAGGCGCCCCCTAGTTATGGTATATTCCAAAAAAGTTGGGACACTGTACAAATTGTGAATAAAAAAGGAATGCAATCATTGACAAATCTCATAAACTTATATTTTATTCACAATAGAATATAGATAACATATCAAATGTTGAAAGTGAGACATTTTGAAATGTCCTGCCAAATATTGGCTCATTTTGGATTTCATGAGAGTTACACATTCCAAAAAAGTGAGGACAGGTAGCAATAAGAGGCCAGAAAAGTTAAATGTACATATAAGGAACAGCTGGAGGATCGATTTGCAACTTTTTAGGTCAATTGGTAACATGATTGGGTATAAAAAGAGCCTCTCAGAGGGGCAGTGTCTCTCAGAATAGTGGAGCAATATCAGGAAGGAGTTTGAAGTTATCATCATCATCATCTACAGTGCATAATATCATTCAAAGATTCAGAGAATCTGGAACAATATCTGTGCGTAAGGGTCAAGGCCGGAAAACCATACTGGATGTCCGTGATCTTTGAGCCCTTAGACGGCAATGCATCACATACAGGAATGCCACTATAATGAAAATCATGACATGGGCTCAGGAATACTTCCAGAAATCATTGTCGGTGAACACAATCCACTGTGCTATTCGCCGTTGCTGGCTAAAACTCCTAGGGGTCAAAAAAGAAGCCATATTTAAACATGGTCCAGAAGTGCAGGCGTTTTCTCTGGGCCAAGGCTCATTTAAAATGGACTGTGGCTAAGTGGAAAACTGTTCTGTGGTCAGACGAAATAAAAATTTGAAGTTCTTTTAGGAAAACTGGGACGCTATGTCATCCAGACTAAAGAGTATAAGGACAACCCAAGTTGTTATCAGCGCTCAGTTCAGAAGCCTGCATCTCTGATGGTATTACACATCTCAACATCACAACAGCTTACACATCTCGAACGGCACCATCAATGCTGAAAGGTATATCCAAGTTTTAGAACAAAATGTGCTCCCATCCAGATGTCGTCTCTTCCAGGGAAGACCTTGCATTTTCCATGACAATGCCAGACCACACACTGCATCAATTACAACATCATGGCTGCGTAGAAGAAGGATCTGGGTACTGAAATGGCCAGCCTGCAGTCCAGATCTTTCCCATAGAAAACATTTGACACATCATAAAGAGGAAGATGCGAGAAAAAAGACCTAAGACAGTTGAGCAACTAGAAGCCTGTATTAGACAAGAATGGGACAACATTCCTATTCCTAAACCTGAGCAACTTGTCTCCTCAATCCCCAGACGTTTGCAGACTGTTATAAAAAGAAAGGGGATGCCACACAGTGGTAAACATGGCATTGTCCCAACTTTTTTGAGATGTGTTGATGCCATGCAATTTAAAATCAACTTATTTTTCCATTAAAATTATACATTTTCTCAGTTTAAACATTTGATGTGTCATCTATGTTGTATTCTGAATAAAATATAGAAATGTGAAACTTCCACATCGTTGCTGTCAGAAATCACATCACATGACCATAGACTAATCATCTCTTACTCATATGTAGAGAATCTGCTTGACTTTATTTTTTATGTGTAATTTTTTTTTACCTGACGTCACTCTTGTTTATATGTGCAATTGTAGGGGACAACATGGTAAAATACACCTTACCATGCTTTTCTCATATTATTCACACATATGAACTTATAATCACATGTCATATGCATGTGCCTTTTCCATACAGGTTCATGTGTGGAGATTCAGTAGAATCGGTCAAATCAGTTTTTAAAGCATTGATGCGCTTATGATCACAATGTCACAGTCTCCGAGGTGCCACTTTTTATATCTTGATTGCTTGGGAAAGTTTGGACTATTATATAGGCTGTAATGTGGAGGAAATGAAGTAAAAGATAAATTATACATAATAGAAATGATGTAAGTAAACAAATATCTGTAAAAAACTATTAATGTAACAATATAAATTATGATTATGATTATTATTATTATCATTAAGACTGTTATTAATGTAATATATGGATATAACACATTAAACACATTAGACATTACCAGAGTGGAGGAAAACATGGAGCACCATTTATTAATTGAACCAGATTCCATATCCTTAAATTCTCTATATAACCTTTTAATTCTTCCAGTAAAGAAAAAAAAAAGTGAAATGCTGAAAGTACATCATATTTAAATCTTTGTTTTTTTTAGTTCCATACTGACATTGAAACAGCAAACTGATACCTGTTTTATCATATTGATTATGCAATTTAAAAGATGTCAATAAAGATAGGAGAGAACAGGCCATAGTAGAGATTTGTAAATACAAAGGAGCCAATGAGTCTGTTGAAGCACATACCGTTGGCCATTAAACTCTAGAGTCTTTTCATAGTAATGTGAGTATCTGCAGGCAATAATAAAATGTAAAGCATAGTGATATAGACTGTACAGCAAAAAAAAAAAAAAAAAACAACACTAGCCAGAGTCAGTCATAGATTTGTTACTGTAAAGGAAGCCTACTTTTAACTTCAGATTAGCCACAAGGTTTTCACAGTGAGTTTTAAAGGGCAATTTGTGATCAGTGTGATTATGCAGATACTTATAACATGTTTCCATTTTAATCTGAAATAGTGACACATTACAATTATACTTATTGCACACACATTTGGTTTAAACAACACTGATTGGAGCAGTTAAAGCATTGGAGCAAGGAATGCATGGACACTGTTCTTTTAAAAAGAACTCCCAAGACCCTGGTCTATTTCAACAATGCCTATCCCTAGAGCATTCTGAAATGGGGATGGAAAAAAAATACTTTTCAGACAGTGACCCATTGTCGGTATAGAGAGGAATGTATATAATGCTATATAATTTATGACTGCTGATCCCCCTGGGATTCTATGCACAACAGTTTCTAGAGTTTACTCTGAACTGTGCAATAAGGAAAATAAAATGTCCAGTGAGCATTCTGTCAGATAGATATGCCTTTTTGATCAAAAAGATCAATAGAGAATAGTTAGATTGATTCAAGCTGACCAAAATACTGCAGGAGCTCAGAAAAACACTCTGTACTAAATGTGGTGACTATAAAAAGCATTTTACAATGTACAAGAGTTTGATACTTTGATTAATGGGCTACGATAGCAAGAGACTACTTAATAACGTCTTTTCCAAGAGCCAAGAATGGAAAGCTGGGGTTCTGGTAAAAAAAAAGTGCATCCTGGTCTAGTAGAATCTTGATTTCTTCAGAGGAACACAGATGCTAAGATCAGAATTTGGTGCCAACAGTATAAATCTCTGGACCCAGCCTGCCTTAACTGCCTCAACAGTATCGGCTGTTGGTGGTGGTGTAATGGTGTTTGGAACAGGTTCTTGGCACACTTTAAGACCATTAATACCAGTCAACCATGGCTGGAATTCCACAGTCCACTGAAGTGTGCATCCCTACATAGCCACAATTTACCCTTTATCTTTGAATGGCTACTTCGAATGGCATGAAGTTCAACAACATGTCACAAAACAAGCGTTATCTCAAACTAGTATCATGAACATGACAGTGAATTCAGTGTTATTTACTGGCTTTTCAAGATAAGGTAAAATTGGAGATTCTCAGCATGAAATGTCAGCAGGAACTGTGTGATGCAATTACAGCAACAGGTCCATATGCAGAATCCTAAAGAAATCTTGTGTTATCCATGCCCTGAAGATTTGACATGAGTTCTGAGAGCAAATAAATGCTTTGAGTGAAAGCATCTTAGACTTTAACAGAACACCTGCCTTAACAAGTCACCATACTTTTATATATGTAGTTATATATTGCACATATCAAACTGTCTTTTTTTCCACACAATATTGCCACAATGGTTGTATAATTTATTTGTACTAAATGGGGCAACTGAAAGTCATTTTTCTTTTTCAGTAAAATTTTACTTAGCCAAAACAACTTTTGGATGTACTGATTTGATAAAATCATATTACATCCTCACCATTTATGCATCATACAGTGGTCAAATTCTTATACTGATTAATACCATGTCATTAATATGTATCTTTTATTTATTCAAGCTATTGAAAATGAAATTATCTACCATTTTATTATACTTTTTATTTTTTTATATTTTCAAAAACTGTTCAAATACAGTCTTATATTGTGCTAAATTTTAAGGTTCTTGCCGTGAAACTGTAAAGGTTTTAAGTAATAAGTAGTTTGCTGTCAGTCATGTACTCACCTTGGTCAATGTCTAGCCTTTGAATCCTAATGGCTTTTTTGTTGGGACGTTGTTCACAGTCGTTGGCCATTTATGCCTAATGGCTCCACCGAAAGCTGTTAGGTTGTTAGGGTGGCTTAGCCATTGACAACTATTCTTGGATTTGCCTGGTTGCTTTTTCTCATGATTTCATTAAGGAGTACACCAAGGATTTATGATACCAATTTAAGAAATAGCTTTTGACACATAAGTACAGTTTACTTTTTTTTTTTTACTACAGATTGCTGTAGAATTCGGTCAGTGATTCTCTAAAGCTTTTTATGGTGCTTGTATTATGTACAACTTCAATTAATAAATATTATTTTCTTTCATTCATTCTTGTCATTCTAACCAGGCTCACAGCATGACCTACCTGCTCTGCCCTTTTTGTGAAAAAGTACAGTTTAATCTTCCCATTCACCTCAAGAAGGCTTATATGAAAAAGTCAACCTATGAGAAGATCTAGGTGACTGTAGTCACAACTATATCAGGAAGTACACCATCATCAGGAGGACTCTAGCTCATCCATGATGGTGTTTTCTTATTTTTCCCATTTATACATTTTATTATATTGTTTAAATATAAAATATGTTTGTTTAAATGTTGATTAAAAACTGCAGGACCGAAGAATTGTTGGGATAAAAATGGCAAAGATTCTGCATTACCTGCCCAGCTGTCTTTTACAACCAGCCATCAGTCACAGAAGCAGAGCCTGTGAATCAGTCTGATTATACAGCCTCTGGCCACAGCTATAAAAGCTGAGAGCTCAGTTTTCAATCAACAGCACAACATCTATCCAACATATGCTGAATTTCTGTACTATGCAATCTTGGTAACAGTCTTACACTTATCAGTTTGTTATGAAGGAGTATAACATCCTGTTTCGCAGATGAACCTTCTCCAGCATAGCTAAACAGCAGGCCAGACAGATGTTTGAGTCCGGCACAAAGCTTTAATAGATGCTAAGAATTCTATTTAACGTGGATAAACATCGTTATGCATTTGTTAAATTATCTTTTTATTTTTAGTGATGAAGAAAGCTTCTCAGCCAGCTGCTTAAAAGAACATTCTAGAGCCAAAATAAAAGCAGCCTATGACACGATAGTCAGGTCGTTTCATGTTATTCTGGATGGTGAACGGCCAAACATTGAAAACAAAAATATGTATAAGGTATACCCCTAACCACGGCTGCAACAAGTAGTTGGCTGAACTGCAACAGGTCCAACATGATTTGTGTAAAGGGATTCAAAATAGCTATGTAAAACATGTCTCATAAAGCATACCTCTGGAAAATGATCCTTCTTCAGCAAAAAGTATTTTATGTCTCTACAGAGGTCTTAGCTCATCATCTGTCTTCTAGGTCAAAGGTATGCAGGGGTAAACAAAAAAATGCACCAAATGCAGCAGAACTTTTCGGACAAAGGAAGTCATACCGAATGGATTATACTGTAGGTATCAAAAAGCTCTACAAGAAGTAGAACTGAAATAGGACTAACATTATAGACGCTCCTGGTAACAGATCTTCACAACATGGAATTTTTGGTGTTATGATGTAATGTGTGACTACCATGTTCATCTTTACACACATCAGGAAGGCCTTCTTATTTATTCACAAACTGAAGAAGGACAGTCGGGTTACATGTTTTATTGCTAGGATGTGAATCAGGTCAATGTGTATCATTGCACATAAAGATCAGTATGCCTGCCATCCTTTTAGTAGGCACAAGTCCATGTAAGAAAAAGAAAGAAAAAAAGAACATCTGTCCTAGTTTTATAATGTGAATAATGAGCAATTCATGCTGTTATTGCCACCAGGGACACCAGGGTTCATTGGGATCTTTGTTTGACTATGGTGTTAACAGGAAGTGTTTTGCTCCAGAGGAATTAGAGCTTGAGTGACGGTGTACATGAAAATCCAGTAGTTTTATATTAATCAAGAAAGTTTTTGTATTCTCTTTGCAACACTTTTTTTTGTTGTTGTTATTTTCAATACATAAGATAAGTAAAACATTTGTCATGGTAAAGCTTTGTGTATAGAAATATTTATTCATAATGTATGTAAGGGGTTTCAATTATCAGCAGAGCTGTAACTTTCCTGTACATTTACCAAAGATGGAAAAGTCTTTCTTGGTGATAAGTTTTTTTCTGTCGATAACTTCAAGAGAGAATGTTAAAGGATTGGGTAAAGGTAAAGGATTGCTAGTGTATAGCTACTATTATGTAGGTGATACCGGGCACTATTTAGGTTCACTTTACACAAAATGTATCAAAATGACTAATGAATAATGCTGACAATCATTTATGAATAATGAAATTGATGGTACATTACTGTGGTATAAAAGCAAACAAAAAAACTTTCTGCCTTAACTTTCTTATTAAAAACAATACCATCCTGCCTTCTTAAGCTGAACTCAGCAGATGCTTTAATGCTAGTAAAATAAAGGCTTTAATCAATTTGGCTTAATGATCCCAATTTATAAGGTAAAAAATAGGTGTTATTGCAGTCACGGCTATTAAAGTGGCTTCATCACAAAACTGCTGCATGCGGCTTTATCTAAATAATGTCAAAGCATCTGCTGAGTTCAGCTTAAGGAAGCAGCATGGTCGTGCTTTTAATAAGAACGTTTTGTCAAAGTCATTAAACGTCAAGTCATAATCAGTGGATCAGAGCTGACATCTGCTGGTGGCATACAGAAACAAATCACCTTACAAAAGAAAGAAAGAAAGAAAGAAAGAAAGAAAGAAAGAAAGAAAGAAAGATTTTATGCATTAGGACAAAATGAATTAGTGGAAGAAAGGACAGGTTAATATTTAATCAACTAATGGGCTACAGGAAAAAATGTGTATTACATTTATATCTATAAATAGATGCATTTATGCTTGCATGGGTCTATTTGTGTTAGTAATATTATTCTCTTATTTTGTTTTAAATCATTCCAGTGTTGACAAATGGCAACGCTTTATATCTCTGACATGTGCATTTCATGCAATTAAGTGCATACAGAGATCACCCTCTTTTTCTAACGCTACCACTGGATACTTTTCTGAAATCTTTACTTAGTTAAAACATTCAATCAGTTGTTCTCAGAGTGGCATTTGATTACCTCAGGGATCCAGAAAACCTGTAATAAAACAAATTTGATAAAGCTTTAAAAATTACACATTACCATTATCAACAGTATTATATGTATTATTGAAATCATATAGCTGTTTTATTATTATTTTAATTACACGGATTCAATTAAACTCTCAATAAAAAAAGAAAAGAAAAACAAACTAAAAATGTGTTCTCATGCTCTGTGGGTCCAATAAATCACTAAAATATTCCAGTCATTGGTTCTTTTTTTTTTTTTTTTATGTTGTCTGAAGTGCTTTTTTTTTATTTTAATTTCAACACTTTTAGTGCTTGTTTCATAACCAGCCACTAGATGTCTCCTTCTCTCTGTACATACACTGACACCGAGTTGCAATTTTTTCCAGGCATGAATGATAAAACTATAAATTGATGCAGGCCAGAGGCTGACAGGTTCCACATTCAGCACAAAATGAGCATGCCATGAAATAAATGAGCTATAGTTTACAAGAAGAATCAACAAAGTAGGTGGGGTATTATTCACCACTATGTAATATCTGTTTAGTGATAGACCATGGTGGTCTCATTTCACCAAGCAGAGGAGGTGCTGACAAAATGTGCGTAGTAATTAGTGGGTTACTGTCAGTATTTTTTGTCTTGCAAAGAACATCTGTCTGGTAGGTGTATTGACAAACTGAGCAATGAGTTTAGAATTGTTTTGTTCCCAATAAACTGGCAAACTGTGTGGTACACAATAAATAATTAGTGTATCACTTTTCTAGTAAAAACAATGAAAGGAGTTTCTAGGTCAAGTGCATCATTTTGACTAAATCCTACAAGTGATCCAGTAACCAAATGTCATTATTTTGCTCTGTGTTTTGCATCAAGGAACAAGCCATAATCTGCAAACGCAATCAATAAAAATGTGCATAAATAGCAGCACTCGCTTCTAGTATGTGTGAATCCCCACCCCATCTCTTAAAACCTAGATATTTTACTGACTTATGCAAATGTGATGAAGGGAAGCTGAAACATGATTATTTGAAGCTGTGGTGTATTTCATAAACTGTCTCCTACTCAGGGTACCTTTTTTTCTGGCTAAATACAATTTCACTAATTGGCCTTTGTAGATTAGCTGGACTTTAGATATATCAGTCAAGCTGGAAAAAGCTCTCAAGAAATAGCAGAGAATTCAGTTTTAATGCATTAAAATATTGGAAATGCAATTCTTACGTCTGCTTTAACAGTGATACAAATGCTGAAATATTTTTTAGGCCTATTTTCAATGTGTCATCTCGTATAATAAATGTTTTAAAATACTCCCAAAATAAAAACAGGAATTAAATGAATGTTGTGAAAGTCATTTGAAGTGACAAAATTGATCAGAATAATGTGTACAGTGAAGAGTTAAATTTAATGTTGCTTCTTCAGAAGCTCATTATCTCTGAGTCAGCCTCTATTTAATGAACTCCAGTCCCTTGGCCACAGAGGCTTAACAACTGTCCTTTCCCACAGCACAAAATACTTTCTGCACTGCATTGGATTACATCCAAACACAGTCACAGCCCTGGTCAAAAATAATTAAATAAATCGATACAGCAGTGTGTTCATG
The DNA here is from genome assembly GCA_024362625.1 of Silurus asotus. Lineage (NCBI taxonomy): Eukaryota > Metazoa > Chordata > Actinopteri > Siluriformes > Siluridae > Silurus > Silurus asotus. Next base: position 13,305,079 of record MU564352.1, read on the forward strand.
CCAAATGTTTCAAAATTCTCAAGTGGACACCAACACAGTCACATTCAATTGTTCAATTGTCTAATGGTGATGAAGGTGAATAAAAGATTTAATTGACATTTATATACAGGCAAGTGTCAGATTAAAAAACAAAACTGAAATATTTTTTCTGTTATGGATTTTGTGTATCCTGAAAAAAAGGTTTTTCACTTCAAATCACTACAACTGTTTCTAAAACATTTCTATCCTAATGGAAATCGCCTCTTTGTTTCATGCACAGTGCATAAGGGGCCACTAAATCATTTGTTGAGGATGAAAATGATGTGGATCATTTGCTACACCACCATACTTCAACCCAGTCAAACACTTATGAGGTTTTGAATTTACAATATAATTGATATATTGCACATCACACCACTATAAGAAAAGGAAAGAATCCTTAGTGTAAGAAAAACAAATATTTAAAATGATAATAAATATTTCAATATTTGAACCATGTGGATTCTGAAAGAGATTCTTGACTTGAATTGTTTCATGGATGTGACAGCTAAGACTATATTTTGATTCCTGGAGCGACTTTAGCACCAACCTGCGTGCCATCTGAGCTGCTACAAAGCAGGCTGAGAATAGAAGCGAACACTCTACTTTAGTTTGTCCCTGTAGTTTCTATTGATTTCTTTAGTTTGGTTGATGGCAGTGGGCATTTCTACAGCCCCTGGGTCACTTGCTGTTTTCTTGAGGTTCTTGTGGACATTGAGGTTGCTGTAATTTACAGGAAATAGCATAGAAGAATGTGGGCTTGGTTATAGATATTAAACTGTCATGGTCTGATGAATTGCATTCTCTCTGCAGGTGTATGTGTTGGCTGGTGGGGACTGTTATAACACTTTTGATTAATTCCTTTATATAAAATAGAAATAGATTAGCTCAGAGTGGAAACAGGACACCGCATAAACAGAGCTTTAATTAAATCTAGCTTTAATAAAATCTAACCTATTAACCTTAATTCTAACGTTAAAACCCATAAAAGGAATTCACATAACTGTAGATGAAGCTGGAAAATGGTTTAATTTTCTACCTGATTGGGACATTAAACAGCTTTTATACAAAACAGAGCACATTTCCATAATTGTATTTTGTTTGTAACACCTCTTACAGCAGCACCAAAATTTATTTCCATGGTGGCTTTGAACATCTCTTTCTTTCCTAATATCTGTTTAGCCTGCTAAATGCTTCTGTTTAATTGATTCATTATCACAACATTTGCATAAATTAGGCTTCCATTATGCAAATCATATGCAAATATAGATAAATTGAAGTATTTCATATATATTTATAAAATAAATAAGGAATTAGTGGAATAGGGCATGCATTTGCGTAAATAAATCTTATTCATCTTATTCACATTTCTGTTCATTTTTCATTTCCTGTGCACAAATCAGCATTCATTTCTGCACAACTTTGACAATAATTCAGTATTTTAATGAGAGGGTGTACCTAAAACCAATGCTGACAAGTACAATACTTCCTGGTTCCTTTGTTGCTGTTTTTTTTTCTTTTTCATAATGGCTGAATGAAAATATTACCCACTATTATTCAAGATATTGTCTTTGACATATGCACCCACATGGCTAGTATAGATGATTAAGAAACACTTCTTGTTTTTTTTCCTGCCCAGAAAGATAAAATTAGAACAATATTTCTCCATTGCTGCCACCCCCTGCTCACCTTCGCTGTTCCAGAAATAACAATGAAGAAAAAGTCTCCAGAATATGTCCTACTATAGCCAGGAAATATCTTTAAAAAGAATGCAGCATATAAAAAAAGCCCAGCACACACAGTTTATCTCATATGCAGACATTTAATATGTATAAACATGTACAGTCTATATACACTGCTTTTTACACAAATATAAGTAGTTAAATAAAGATATATGAGATACATGTTGTTTATTTACAAATGAGATAATTTTTTTAAATATATATTTAGAATTAAAGTTTATACTGCAACAAAATAAATCCATGCTGGTAAAAAAGCTGTAAAGAGGTTTGAGCTGCCTGTTTATTATGTTCACCTACAATGTCCCTACATTTATTGACCATATAGCAGAGGTCCCCCAAGCACAGGGTCGTGACCCTGCACCAAGCTTTGAAGAATTGCCATCGGGTCACAAGAATGTTATTGGAAAACATTTTAAAGATATAACATTGTATCCAGTTGATATGGAGATGCATATCAACTAGCAACAATGCATATCAACTAATGTTTTTCATGTAACTGTTGAATAACTACATAAATTATTGCAATCCCCTTTCACCAGTGGTGGACAGTAACAAAGTAAATGTAATTTATTTCTGCACTTACAGTAAGTAGCTTTTCCCCCACATATCTACTTTACTGAATTATTTCCATTTGAAGAGACTTTTTTTTTGTAGTTAAAAATAAGGTTTTGGTCCCATGATGATTTTAATAGATAACTTATTGTATTAACGTACTTAGTGTATCTCTAGTTTTGTGTACTTGGTCCACCACTGCCCTTCACACACACACAAATGGATTTTTGTTGTAAACGTAACAAAACCAACTGTGTTAGCATCCCATGACCGTTATAATATTTAACTATACAATGTAGCTGGTCCAAGTCTAACTTGCATTAAACCTCCCTTTATCTGTGATATATATTTTTATTGGTCTGTGATATTTCAGCTTGATGGACCATGTAGATCATAGTTGACTAATTGTGCATAGCACCAGATCAGTCAGTAATTGTATACATATTTGTGCTCTTATATACACTGATCAGTCATACCATTATTTCCACGAGCATAATATTGTACTGGTCCCCCTTTTGCTGCCAAAACAGTCCTGACCCATCGAGCATTCAACTTTCAAAACATCAACTTTATGGACAAAATGTTCACTTGCTCCCTAATATATCTCAAACACTAATAGATGCCATAATGAAGAGATTATCAGTGATATTCACTCACCAGTCATAATGTAATACTGTCATAATGTTATGCCTGATCAGTGTTTAAACAAAAGAAAGGTCAGTGATTCTAGGTACAAGGCAGGTTCACTTAATAAATGAGCGATTCAGTGATTAAGGTATGAAAAAAGACATAAAAGGAATAAGCCCTATTGTCCCAAACCATGAGACAGTTTTCTGTTTTATTTAGTCCTATGTCTAACCAACACAGCAAAACAATGCTAGTCAAATTGCAACAGAATTTGCACATTTTTACAGCACAAGCTCTATCCAGAGTATAATCAATGCTGGGAGCATTCATGCAGAGGACCTTTAATGTCACGTCCAAGTGCCAGTTCTACTCCTCACACCTGGGAATGGTACGGGCTTCATTAACCACTCCATTTTCTTGTATGAATTCTTGTTCCTCCTTTCTCACTGATTTCCTTTGCTGTGGTTCCAGTTCCACATCTGTGTTGATTTGGACACAGAACTCACGAAAGCAGCGTTTAAAATTTTCATCCAGGAAGGCATAAAGCACAGGGTTAAGACTGCTATTGGCATAACCCAGTGCAATGCAGAAGTGCATTGCTGCTACTGTGGTCTGGCTTCCTCCTAGGTTCACCTTCCCCAAGGTCTGAACCAGAGCGAGAACCTGAACAGGCATCCAACAAAGCACAAATGCAGCCACCACAGCCAGCACCATCTGCGAGATCCTTCGTAAGTTCTTGTCCTTACCGCGGGAGCCGGAGAGGAGACGTACACTACGTAGGCGTCGCACCATCAAGCCGTAACAGACGCTAATGATAATCACAGGAATTAAAAAAGAGAAAAGGAACACACAGATGCCGAATACAGGCTCAGAGTAGCTTCGTGGGTCAGGAAGCACCACCATGCATTCTATACCTGAAACAAAAAACGACCAGAAATGTAAAATAGTACCGAGTATTTTCCTTGAATAAATCATAATTTTAGAAAAGCAATATAACACATTGTAGTATGATGACAGACACTTTAAACAATGGAATGTTTGGCAAACATGTCCAAAGAAATGTGTTATCTTTCTAACGGTTGCTGATCTAATGAGTAAAAATGAAATATTGCAAATATAAGCATGTACACTTATACTTTCTCTTACTACTAATATTACTAATATCACATTTCCCAAAAAAAATTAATTAAAAAAGTTCACGGAAACTTCAAACACATGGTTCAAACCTGAGATTTTAAAAAAGAGAATGACTCAAAATTCCCAGTTCCATTTTAAGAGTAAAAAGGAATGGATAAACACAATGATTGAATGCTTAGTGGACTTCACCATGGGAAGATGAGGCTGAATGAAGGAGACAATTAATGTTTTGTAAGGACTACCATTGGACTCCTCTTCCACTCGGCCCATGATCATCACAGGTACTCCAATGGCAGAAGCCAGTATCCACACTGCCACATTGACCAGCTTGGCTCTTTCGGGCGTACGCACTGCCAGCGAACGCACTGGATGACAAACAGCAATGTAGCGGTTTATACTCATAACGGTCAGAGTAAAGATGCTGGTAAACATGTTGTAATAGTCAATGGCCACCACCATCTTGCACAGAGCCAAACCAAAAGGCCAGAAGCCTAGTAGAACATCTGTGCCTTGGAAAGGTAGTGTGGCCAGAACCAGGGCATCAGCCAGTGCCAGGTTAAAGATATAGATGTTGGTAGCTGTCTTCATCTTTGTATACCTGAAAATAAAGTAAAAAGGCATCCAAACTTTTTCATTTACCATCTATCATGACAATTATTACTCATGATACTAATTCCTAAAAAATAAATATTGAAACAATCAGTAAAGGCCAAATTTTCAGTAAATTATTTGTATATACAGTAGAACCTCGATACTCGCGACCTCGACACTCCCGACCTCGATAGTTTGCGATTTTTCATTTGGAACCAGACTAAAAGTAACTCGCGGAAAATCTGAGAGTTCGAGAGAAGCTGCGAGCGCCTTGAAAGTTCAGAGTAACATTTCAAAACAGAGTTTGTACTAATAAATTACATAAAAATGTGTGAAAATCTATTGCATTATTCATTTTAAGTAGTAGATAAAACATTTATGACAAGTAGTTTCTTTTGAGCTTACAGTACAGTACATGTACAATTTCTATTGAAAAATTAACCAGCAAAAGGAGAGTCAAAACCTCATGATCTTTTGTTGCTTACGAGGGGTCATAGAATGTAACCGCCGCGAGTATCGACTTTGCACTGTATATATACACAATTTCACGTCAGCCAATCATGACGCATTGTTCAAAATGCAATTTTGTGCAGACTGGTTGATTTGAGTTGTTTAGAATCTGATGATGTTCTGGAAATGTTACGTCCTTCAGTGTCTATAGTTCACATATACTGCAAAAAACTGACATGAAGATTACCAAAACTTTAATACCACTTTAATCTGGAGTAAGCAGAAAAGCATCTCAGAATTCACAAGACATTAAAACTTGTGGTAGATGAACTGTGGCAGATGCTAATTTCAGAATAAATTTTTTTTAATTTGTTTAATTTTAAAATACAAACTGCAATGCAAATCTATGCTTTTTTATTAAATATATCGTTAGCAGATGTTGGAATAAATGTTATTTAATGTTGTTAAAATACAGTGACTTGACACAGAGCAAGTTTTCAGCCTCATTTGAAGAAATGCTCAACAGGCAACACTGGAATTAAAATTGCTTAGTAACAAGCATAGCAACACAAGTATTAAAATAGGCCTTCCTTTTCTCTGTCAGGGCTTTCAGCAGAAACCACCTGTATAGATGTGTGATTGTATACTATGACACACAGTGAAGACTAACTTTTTACACTAGACTGCCCTTGCGCTAGCATTTATTTCTATTTTCTGAATTGTAATTATAAAGCAATTATGTGGAAGCATTAGACATGCATGGGATCCTTTCTTAATTATATGTTTTATAACCATAAGGTGAGGGAGATGTGTAAGATTATTAAAAATGTGTGCGAGCCGCACTATAGCAAGTAAAATAGGAAAAAGGAAAAGGACTATGAGAAGAGGTCAAACTGGTGTGAAATAGTTCTTAATGCTTTCTCAGGTGTCATTTTTTTCCCCGTCTATTCAATAATCAGTGTAGAAAAGCAAATAAATCAATTGAGTCTGTATAACAAAAGAGATCAATTTAGTTGGGCATGCTTTTAATATCATATATGGGAATGTGTGTGTCCATTCCAAGTGAGAATATAAAGGTATTTTTTTTATTTGGTTAAACAACTACAAATTTGCAAACAGAATCCAGGCATATTTTTAAAGATTTTGAACCTTTCAGGATTTTTTTATATTTTTTTTAATGTTTGTAATGTTATGTTTGTGAAATCACATTGCTATTGTCTATTTTGGATATATATATAGAATTTTTGTATTTGCTGACATGACGACTTCTAAGTCATGTATGAGAGTACATGAGAGTACTAAAGTGTACCTTCCTTGCCACATAGGCGGTATTAGTTAAAATGACAAACTTACTATATGCCATGTATTCTTAATTTACATAATTTCAACTAAAAGAATGAGCTGATCTTTAGTGAACATAAATGCAATGTGCCCCAATGATAAGAAGGAAATTGTATGTCTTGTTATATCTCCCATGTCATTTTGATTTCATTCGTCAACACTCATTTTATTTGTAGGAAAACATGCTTTAGTTTGTGCAAATGCAACATGTACAGCTCTAAGACTTAGACCTAATATACCTAATAAATTCTATTGGAGGGTAGACCTGGAAATCATTTCATTCTGGGCCGAGCATTGTCCTCTGCAATTGCAGGTAATGCTTTTCGTAAAGCTTTTTTTTTTTTTTTTTTGCAATAAATATTTAAAGACAAATTTTAATTCTGCAAATATTTATGTATTTTCTCATTTAAAAAAAAAAACAGGATTTCTATGACATGTATCTTCTAAAAGGTGCATTTAGGGTACATTAATGTGAACTTAAAAATGCATTATAGTCCATTTATGTACTCATTTTAAAGAAACTGCAATGAGTTAGTACTGATTCATAAACAATAATATTTAATCATTATGCTAATTTAAATTACTTAACATGATAGAATCTTTCAGAATCTTTCACTATGATCATATAACGATTCCCAAATAAAAATGTTTAAATATTCAACTCAAAGACATGCCTGTCGATCAGTGATCTACAGACAGACCCATGCCAATAAATCACTAACTCTGCAGCCTAATCAACATGCAAGATAGCATCCTGAGAGAACCAAAGTTTAACCTTTGGATTTGGGGGCATTGGACATAGAGGACATCAAGGATAAGGTTTTCACTTGTTCATCCCCCTCCCCTTTCTTTTATAGATCAGCCTTCTCCCCATTTATGATTCAAAGCCAAAATGTATCAGGTTTATCTATAGGCTAGTATATCAGCCTCATCTCCTGCTGTGAGTGATGGAGAGCAGAATAATTTAAAAGTATTGATTTTCAAGAGGACATTGTGGTCAATAAGCCTTTGCATGCTGGATATCTTTTCATCACCATTGGCCAAATCTATAATCTTAAGAACAACTTAAATTAGTACATCAATACAAGTCATTAGTATACTAATTCTCTTGACCAACTGTGAGTTCATAATAATTGTATTTTTACCATTTTTAAATAAATTTTACATAAAAAAAAATAAAAAATTCAAAACACACACACACACACACACACACACACACACACACACACACACACACACACCTCTATCCAGTTGCTCCCAATTACTCACATGCGCACTCAAATCATCTACCCACTTACTTGGGAGACATAATTGTTTGAACTTGAGAACATCAGGACACGCTTACCTGATGATGACATACATGACCAGGCAGTTCCCCACAAGTCCCACCACGCACACGACGCAGTAAAGTGCAACCACAGTGATCTTAACTTCTGCCGGCAAAAGACCATCATCTTGATCTAAAGCGCTCATATTTTCTCTCAGAAACGAGTCGTTGAGCAGATGAAGAGCTATTTCATCTTCAACACTGTCCAAACCGGCGGATAAACCCATGATGCACAACTCCAGTACTGTATACACAAACAATGAACAAGTCAGCGAAAAAACAACAAATTAAAATGCGCAAAGAAATCCCAAGTTGCGTTTTACGCGCGCCATGCGTTCTGTTTATGAGACAGGGAGCAGGGAGGCGCCTCTGCTAATCACCACTGCAGAGAAGAAGGATCTCTACATACATTTACCTACACACATTTTAGTGCCACTTCCCCAAACCCGGAGCAGTGCTGAAGATAGAGAGAGAGAGAGAGAGAGAGAGAGAGAGAGAGAGAGAGAGAGAGACGCACGCGCACTCGAACAAAACCGAGTGATGAAATGAAATGACATTTTCAGCATTACCTATAGCAGGTATCACAATTGTATAGAATTGCATGCAATCTCTCTCTCTCTTTCTCTCTCTCTCTCTTACCCGCTTTCTCTCTTTTTTCTTCCACTTACTTCCCTTTCTCTCTCACACTCTCCCTCTCTCATTCCCTCTTACTCTCTTTATATATCTTCCTCTTATCCTCCTTCTGTATTTACCCCTTTACTCTCTCTCTTTCTCTCTCTCTCTCGCATACACACACACACACACACACACACACACACACACACACACGTTGTCTGCAGACACAATATTTAATCCAGTTAAAAATCCAACCTTAACTAAACCTAAACCAAAGAACCCATGTGGTGCTATAAGACATTCACACAGAGTTGAGTGATGAGCTGATCATCATACTAAGACTGATAGTGTGACTCTTTCTGCTGTTATTGTCCTGGTTATTTCTCTTCTTGTTTATTTTGGCCCTATACACTGGTATCTGTGTTTATTCCATTTCTGGATTATGGATGCCACTGTTGGTAACGACTCATTTCTAGACCAGTAAGCCCAGTGATTTAAGGTTCCAAGAGAGATGAACGTTTGCTGTGGAAAAAGGCCATTGTTGCCATGGCAATGATCATTGGCAACTAGCTATGCTAACAGAGATGTCATTAGGGTTAAGTCCACTGAGCAGCAAGTGTTTAGCTACTGGAAATGAAAAATCCTTAATCACTATGGTTTAAGGTTCTTGACAAATGATTAGTCAATGCTACTTTGCTTTCCACTGTGTTCAGTTAATTAATGTGTGGGAAATAATGAAATAGTGAAAGCATCGGGTTTGATGAGTGCCAAAACACAGATTCTAGTATGTGGTGAATTTTTGTGTCAGTGTTAATAAAACTGCAACTCAATCACTGAACACTGTACACTGTCAATCTATTTATCTATCTATCTATCTATCTATCTATCTATCTATCTATCTATCTATCTATCTATCTATCTGTCTGTCTGTCTGTCTGTCTGTCTGTCTGTCTGTCTGTCTGTCTGTCTGTCTGTCTGTCTCTCTGTCTGTCGGTCTGTCTGTCTATCTATCTATCTATCTATCTATCTATCTATCTATCTATCTATCTATCTATCTATCTATCTTTCTATCTATCTTTTGGCAAATGATTAATCAAACAAACACATACATACCTGAATACATACATATAGTTGTTCCTGTGTTGTCCTCCATATTTATGATGTTGCATTATCACTGCTAGTATTATTTTACCTTGGTGTACCTTCTATTTACTGTAGGCAATGTTCCATACTATTGTGATAAAAATGAATTAAGTTGGTGAAAAGTTGAGCAGATGAATGGTAAATTACTGCATGCTAGAGCTGTTACAAATCTATGCCAAGCATATCAAACAAACACATATATACCTGAATACATACATATAGTTGGTCCTGTGTTGTCCTCCATATTTATGATGATGCATTATCACTGCTAGTATTATTTTACCTTGGTGTACCTTCTATTTACTGTAGGCAATGTTCCATACTATTGTGATAAAAATAAATTAAGTTGGTGAAAAGTTGAGCAGATGAATGGTAAATTACTGCATGCTAGAGCTGTTACAAATCTATGCCAAGCATTTTTCATTTCTGAGCTTGGAATTGGTTAAACAGATAAGTTAAAGGGTTACACATTTGTTTAGCAACTTTTGGCTTTTAGAAATTGACAAAAAAAAAATAAAAAAATTGTATTATCGTTTTCCAAGAAAATTCAGTGTATTGAACTCTAGTTCATGACATGATAATATAAAAATTAATAAATAAATACAAAAATGGACAAGTAGTAATTAAAGGAATGGTTTGTAGATTTAGAGCCCTCTGCTGTCTGCAAGGTGAATTTTAATTGCAATGAAACCACTTCGAAGCTTTACACTTCTCACCAGGCGACCACACACTGTTCACTGTTGAAACTACACATGCCTCATTAGTTGTAGGAAAAAGGTGGTGGCACTGAGCAGTTTCATTTCAGCTGGGGACAGCTAATGTCAACAGACATCTAAAATGAAGAAACTGTGAAGAAACATGACATGCATTTGAACATTTTTTTAACATATAAAGGGCATTCGAGTCAAACCAGGACTTTTGAGTTTAAAAAATAAAATAACAAATTTCAAGTATTAAACCTGCATTATTTAAAATATATATTATTTATACCTTTTTTCCCAGCGTTAAACTAATGCCTTGAAAGTTAAATATTTTTCAATAAGGCTGAACCATCCGAGGACAGCCTTTTCACCTCGTCACCAATGCTGATGTAGCAGATATCAAGCCGTACCCTCAGGACAGGAGCACGACCATTTACAGGTGGGATGTATGATAGAATTTATTCCCTATAAAAAAAGAGTAGTATGAGGTAAAATTAGTATAACACACCAGAAGGCATACTTTCTCACTCCCATTAGGAAGTGAGATACATACATGAAGGCACAAAATAAAAGTGTAGTAAAACAGTTAATGTAAACAAAAAGTAGTTATCATCGTCTGAACATTCCTTTATGTGAGTGCATCATAAGAACACAGATATGTTTGAATATTGTGTGAATGAACTTCCTTTTAATGTAATCATGCTGTTATTGAGTAAGACTAAACCATATGATTATCAACATTACATCTCACTGGTATTCAAATAATTTCCCCACAAGAAATAAAATACAAACATTAAGTTTACATACATACATTTAGGCAAAATTAGTATAACATGCCAGAAGTCCTACTCTCACTCCTGCATACAAATAAATGCACATGCAGATTAATATCTAACCATATTGTGATTAAACTTGCTATTTACACTGAAAACTGGCTAGTTACATGGATTTTACATAATTTATACTGTAATTAGGTCACAGACAGTAAATAGGGAATATATGCTATATGCTAATATGAGAGAACAAAAAAAACTAACAAAAAACATACCTTCCATTCTGCATTCACACAGAGACTAGCGGCCTATGCTAAATGGGAAAGTAATAATCCTCCTAAGGTGTGCCACTAATAAAGACCCCACCTACAACAACTGGTAGGAACTCCCAACTGGAACTAATGAGGATTAAGCATGAATAGTTCAAGTTAAAGTTTATTTCTATAGTTTATTTCTTTTTCACAATGGACATTGTCTCAAAGCAGCTTTACAGAACTTAGGAATTAAAGGGAATAATTTGTGTTTCTCCCTGATGAGCAACCTGGGGCGACTGTGGCAAGGAAAAACTTCCTTACCCGGTATGAAAACCAGGAGCTACTGAGCAACTCATAAAATAGCTCAACATCTGAAATCATCATAGATCCAACACCAAATTTTCCATGCCAGAACCTTTAAAATGTTAAAAGAAGTCCAATGTCCAAAGTGGTATTCAAATTGCGCTGGTACGTCTCTAGATGGTGTGGGATGTTTGTGGGGTCGGCATCTAGTCTTTGAAGGTCCATAATCTTCATAAGAAGGTGGGACACAACTGGAGCTGGCACAACCTCAGGGTGCATCGGGATGGGTAGAGAAAGAGAAGCAGTGGAGAGGAATTAGTGAAGCTGCTGTTCATAATATTTGTAATCACAAGTTGATAATGTGATCATAATCTAGTGCTCAGATCTAGTAAATCTAACAGAGAGAAGTAGCCTTGGTCTGAAGCTAAAAACAGGTCATTTGTGTGAACAGATTCTGTGCTATGATGGGGCCTGAAACCTGACTGAAACTCTTCACAGATTATTTTCTTGTTAGATGGAGTATAACTGGGCAGAGATCTTTTCAACAAATCTTAGACAAGGAAGGTTTGAAATTGGTCTGTAATTTATATAATAATAGTTGATGAGGGGCTTAATAATCGCCTTGAGGGGTTTAGCAACTAAAGTGAACATTAAATACAAGTTTTGATGAAGCTGACACATAAAAAAATACATGCATTTTTTTCAGCACCAAAAATGACATACAACTGGCTAGACTGAAATGCTGAACTCATCATTAATGCAGGGTCAGACATTCTACATGCTGAATGTTCACAAAAAAAACTGATGTGGGTTGGGAACCACCACGACTGAGATCGTCAATGACAGACGTACTGCCATCTTTGAAACGTTTACACTATTCAGATGTCTTACTGTGTCTGAGCGTCTCATCACCATACTGCGCTTGAAGTCTTCAGTAGATATCTGTGGGGTGTTACAAGGTTATTCACAAAAAAACTTCATTAACACACATCTCAATTTGACTTGAACGCCCCTCGTATAAATTGATTCTAGGCATTAAAGAGCAACTTGAATGATTTCAAAGTGTTTGCATTCACACATGCGATTGATAGTAATGTGTAGATTTACATTTACATTTACATTTACATTTGCGGCATTTAGCAGACGCCCTTATCCAGAGCGACGTACAAAAGTGCTTTAAATCTCTAGTAGTGAATAAATCTTACACTGGTACGAAAGAATACAAACTCAATATAAATATAACTCGAATTCTACAAACTTGGAAAGTGCTAATTTAAGTATTTCAGGAAGAGGTAGGTCTTCAGTCGTCGCTTAAAGATAATCAGGGACTCTGCTGTACGGACATCTAGGGGAAGTTCATTCCACCACCTCGGTGCCAGAACAGAGAAGAGCCTTGAATTGTACTTACCTCTCAATCTGAGAGAAGGTGGTACCAGTCGAGCAGTGCTGGAGGATCTCAGACAGCGTGGTGCAGTGCGAGATGTGATGAGGTCACTGAGGTAAGATGGTGCTGGTCCATTTTTGGCCTTGTAGGCAAGCATCAGTGTTTTGAATCTGATACGTGCAGCTACTGGAAGCCAGTGAAGGGAGCGCAGCAGTGGGGTGGTGTGGGAGAACTTGGGCTGATTGAACACAAGTCGTGCAGCTGCATTTTGGATCATTTGCAGTGGACGAATAGCGTTCAGGGGAAGACCTGCCAGCAGAGAGTTGCAGTAGTCCAGTCTTGAAATGACAAGAGACTGAACAAGCACCTGGGCAGCCTGTATGGACAGAAATGGTCGAATCCTTCGGATGTTATAGAGAAGAAATCGACAAGAACGAGCAACATTAGCGACATGTGGGAAAAAAGACAGTTCATTGTCCATAGTTACCCCAAGGTTACGAGCAGTGGCTGAAGGGGAGAGCAGAGAGTCATGAAGTGTTATTTGTAGATCTTGACCAATCTAACCTGTAGATTAAACTTGTATGCCTGCAGGTGCAATATTCTATAGTAAAAGAAAAATCTCAGAGACCTGTTAGTGATGTCTAATATTTAATATGGTAAATGTTTCTGTGAGAAGAGATTCATTTCCACATTTGTGGAATTGTTCACTAGTGTCAAGGATCTGGGACAGTCAGAGGAAAAGTTACAATTCCAGGGTTAAGTATTAAGGACACTGGAGATGTGTGGTTTGTGGTTTCTTTGCAGCAGGCAGCATTTTCTTTTCTTATTACACTGGATAACCTGGTTTAAGTTCAACAAAAGGAAAGTGGAACATTCGAGGAAGAGATACAGGTGCAATTTTTGGGTTTGAAATGAACAAAACAGGAATTCAATTGAAATTCGTGTTACATGTTTTCAGTTTCTCTTTAATGTCTATTTTAAACTGAGAAGATAAACAGCTCTAATTTCTATGTGTGTACCTGCTTAACAGAGCAAATCAGTAACTAAAAAATGTTTTATTAAAAAAGTATAAATGTATAAAATAAAAAAGAGGTTAAACATTTCTGGGCATGCTGTTATTGGAAAATAATCAACTTTAGATGCAGATTGCACCACACCATGTGGACGCCATGTCAGTCTAGGGACTACATTACCCAACAGCCTCTGCCCTTTCTTGTTTGTCACATGTCACTGATAACTTACACCTGTTCCTTCTCACCTTGATTAACAATTGTGTGTATTTAGCTTAAACCTTCCAACCTTCTGTCTCATGTTCGTCTTTAATAGTTGGTGTTACCAGCCATAGTCTTTAAATTCTTGATCAAGTTATGGTTTCTTTGCAAATTCTTAATAAATATTATTTGCAATTGCATCTGCTGAACCTTAAAAGGTTGACCTACAGGAATAATTGCATTAGAAACAAATGTACATATAAATCTGTTAGGTGTCTCTATGTCTCTACTTTTATCACTCTTTACCTTTTGTAGACCCAATGGCATTTATTTTTAAGGCATTAGATGGAAAACACCCTCCTGAGTGGCTTTCGAATATCAGATCTCAAATTGTTTCGGATTCATTGGTGAGAAAACATTTGCTGTTTTCTGTTTTGTGCGGTTTATAACTAGAATCTGTGTCTTACTCATGGTGACAGGGATGAAATAGAATCCCTCTGCTAATTTTCCTGCTGAAATGTAAACCTGATATATAGGAAATGAACTCTTAGTTGTCGAGAATTGAGGCAAAAAATGATCAGGCAAACATTTACTGAGCATTAGTATTATTCAGTTTGTTGTTTTCATAATAAAGCAAACTAGAATAGTTTAAACATGTAAACAAATTATTTATGAATAGTTTTAACAAGGACGGTTGTACTCGGACTGATGAGGCAGGCAGACATAGCAAAGCACTTGAGGTACACAAGGACCTGTGATGTACATCTGATGGTAATTCTGCTCAATACACAGAGCCACTTTTCTTTTGAGATCACACAGTGGTACACTCTGGGGGGGAAAAAAAAAACAATTATGCCAACAATTTAAAAAAATAATAAAATTAAGTTTTGAGAAAGGCAGAACATTTATCCAAATACACAATTTGTCCTTGTCTTCTTCTTTGTCAGTCAAAGCACATTATGTCCAAAGTAAGGTTAAATTTAACCTTGAGAGAAAAATGGCTGTTACCTTTACTTGTGTCATGCATCTTTAAATGTCTGCACTCATCCACCAGTTGCTGCCCAGCAATAAAAGAGATAGGAAGACAGGGGAAAGGAACAAGATAGGAATATTTATAGCTGTGCTATGCAGCATAGGCAGCGATCGGGTGTTTATGAAGCAGCACACACATTTAAGCTGCTGTGGCTTAGAGAGTTGATAAATGGGTGAGATTTTTTTTTTGTCCTGGTAAAGAACACAGTAAGATGTGAAGTGATCAATCTCCTTCTATAGCCACTGAAAGGAAGAAAGCTCTTGGGTCAGAGCCAAAAAGAAATGAGTCAATGTGCTGAAGAGGGGGACTGGAAATGAGAGTGGAACCTGAAAAATGGAAAGCCCTAGTAGCAGATGGGAAAGAAAGAGTGACAGGGGAGCACTGGTTTCAAAAGAATACCCAGAAGAAAGACATTGTAAAAGCTGATCTGCTTTACGGGCGTATATTTAATTGTCTGACATGCCAAGGACATGCATTATTCATCCATAAAAGATAATTACTGAAACAAAGTAAAATTTGGCAGAATATGTGGAAAATTAAAGACAGGAACACTTCGACGACTTTGCCATTTTGTAGTAATAATAGGAAATATCCAGGGCATTCATTCAATCCCACAATGCCCTGTAATTGAGTGTTGCACAATAATATACTGTAATCTATCTGCAGATTGTTGATGTATAGCAAAAGAGGACAGGGACCAGGACTCCATTTTACACACATGTTTCACCTAAACTTGTCAAATAATGCTGAATACATGCAGGCAACATGTGCAAGAAAACCACTTTTCTCTTGTCCTGCACTTCTTTACTCATACCGGAAAATAGATTCAAATAACAACAAAAACAAGATTTGTTAAAAAATGTCTGTGTCCTCTTTAATTCATTCTAACGGTTATAGGTGTATACTGTCCCATTGGTCTTTCACTGTCAATAAGTCAAGCAAAAGAGGTTCATGTAAGTAGCATTTGCTGAGAGAAATTGCTTTTGCTTCAGGCAATAATTACTTAACACAAACCGAACAAGAAAGATTATGCCTTAATGAAAGAAATATCCAGCTTGAACAAAGCATTTATAATTGATAGTAAAAGAAATAAAAGGGTTGAGGACAGAAAACCTAAGCATAATGTTGTAGTGCCACCTGCTGGGGCTGTAAAGCATTAAAGTACGACTATTAAAGCGAAATATCACTAAACACAATGGTTGTGAGCAGTTTCATGCTAGGTGTGAGGTGCTGTGTTAGCAGTCATTGTTCACTCAAACTGCTCTTGCTTGTTAAAAATTCATACTGTACAAATAGCCAACATGTTTCACCTTAAACTAAAGGATGATCAACCATACAATCTCTGAATACAGACAAAATAGTTTTTAAAATTGCTAAAGAAACAATATGCATACTTTTGTGTAGTATGTTTATACTTATAGAAGAAGAAAAGGAAAAAGATCAAGATGAAGAGTGATCAAAATTTTGGTTTGAAATCAGCAGTAAAAAAAGAAAAGAAATGTATGATCACATCCTTATTTTACATTACGCTTCCAATATGTGTTATTTAAAATACATATTAAAATACATATAAAAATACATATACATTAGCAACCAAAGACAACCAGGTTCAAGCTGCACCTAGTGGATAGGTCCTTCAATTAATAGATTTTTTTTTTTTTAACAATTTCTTTATAAAAACATAAATTCATCTTCAAACACCTCTACAACTCTCAGTTGTTGCCTCAGCTTTTGTCTCAGCCTTTTAGTTGTTCTTTGGATGGTTGAATTTTACTTTAATCTTCTCAAAGTAGTAAAAAACAACAACCAGGTTTAAGGTTTCTGCATGAACTCAATCAGGGTTTTTCCAAGGGGGACAAGCTTTCAAGATGAACCCCTGAGTTCATATATGTATTATGTAGTGTTGCTTGAAGAAAAAATGCTAAACAGGAAAATAAAGCTTTTTGTGAAGTGGTTACATAACAGATTTAAACGTGGTGTTTAGGCAATTCACACATTTTCACGTGTTGTGTGTTTTGTGTTCAATTATGATCCTTTTCACAATTCTTTTTTTTTTTTACTTATCTGCTCCTTTATTCTTTTAACATTCTGTCATGCAGTTTCACATGTAAATGTATGTGTTGGGTAAATGATCTTTCTACTAGTAACTCACTGTGCTATTATGCTGCTACCTTTAGCATGATCACCCATCTGTCTTTTGCAGCTAATCTACTGCTGTGGATTTTGTGCAGGATTTTTGAAGACTCTGATCTAAAGGTTATTCGGTTTGCAGTGGGATTGATGCCCTAAATCATCAGGATCAAAAATATTTGTATATGTTTAAATGAAAAGAGGAAGAATTGGGTTTTCTTATTTGTCGAAAGCAAAAAACAACAACAAAAAACATATTATAGCATAAACATTTTAGTTTATTTGCTGCTCTGCATAAAGCATAAAGTGCATAAAGAGTGATACAGTAGTTTACAGTTAATTACATTAGAATAAACAACGCTGCTTTATGTGCTATATTAAGTGTATTATTATGTAAAAGTAACAAAGAAACATATTTGCCAATAAAAGGCCTATTGTGTAAGTTATAATACATCTGGGAGAACATTGTTATTCAATTTTTATTGACTTAAAGTGGCATGAAAATGAAAGACCCACAGCAGCTCTTTTGAATCTTATTTCAATACAAATATATGGTTAGTTTAAGATTGATATTAACAGATGGAAAAGTCTTTGAATCTTCTCAGTTTTGTAGTATAATAAATCTCTTATTTTACAGTCTGAGTGAAACTGAGTCTGATAAATTGGCTTTATTATATTACATATTTATTACAAGCATAGACTCATCTAAACAGATGACAACCATTTTCCCAGGTATACAGTATATGCTGCTATGGGACATTTTTACACACACAGTATAGACACTTGATCTTGGCCTATTGCTACTCAATATGTTGTTGCTTCAGACTGGTCTACTTTTTATTTTATACAACTTTGCCCTTATTACATTTTACATATTGACCTTTTCAAACAGTTCAACACTCCAGCATTTTCTTAAACGCCTTTCTGAAACTGTCATCCAGGAAAGCATAAAGAAACGGATTGAGGCACGAGTTCGCATAACTCAAACCTGTAATGAAGTAAGAGATGCCAATAACCAGTGGTGTTGTGGGCAGGTCTGTGGTCAGAGCCACCACCGTACTCAAGTGAAATGGAGTCCAACAGAACAGGCACACCGCAAGCACCACAAAGACCATAACAGTCACCTTCTTCTTGGCTTTGTCTAATGCCTTGCCATTGGAATTCAGATGTGTATGCCTCAACTTATAGAGCATTAGGCTGTATAAGACACAAATTGTGGACACAGGAAGGATAAAGCTGAAAACCAGGGTGTAGCTCCGACTGGCTTTGAACCAGAAGCTCTCAGGGCTAGGGAAGCTCAACACACAGCTCTTCCTGCTCTCGGCATCATCAGGGCTCACATACACACCAGCGAAAAAGGTAAATGGTGCCACGATGAGGACAACAAGAACCCACACACACATGCTGATCATTTTTGCGAACCTGTACGTGCGATAGGGCATCCGCTTTGACTGCAGCGTTGAAAGCACCACCAGGTATCGGTCGATGCTCATCACTGTGAGAAAGTAAATGCTCGAAAAGATGTTGTAGTGATCAATTGAAAGAATCACTTTACAAAGAAGCTCACCAAATGGCCAGTAGTTCAGCAGGTGCTCTGCAATATTAATAGGCAACACAAGGGTGAAAAGGTCATCAGCAATCGCCAAGTTCAGGATGAACAGGTTGGTCACAGTTTTCATTTTCGGGGCTTTCAATATGACGTAGATGACGGCCGTGTTTCCAGTGAGCCCTACGGCACAGATGACCGAATACACCACTGGCAGCCAGATATAGAAGTCTGGGTACAATATCCAAGGTGGAGCTGTGCTGCAGTTAGGGTGTGAATAGTTACTTGAGTTACATGAAGACAGCATATTCCCAGGAAGTGATATGTTATCCATTCTTCTTTCTTTAGCGTAGAGTAAAACCAACAGCAGATATCCAACTTGTTAGATGTCAATATTCCAGATAATAATATCTTTATTGTAAATATGGGTTTTTGGTTTTGGTTTCTAAAGAAGTCATATTTCAAAAGTCTTTGGGAAAAAAAGAAAATGAGCCATTGAGTGCCTAATTGGCTTAGTGGTTAATTAATATACATAAGCTGTTCGAAGAAAGCTGCAGTGTATCAAAGAAAGAAAGAAAGAAAGAAAGAAAGAAAGAAAGAAAGAAAGAAAGAAAGAAAGAAAAAACATTAATTCACGTCTCAGGTCAAACATCAGAAACTACACTACACAAAACTCAAATCTGCACACTTCATAATGATCCACATTAATGTGCATAAATGTACAAAAAGCTTAACCAACATGCGTAAAATGCGCACATGAGATCTTTGAGACTGTCGGTTTTTTTGCGCACTTGATTTAGTGGAAAAGTCTGGGAATAAGCTTACCTGTAGAAGTTCATGCATGCAAGTCCACAGCGGCTTTGCTGAATTAACAGCGTGGAAAGGGTGTTAAGTATGAAAAGAGGTTTTGGGGAGGGTGGGAGGGAAAGAGAAAGAGCGTGATGTAATCTGAAAGAGCGGTGCGCTCTCATACAGCCGCATTATAAAAGATTACTCTACGCGATAACACTGCTGTGCTTCTATTAAAGTCGAGCAACACTGCTGAGTGCAATTTCCTCCAGGCTCTGTGGAAATAATCGATTCCAGCAATCCACATGTTTTCTTGCTCTGCCAACAAAAGAAAATGTCAAACCTCTTGAAAGGTATAGAGTACTGATTTTTTTTTTCTTTGTCGAAAATGTATATGAATATCTCTCCGACTGAGCATCAAAAACAAGGTACAGTAGTTAAATATTTTGGGCAAAGAAATATCACAATATGTGTGACAAGTACATACAATAAGAATTTGTTTAAGAAATTAATTAGGCAGCACTTAAAAGAAAGATATTTTACATTACTGAAATAAAGAATGACATGAAATCCCACTAAACAGGAGCTCAGTTACACATGCACATTCAATATTTTACATATTCAAACACTACTTGTTTGATTTTTTTTATTCATGATCCACATTATATATTTCATTATAAAGTGAACCAGACAAAAATATATAAATAAATAAAAAAGTATAGAGTCTGGGTTTGTATGCTCAGACCAAATAAAATATTTTTGGACTTGGTTCTCTAATATCTATTTCACTGTATAGATAATATAATACGAGTTGCTAAGGGAAAGAATTTGTTTAATATGTGCAGTTTTTCTTTGCACTTGACCCTCAAGGCCAACTCGAATTTTTGTTTGAAATTTTAAATTAAAGCCGTATGTTTGTTTATGCATATTTGTGTCTGGGTTGCTATATGGTTTATATCTAAGAGGGAAGCAGCATTTGTCAACTTAAGCTCACGACTTAAAAAAAGGTATGTGCGTAAGTTATAGTTAATGAATTATATCTTGTTATTTATTGGAATTTTCTTACTGTAGCCCTATGAAGTAAAATGACATTGTCAGTGTATCGCTTTGAAATTGATGGCTCACCCTTATGTGTTGAGCATCATAAAGCTTTGTGTGTTAACACCAAATAAAATTATTAAACAATAATGCAGACCTTTTATAAAAGGTTCTAGAGGTATGATTATGAATTATCACATGCAGTAAGACGTGACCTGCTGTGATGAGTGATGAGCAAGCATTCGATTGACAAGCACTTAAGAGGTCTGTCATGGCAGGGCAGATAAAAAGTATGAAGATGAAATGGGGTGGAGACACAAAAAGCACTTCGAATGGATATGCACTTCATGGCAGTGGTGACAAGGGGAGTGATTAATAGAGGAACAAAAGTGCCACTTTGTTCATGGCTACATTTCAACACTTGGGGAAAAAGGATTTGTTTTTGCATAACAAGTGAGCAGAATTGCTAAGTGACTGTTTTTTGTTTACATGTTTTTATTCAATTTCTACGACCTTCATCGTTATAATACTTGGCAGTGGCTCTTTCACGATAAATGTAAAAAAAAGAAAAAATGAACAATAGGAAATGATCTTCAGTTCATATATAGCATCTTATATCAATTTAAATATTGATTAGAAGCTCTTTTTGAATCAATAAAACAGATATATTGACATTGAAATACAAGCAATTATACAAAAAAAGGGAAGAAAAGCATGTTTTAATAATTTTTGAGAATAATAATAATAAGTTAGTACTAGGAAGGGTCAAAAGGTCACCTTTGCCTCTGTATGAGGATAAATGTGTCTTCCTTGCTGGTTTGGTGTGCCAGGGTAATAAGGACAGGTCTGCAAGGCAGTAGCAGGAAAGGATATTACTTTTCTGCTGTGGGAGATGTGCTCAGATCACTCAATAATCTTCCAATAATAAGACTGTTGGAGTAGAAAAATATCACCCAAAAAGAACGTGCTGTAAAATTCTAACACCAGTGTATCCTTTGAAAATTTCATGGAATAAACAAGACAACAAACAATAAGCAGTGCTTAGGTTGTCCCATGTATCAATTGGTTTTCATTAAATTCCCATTGCATTAATGTTATCACACAATCCACATCGAATTTTAGAGTTTTTATTATTGAGTTTATAGTCCCCTGGTGGTCTAGTGGTTAGGATGCAGCGCTCTTACCGCTGCGGCCCGTGTTTGATCCCCGGTCAGGGAACCAACCCCAGCCATTAGGGTTGCACAAGCAAGTGCACTCTTAGTGCCGGTCCCAAGCATGGGTAAATAGGGAGGGTTGCATTAGGAAGGGCATCCAGCGTAAAAACACGTGCAAAATCAAACATGCGGCTCATGAATACGGATGATCTGGCAACCCATAATGGAAGAAGCCGAAGGAAAGTTTTATTATTGAATTTATAAGAGTTTATTAATATTATTTTTAGGAGGTGATTACGGCTCTTCCCAGTCTTTAATAGGAAATGCACATTCTTATTATGAGCCCCTATTTTTTGGGTTACAAATGAGTTTGCTGAACTTCTTTATTGAAATTCTTTATAACTTCTTTCCCTCTAAAACCTGCAACCCGAAATTTTCTCTTATTCACATGTTATATATACACACACACACACACACACACACACACACACACACACACACTCACACACACACACACACACACACACACACACACATTGTTTTTTATAAATTCAGTGTGGAGATCATGCAAATTGAGACTCACTATACATCTACACAGTAATCGACAAACTGCTGGAGTCCCAGCTTGCAGTCTGTCCTCTCCTTGTTGAACCTAATGCTCTGCATCTGCTTTCTTCTACTATGAATTGTCCCGCATGGATACCCTAATGATAGCCATTTGTCAAAAACAATTTCTGCCCAAGATTCACTCTTTCAATTGAATCCTTTTTTAAATACTGTTTAGTACATAACAACTGCTGCTGTAAATATAAAGGCTAATCTCTTTATACATATATCAGTATTTCTTAATTTATAATCTCACTATTTGGTGACAGTCAGTAAAGGATGAATACTCTTTCAAGTCTGCTTTATCACATAGATTCTTCCTTGTGTCATTTCATGGAATGGTTCATGCCACTGTTGCATTTGGTTTTGATTAATTTAGTTTAAATTATTTCCTGTAAAGCTATCTTTTCATATGATCAATTGTTAAAAGCACTGCATAGGGAAAATGTTAAAATAAAAAGCTGACATGGTCTTAATAATTGATCTTCTATTACATACTAGAAAATTACTAGTTCCTTTGATGACCCTTGAATTTCTCACAAGGGATTTTAAATCCTGCAGTTATTATATACGTTTTAAAAGGATTCCTGTGCAAGCCTTCTAAGACTCGGTTTATGAAACATTAGTTGTTACATTTAAATGCAGAGAAGCATGATAATTATTCAAAAAATCTTTCCAGTCTGAAAGGGTATGATAATAGCAAGTTATCATTCAGAGGAAGCAAAGAAGAGGAAGCAACGAGACAAACCCCTGCATACAAAATTCACATTTAAAACAAGGTGCTTAGGAAATATTAGTCTGGAGAAAGCACATAACATGTTCATAGGAAACTGAATCCTTTAAACTGTGACTTTTTGGTCATAAATGGCAATGGACCCTTCTTTCATGTGGATTCTATTTGATCCATATTTAATACCAAATGTTAAAGACAGCACTTAGAAGAGCTGCTATGATATACTAT
Organism: Silurus asotus; assembly: GCA_024362625.1. NCBI lineage: Eukaryota > Metazoa > Chordata > Actinopteri > Siluriformes > Siluridae > Silurus > Silurus asotus. The sequence goes on from MU564352.1 coordinate 13,328,505, forward strand.
ATAAAGTACAACCACAATGCTTTAAAATGCTTGGCTAATTTGCATAAAATTCATAATTGAAGTGATGGTAAAATCTACTAACATTACACATGTGATTCATTCAACAGCTTCTTTCGAGCTTTTATGGAGTGTTCAGTGTTGAATATGAGCCCAGTGCAATAGTATCATTAGTGTTGTTATCGAAACCCAAGGGAAATAAACGTTCTCTGTTTTCCGCATGGCTATGCTGCAATCTGAGTATTTTCGAAGCTTAAAAGGTGCAAGGTTCATATCTAATTTGTTTGTTTTTTATTCCTTACTTGATGGAATCCACAGAATTGGTATATTATCTTTATTATGTACTAATTTCCTGTTAGGTCTATTCCACATGTGCATGTGGTGCAATATTGCACCGATACGATCTGGCTGGATATGACAAATGAGAATACAATCATGCTCATCTTTCTTTACCATTTGTCTGCAATAATTATCTGTCTTCTTCAGCATGCACATGTTAGCACTGTAATTTCTGTCTCTTATGTGTTTTCATGCGCTCTCTAATTTGGTCTTGGCCAATTTCTCACTCACAAGCCACACAACAGCTACCAGCCAGGGATTGTGAATAGGCATCTGTTCAACCGTGAGCACTTACTAAAGATGAATGCATGCAATAATTAATGCATTAGTGCTCAGCATGTATTTTAGACTTAGACTTTGTGCATACTGTATACACAGGTATATGTGCATGTAATTAACATGGAAATTCATGAATGTTTTTTTTTTTTTTTTTTTACCAGAAATAATGATTAAATAGTTGAATCAACACCATTAATTTGTTAGACAAAATAGTCATCGTTAGATTTCTATCCTATTATTAAATAAATTTGACATAGGTATTTGGTTTGTATGCAGAAAATAGTTATATCCCACATTTTTCACATGATTTTAGCAAAGCCGGTAAATGCCTGCGTTTTTCCACCAAAGATACAATACTAAGTTTAGGAGACAGTATGTGTGCTTTAGGATTCATGAATATGTATTAGGTATGTACATTATGATGAAGCTCCTGCAGCTTTACCTGTGGCAGAAATGCTGTTTGAAATTCAAGAAAAGCAAGCACGTCTGTACTAGGGGCATATCCTATTTTAAACACACGCAAACACTCAAACACAGAGAGGCTCGCAACTGTCTCCACTTCAGCTCACACTTATATGCCACTTATACCTTCTATGGAGATTAAACTGGACATTTTGCTTAGTTTATTGTAGGTGCAAACCTTTTCTTGTATAGTACATTTAATCATTTTGATTATTATAACTACCACAGTAAGCTGTTATTGCAGGAAGTAGTTTTATGTTGTTATGAGGTTTAGCATTGCCTAAAAAATGAGTTTAGGCTAATAAAACCATGTGCTTGTTTGCACCCTTGTGAGAGGAAAATGACAACAGGGAAAAGCCTGCAGCTCTAGTCAATTTAAAATGTATTAGAAAGTAAAAAAAAAAGATTTCACTTCCTATTCATTATAGTTATATTACCATAATGCCCTCATTACATTTCTGTACGATTTGCTTGCATAATGTTAGCATTACTTTGCTGTTCGCGAGAAAACATTACGTGTGGTCTCTCTTGGTCATGAATCTTTGTGGCATGTGTACATGTAAATCACTGTTTGTGTGCAACCACACAGGATGTGTCATTTATTTCAGTGTGTGTGTGTGTTTGGGTGTGTAGCGGAATGTTCCTGAATTCTGAAAGCTAATAACTCTAGCTTTATCACAGTTAAACAGATCTATTTATTTAGACAGAGCATTATAGTTGTGGTCTTAACATATTTGTTAAAATAAAGCTGAATTCAATTCATATTATTTAAATTGGCATTTAAATTTTCCTTGTTGCTTCCATGATGTTTGCGAATTAAGTCTAAGTATTAGAGTACAATTTTATTGTTATTGTGTTCATTATTAATAATATTACTGCTCCTGTTCCACTACATTTAGTACAAAATAATAAAACTAATGTATTATACCTAAAATAAATTAGATATATACTGAAATATAATGACACATGTTCTAAGTAATAAAGTTTATTACTGCACATTTTTGCACACTGACAAATTCAGAACAATTTGCACAGCTCAATTTTTCAACAGTTACACTATTGCATTGAATCTGATTAGATTGTGTTTGTATTTTTATATGACTTTATTCACACTGAATATACTTTCCTCCCACATTTCTTTTACAGCTCTATATAGATACATTTCAGAAAACCAGTTGATTATTAGTTGGAGTATTTTTCCTTTACCATTGAATGTTGGTGTTCTTATTGAGTTCAGTGTGTTGTGCATGAATTTGTTTGAATTTGAGTTTGATTGAGCTCAAGTTTAATATTTTTCACGATGGCTCAATACTATTCAGTAATAAATCTGATAAGAAGCTGAATGTAACTATTTCTCCTTTTCCATGACAAATTAAAAGATCCTGCTTTCGGCTCTGCAATAGTGCATTTTTTTTTTTTTACTTACAGTGCAGTAGTTGTATTTACACTTAAATTTATAACCAATATGTATTATGTTAACATGGTATATACAATATTTCACAAAAGGGAGTACACCCTTCACATTTCAACAATCATTTCAGTATGTCTTCTCAAGGGCCAATACGATAGAAATAAATAGTCAATGTGCATCTTGTATAGCAGTATTGATGTACTATTTTCTTAAAATTATTATTGTCAAAAAAGCAGACAACAAAAGTGAGTACAAAGCCTCATGTCCTATTGATCATGTTCATGTTTTTGTCTGCTTGACAGGACCATACACCTCTAGTATTTTGTATTAGAGCAGTTAAAATGTGATGCTTTGTGTACAATTCTCTCATATTGACCACTGGATGTTCAACATGGCACCTCATGGCAAAAAGCTCTAAAGATTTAAGAATTAGAGTTGTTGCTCTCCACAAAGATTCCTGGGCTGTAAGAAGATCATTAACACTCTGAAACCGAGTACAGTGTATTTATAGTGGTGTATTTTTCCTTTCCTATTGACTTTTGCTGTTCGTATGAAATTCATTGTGTTGTATATAAATGTGCCTTGACGGTGATTACATGTCACATGAGCTAACTGCAAATGTATTGACAGCTCCTGCTACATAATTTTCTCTATAAAATTCCTTAAAATTTTAAAAGCCACCAAAACTGCTTTCCAAAGAGACCTGTGGAAGGTATTTTGCTATATTTTCACTCAATTGAGGTTGATGCATAAAAGAGTAAGCATGTTTTATGTAATGTAGAGGTGATGGTCTGTGAGAGAAGTACTTCTGTGGGCGTGAAGTACTGTAATTTGGAAGAGAACAGTGAACAGTGTGGTTGTGGTGCTTAACAACTCTAAAAGAATGCAAGTTCATTGTTAAAATGATTGATGTATGTTTTTGTTCTCAAGACTAAACTGTGGTGGAGCCTTAATAGTTATTTTTCAGTCTGGAAAATTATTTAATATACACCAGCACTCTCTTCAAAAATTAGTATTGTTAGTACTGCTGTGTGAGAAATTAATTGTACTTAAGTCAAGAGCTATTTTGAATAACTAAGGGTTTTTGTCTTCCTATTTTAAACATGTATTTGGGCTAAAACAGAGAAGAATATTTAGATTAATAAAAGCACATTTGAGGAAAAAGAATATAAATGATAAATGCGTCCTGTCTCATTTCTCATCGTTCCAAAGAAACATATACATTTTAATTTTACATTATAAAAGCTTTAATTGAGATAAAAAAACGAGTCCATTACAAAAAAAAGGTAACTCCATATTCTCAGCTGGAGTCAATTTGTTTGAGTTATACATTTGAGTTCAGTTATTTTTCATGACGGTTCTCTAGCATTCAGTAATAAATCTGAATAGAAACTGAATGTCAATATTTCTGTCTTTTCTGTGACAAATAAATACATTGTCAAAAAAAGATCCTACTTCTGGCTCTGCAATAGTGTAATACTTTTTTTAATGTGCAGTTGTACATTTACTTCAGTTCATAGCTAAAATGTATAACGTTAACGTGGTTGTCAGGGTAGTACACAAAACTCAACAACTAAATCAAATCCTTTATATACATATTTATATGGTGAATGAATCAGAATTCTGGTTTGCATTCTAGTTTCTGTTTTTCAACCTTTTCAAATTACACCAATTTGTGTAATAATAATCTGTCAAAAATTAAATTAACTATTGCCATGTATATCTGGAATAAAATGTCTTTAGAGCGAAATCGCTCGTCATCTGCTCCAGTAAATGCACCCGTTTATAACAAACATTTGGCTTGTTGCCCAGGGAAACAGAAATACGCCTAATAGAAATACTGACAGTATGTTCAATCTCTGACCACTTTGGCCTTCAGGCTTGCCATCAACATTATTAGTATAATTAGTCTTTTCAGTACTGATGGCAACATGCATTTACCTTTTCAGTGTTCAGACTGCTGCTGCCCCCTGCTGCTGCTCTGTGCAATTTGTGTGCTAAGATGTCCCCTGAAAGAATAATTTCAAGCTACATAAAAAAAAATCCAGACAATTTAAAATTGTCTGTATTATTAACATGTACCATGAAGATCCTCAAAAGTGTTCTGCTGTCATACCAAATCCACCTACATCCCCAACCAACTAAATCTCTCTTTCTCTCTCTCTCTCTCTCTCTCTCTCTCTCTCTCTCTCTCTCTCTCTCTCTCTCTCTCTCTCCCTTTCTGTCTCAACAATATAGAAAACATTATTTTGTGTTTTATGTATCACTCCAACAGGGGGAGCCGAAGGAAAGCAGCCTCGGGCAAAACAAGAGGTTTTATTTGTTGGAGTATGCAACCAATAGAAGGGTTTCTTTTTTTCATTTCTTTTAATCATTAGACTCTGCATAAATTGTTATAAAATGTTAATTGCAAATTGTTTCCTTATTACAAGTTTCCTTATAACAGTTTTAAAGTTCTAGAGACATTTAACCATCTACAATTTAAGGTCAGGATAGTAGTATTAACTTGGTTAAGGTAGGGTAGTGTACTTTAGATCTAATGGTTGTCAGTTCAAATCCCAGCCACAGCAATCTGCCATTTCTGGGCCCCTGAGCAACCCCTTAACCCCATAACTGTCCAGTTGCATGAATGTGATTAATGTAAGTTGTTCTGTATAAGGGCATCTGCCAGGTTCTGTCAATGTAATGTTTAAAATATTGCTTGTTTGCTTATATTATTATGATAATGTAATAATGACTTCTTTACAACAATAAAACATATTGCACATAATTTTCTATAGGTTACATTGCTGTAATGTTCATCCAGTTCTTGGCCCTAGCTTGTAACAATGCAGACATCAGCATAATTTTTTTTTTACAATCTTTATGGAGTACACATAAAATATTCACATTTTTGTACAAATAATGAAGTGCATTATGTAGAATAATTTAAGAAAATTGTTAAAGCCATTGTCTTAGAACAATCTATCACATCACTGGAAAAAGGACAATTTGGAAACCAGCCATTTTGAGTGTTTGTTTGTAGATGGCCTTTTATTTTATAGACACTTCCCCAACACCCCTTCACATCCTAATAAATCATCATGAGGATGTTTATAGGATGTTATATTAGCATGTTTATAGAGTTGTGACTTAGTTTTAAAGCAGTGAAATGTCTGAGCGCTGTTAAAGGTGATTTCATAATAGTCCTTGCTAATGAAAACTCATTTAGCATGCTGTTTAGCATGCTAATACCAGTTGAACTATTATAAGTTTTGGGGGCTGAAATAAGAAAAATCATGGACAAATCAAAAAGGTTTTGCCTCAAGATTTAGTTGTTGGGTGAGAGTGGGCCATCACTCATTCCCAAGCCCCCACAACCCAAATATTTCTCATCCCTTCCCCTGCCATCTGCTAAACTGCTTTGCACTTGTTTTCTGACTGGCTGCAGGATAAGACAGAGAAAGCTGGGTAGGATGGCAGTTCAAAGCACACCAATCTTATTTTTCACAGCTGAAGCAACTTCATACCTGTCTGGGGAGTGAACTATGAAACTACATCTACAAATTCTGCTTCTAATTAATTATTTTATAAGCTAATTTTGCCCATATTGCCCTCTGTTTCTGTTCCTCATTATATACATGTAAGTTGATACTGAAGATACTGAAGATGATGCTTTTGACAAACAAATTCCACATATTTTCTTACATTCATGCAAAATAGGCTGAGCATGTTCCCAACACACAGAATTTTATTTATGGGTTTGAAGATATTTCTAATATGACCACGTGACTCACAAATAACAGCATGGCTCAGCTTGTATGGGAGACAGATTATAAGCTCTAGGCATGGGAGGAAGTAAAGCATCTTGATTTTCACTGAGATGTATGATTTACACTTTCTGATGGCACTGAAGTCTGACTTAGATATCTGGATGAAAGAGGACAAGATGTGAAGCTTGTATAATTTTGTACTTATTATAAGAAGATTTTTAATGCATTGTCTAAGCAATATTATTCCCCCAGGTCTGGTATGCAAGTGTGTGTGTGTGTGTGTGTGTCTTTTGCCCTCTCCAGTTCAAGCTATAGATTTCCAATAGCCATAAAAACTGCAGGGTGTTAGTCTATAGATCAATTGTCATTTTTGTCCATCTGAACTTTGACCCATTATTTATCACTGAGGCAGGATTTTTCCCCAAAAGGAGTTTGGACATATACTTTGTTCGGCTTATCAGTCATATATATATATATATTTGCCCTCTCCAGTTCAAGCTATAGATTTCCAATAGCCATAAAAACTGCAGGGTGTTAGTCTATAGATCAATTGTCATTTTTGTCCATCTGAACTTTGACCCATTATTTATCACTGAGGCAGGATTTTTCCCCAAAAGGAGTTTGGACATATACTTTGTTCGGC